>JBBPBT010001310.1:3944047-3984834 GCA_037974875.1 Cicer bijugum | reverse complement strand
CATTACTCATTTAGCATATTGTCAATTTTGCTCATTATTTCATCAAAAACAACATTTATGTCATTTAAACAACTTTCACAATAATTTTTTAAGTATTTAACATACTTTAAATAGATAATTATTTACGTTTTTTTAGGAAAAGTGATTAGCTACATTCAAGAAATAGTTAATTGATATACTAGATATCAAAACCAAATTGAATACCCTAAATTAGGATATGATTCACCATAATTTTTAGGTGTTTTTTTCTTTTAAACAATTGAAGACATAAGAAACTTTTATTAATCAAAATGGAATTAATGACCATTTAAACTTGGTACTTTAAAATTTTTTAACATTGTAAAACTATGGTTAAACATGTCTAGAAACAAGGTTCGTTATGTTTGGAGAAAAGAAATGAAGTTTTCTGAATATGCTTCCTTATATCATTGAATTATTTTTGGGATTAAAAATGTTATTTACAAAAGGCATATATTCCTTATATAGAATGGATAATACGGAAGAGATAGAAATCACTCACAGAAAAACAAATACAAATTGTCAAATACAGCTAACCTAAACCAACTATGTTGATATAATTAACAATTTTGCTTCCAACACCCCGTAATTTACTACCCACACTCCTTAAATGTTAAAATCAAAAATCAAAATTCTCAAATTATCTTCTTCTTCTTATTTTTATCATCAATCATCATTAATCGTCATCAATCATCATCAATCATCATTAACCATCATCGGGATTTTGCTAACATTTACGTGAATTGATTTCACGTACGTTTACGTGAAATTGAGTTCACGTAAATTGTTTATTTTTCAATCTTCAAAATTTCGCAATCTTAATTTACGTACACGTACATGAATTAAGATTGTTTACATACTGAAATATTGAATTTTCAAACTCCATTGATTATGCAATTTTAAATCACGTACATGTTAGAAGAAAAAAAATTCCAACTCAAAAACATACCAATAAACATAGATTTTTAAGTCACTTTAACCACAATGTGATGAAGAAACTGATGGTGTAGGTTATGAGTGAGTTATGTGAGTTTTAAATGATTATAAAATAAAGTTGGTGAGGTATGGTGATTTTTTGATATGTGAGTCATGAGATGTGATGAATGTTGATGAAGGTGAGTTATGAGTTAGTAAATTTATAAAAAAAAATATTATAAATATCAAAAGGCATTTTGGTTTTTTTTACAAATTTGAGGGGTGTAGGTAGTAATGTGAAGGGTTTCGATAGCAACATTGTATAATTAAACTAATAATGCAATAGTAAGATAAAGACTAAACTATGCTAATATGCATCCACAAGTTGAACTATGGATATCTAGAAGGCCAATCTTGGACACAAGAAGAGTAAATGAAGGCCGACATAATGATTTTGGTGAATATGTTTGTTGTTTGGGCTGAAGGGGAAATCGAAAATAGTTTGATCGTGCCAAGTTGAATTTTCTCCTAAATGATGTGACAATCGATCTTGATATGGTCGGTGCTCGTGAAATGTTGGATTGTAAGCCAAATGAATGGTTGACTTGTTGTCGCATTCAATGAAAACAAGTTTGGCAAGTGTAATGCAAATATCTTGAAGAAATTATTTTATCCATTGGAATTCACAAGTCAAGCTAGCTAATGCAATATACTTTGCCACGCCGCTGGATAAGGAAATAGTTGCTTGTTTCTTAGATTTTCATGAAATCAAGGAAGATCCTAGAAACACACAGAAACCAATAGCAGACCTTCGTGTAGTGGAGCAAACTGCTCATTCCAAATTTGAATAACCAAAAATACTTAAAGGTGACTATTTTAAATACTCTAAAACTGTGGTGGCTGCTTGATAATGAACAAGTTTGGGATTGGAAACTTATTGGCTCAACTATTGGACAACAAAAGAGATATATCATGTCGAGTAGTGGTTAGATACATAAGTCTCTCAATCAACCTTCTAAATTGTGTTGCATCCTCATAAATAGGTGAAACAGTAGTAAAACGTTTTAAAGACATATCATAAAGGGTTGTGGCAGATTTGGCAACAAGATATCTATTATATTCCAATAGGTAGGGTATATTCATAGTCTTTTAGATCATAGGGAGGATTGGTGGCTAGTAGAGTGTCTAAATAAAGTATGAGGATTATGGGAAGGGGGTACTGGTCTATGGGGAGGTAGGCCGATTGGTAGTAACATTTGGGATACTGGAGTGGCAGTAATAGAAGGAACGATTAATGTGGGTAAAGGGTGAGTCACCAAAATTGCTTATATTATTTATCTACAATAGAGGGATAGGCTAAACATCCAAAAGTTTTTAAATGCAATAATGCAGGAATATTTTTAAAAAGTAAAGTGTAAGGAGATTTGGTATGTAACAAGGGTGTAGCTAATCTATTTATGATATGAACAACATATTAGAAAACTAAATTGCCAAAAATTTAAAGGAATTTTAGATTGAAAGCTTAGGGACTGACCAACATTGAGAATATGTTGATGTTTCCTCTCAACAATTCCATTTTGTTGAAGGATTTCAACACATGATATATGATGAGTGATCCCATTAGTTTTGAAAAAAGTCATGCTTTTGAAATTTAGTGCCATTTTCATTTCTTAAATACTTAAGTTTGATGACAAATTGAGTTTGAATGTAAGTAATAAAATAGATAAGATGTCCTCTAGTTTCACTTCTAGATTTCATGAGAATGATCCATGTGTATGTACTATAATCTTCAATAAAAGTAGAAAAGTATTTATGGCTAGAAATAGAAGGAGTACTATATGGAGCTCAAATATCATTATGAAGCCAATCAAAAATAGAATTAGATGTAGTTAAACTACTAGGAAAATGCAACACATTTTTTTTTGGCAAAGTGGCATATATCACAACGAGAATGAAGATTGTTTTTGTAAGATATAAAAGGAAACTCTAAAGTCATAGTTCTATGGAATAAGACAAGTGGCCTAATTTACAATGCCATAAAAGAGGTATCAAAACCAAAAACATAGTTACAAGTATTATGACTATTAGAAAGTTTAGAACCAGAATTAGCAGTCATATCAGCTTGGGGAATGAATAAATCCCCATCTTTTGTAGTTGTACCAATTAGTGTTCAATTTAAATTTTGCACAATCAAACACACATCAATTTTAAAAATAAGATGGAAATTTAAAGAACTAATCAATTTAGTAGCAGAGATATATTTAACATGAAAATTAGATATGTAATACACATTTTTCAGTGTTATCGAATAAGAAATTTTGATATCACCTGAAATATAAGCACTCAATTTAAATTCATTCGGTTGTAGAACGAGGAACACAAGAAATGGGGGGTTGAATTTGGTTCTATTTTAAAATCATTTTACAATATTAAAACAACATGATGAAAATAGAGTAGATAAAATACAAACACATAACAACACAACAAAATTATCTTGGTTCACCACCAAAACGGTAACTACGTCTAGTCCCTTCAAACTAAAGGATTTAATCCATTAATTCACTAATTGAATCACATTTCTACCAAACACCTAGTAGTCAAACTAATTTTGTTCAAGTCTTCTCAACCTTTTAGCTTAGTACAATCAAACTTTTGATGAATGCACCCATTATTGGGCTGGTTTATAGAAACGAAAGGTTTAAGGGTTTCTGAATGACTATTAAAAAAGAATGTTTACAAAGTTGTTTTCTCAAAAAAACTGTTTTTCAGAACTTAAACAAAATAAAGGATAGAAGGCAAAAGTGAAGAGACATATGTATTGTGCTTATTGCAGTGTGTAGTTGTTATTTTCTTCAATGAGGGTTACAAGTCCTTTTAAAGAGAACTTTAGGGTTTTTTGGTCGATGTCCTGATTGCAAAAAATCAATGTGTATCATGAAATTTTGAATCAAATTCTCATAGATTGATTTTCCATTTAAACCTTGTTCAGAAATAGTCCTTGTAATTGATTATGTGCATCTTGATATGGAAACAAAGATAGTAGAGGATATCATGATCAAAGTATATCATGTAGACCTTCAGACAAATAATATATTAAGAGGTTTGAGTAGAGGATGCATAAAAATTCATCTTCTTCATAGCGTTGACTAATCATTAGAGCATTGACTTTTCAAAATGTTAAGTTGTCATCATAGCATTGACTTCTAAATTGATTTAGACAATTGTATGCTTGACTTGATTATTAGAGGCAGACAAACATTTGCTTGTTACTCTTATCAAAGGCAGACAATCAAAGGCTTCTTGTAGTCATCAAAGCCAGACTAATCAATGCATTGCTTGCATTAATAAAATCGTCAAAGGTGCGTTTAAGAGCATGTTCACCAGACTTAGAATACAAAAATATGAGTGGAGTGTTAGTGTTCTTTTAACTTAGTCCAATCATTAGAGGATGCAACGTAAAGTCATTTCAAAATAAACTTGATCTGAAAACAACACACATAAACAAATCATCAGTGCTTTAAATTGTTCCCACAAAATAATTTTGTTATCATAAAAAAAGTAAGGGTACTAGTTCTTCAAAATAACTTGGTTCTAACAATCTCTAGAGGCATGATTAAGAGTGCATTCACCAAACTTAGAATATGAAAATATGGGCAGAGTCTTGGTGTTTCTTTAACTTAGTAAAATTATTAGAGGATGCAACGTAAGTCATTTAAAAATAAACTTTATTTGAAAACGACACAAATAGAAAATTAGTGCTTTAAATTGTTCCCACAAAACCATTTTGTTATCATAAAAAAATTAAGGGTACTAGTTCTTCAAACCAACTTAGTTTTAATAATCTCCTGTTTTTTTATGATGAAAAATACATATTTTTTTAACATTTTTTTTTTTAATTTAAAGGACTAAGTATAAGTAACATAAAATATCATAGCAAGATTCCCCATTAAAATATTCATGTTGAATTGTAAGAAGAGAGATATTTTGACAAGATAGTTGATTAACATTAGTTAAAGAAAAAAATCTTATAGGAAACTAAGGATTTGGGTTGGACAACCTAGCATAGATTAAACTTAAGGTAGTTTGAATGTTCTTCTGATTCTTGATTGATTCCTCCATGAACCCCTTAGTCTTAGCTTCTAGGTGATCAAAGTCTTCCTTTTTGGCATATTGGGAAGGATCAAACATGGGGACAAAGGGAGTGGAAGAGTGACTTTCAGAGGCAGATTATGCATATCCTGAAGAAGAAGCAGTTGGAACATCCAAGGAGGGTATCTCAATATGTGGAATGAGCATAAGAAACTACAATGGTGCTGAAGGAGCAATCATTGAAAGTTCCAGATGAACACCACTAGAGGAATATGAGTTTTCCCTTGATGAGCCTATTGACATGGTTGTTAGCAGCTTTTTGGACCGATTACTCTAGGATTTCTAAAGTACCAAGATCCATAAATAAAGAATCTCAACTGGTTGTTTGAGCGCTAAAAAGTTTTCAGAGGTGAATTGCAATCCACGGTCCATGTTGTACCTTATCCAGTTGGTCATAAACGAGAGAAACTTGTTCCATTGGGTTGAAGTGTCATTGGGGTCCAAACTTTGAGCATTCCTATTGCGTGTTGAAGTGATTTTGGAAATAAGAGAAGTAATAAATAAGTCGAAGTTTGGTAAACCATAGGGAATGGGATGTGGGAGGGGAATGAGGTCTAGCGAGATGGTGGAGGTACTGAGTTCAAAGTGAATATGGGTGAGGGAAGAGAATACGAGTCTTTCGAAGATGTATCAAAGACTATGTCAAAAATGGCTTGAGTTGTTGTCACAACTACTTGGTGAAAGGAAAACAAGTCTAGGTGAGGTAGGGTGTAACACCCTGATTTTTTTTTCAAAACAAAACAAAAGTCGAATTTCAGAAATTAAGAAAGAAAAGAAATAAAGACGAAAATAAATACATTTGGAAAAAACATTTAAGTCGTACATAACGACAGAAGTCAACAAATATTTACAAGCAGCAGAAATAATTTTTGAAATACAAACCCAAAGTATTTACACAACAAAATACATCGAGGCTATGAGACCTATCAGACATAGCTCATACCCCTGTGGTATTCTCGGCAGACACCTGTACAAAAGCACTGCCCCAAGAATTTTAACTTCCCTAAGTCGCATCAAAAAGTGGTACAAAGACCCATCCAAAATAAAAGTCAAGCTGACAATATGAGGTATAGGTACAATCTTCCAAATTGAAATAGTTAGATCCACAAAAGAAAGACAACTAAACCCTATACAACCCTCTAATCTGATCATGCTATATAAAGCTATACATCCAAGGGTGATCTTCACGCATCCCGCAAGATTCCCTCTGACATAACATCGGACATGTATGCCTAGCTACCTTCCCATCTCCAAGGTACTACCCGGTCGGGTGGTCCTGATTCTCATTTGTGGGCAAAGCCCATATTTCCACAATAATTGTAAAGGTCAGCAATCGAAATTAACAAATAACACATAGCATTTAAATTTTTAATTTACAAAATAACCTTTCAACTTAACATACTTTTTGAAAGGGTTTTCATATGCCAAACATACATAATCAAAGTTGAAAAATGAAGTTTATAACAAAACCGCAGTGTCGTATTCGAATATAGCATTCTTGTAGTCGAATACAATGCTATTTTAGAAGTCAATAGCAAAATCAACACAACTATATTCGAATACAACATTCTTGTAGTCGCATATAGTGCTATTTCAGAAGTCAGTAGCCAAATCAGGACATCTGTATTCGAAAACAACCTTCTTATATTCAAATACACACCAGAATACAACAAAAAACAACAAAAACAACATAAATAAGCTTTTTAAAAAGGTTTCACAATCAATCAACACTTACACACAAATCCAAACAATCAAACTTACCAATTAGGGCACAATCACAACCACTACTGAGCATACATATATAATCATCATAATATATCAAATATGACTTGTGTGCCAAGCACCCTAATGCAATGCGTATATGCCAAAATGCATGAATTCCGAATTCAAATCAAACTCTCCTTGAGAGTCGAAAATCGTAATTGTACAGTCTCTCACAGACTAACACTAATTACCAAGGTGTCACCTATCATAGGCCCGCATGATTTATTAAAGTGTAGCCTATCACATGTCTTACACCTCAATTCCAATCAAAACCCTCCGCGATAGGTGTAAATCCTAAACGTACAATTTCTCACGAACAAACACGAGTGGAGTCTCTCACGGACAAACACGATTTTCTAGGGTGTAGTCTCTCACGAACAAACACTAGTGCAGTCTCTCACGGATAAACATGATTCACTAGGGTGTAGTATCTCACGGACAAACACCAGTGCAGTCTCTCACGGACAAACACAATTTACTAGGGTGTAGTCTCTCACGGACAATCACCAGTGCAATCTCTCACGGAAAAATACAATTTACTATGGTGTAGTCTCTCACGAAAAAACACCAGTGCAGTCACAGACAAACACAATTTACTAGGGTGTAGTCTCTCACGGACAAACACCAGTGCATTCAAGGACAAACACAATTTACTAGGGTGTAGTCTCTCACAGACAAACACCAGTGCAGTTTCTCATGGACATACACAATTTACTAGGGAGTAGTCTCTCACGGACAAACACCAGTTCAATCCCTCATAGAGAAACACAATTTACTAGGGTGTAGTCTCTCACGGACAAACACCAGTTAAATCCTCGTAAGGATAAGATGAACCACTCTACTCATGGAACCATCCTGTGTCGAATCGCGGTCCCCACTTAACGTTGTGGCCCATCGCGGTCACCACTTAAACATCGTGGCCCATCACGGTCACCACTTAAACATTGTGGTCACCACTTAATCGCATCTCAACGCACCATAAACATACATATAGCAGTTTTGAACACATAATCACATCAATACTTAATCACCACAACATCACACATAATCACACCACAATCATTCATAATATCAATTATGAGCACATAATCACATCCAAATTAATCTCCACAAATTCACCCATTAACCACCTTAAATTTAATTCAAGAATTCACACATCAAATTTAATCCGCAAATCAAGCATATTACAACTCCACATATTTCAGCCATAATTCACCCATTAATTTCCACAATTTTAAACTCAAATTTGACACCAAATTAATTTCCACAAACCACCCCTCAAACACATCAAAATAAATTTCCTCAACCACACTTAAATCACCTTAAATTTATTTTTCACAAATCCACACATAAAACACATCTCCAACTTCAATCCGCACATAAATTGAACTAAATTTGTTTTCCACCGATATACCTCAAACACATAAAACATTCATAATATCATTTATGAACACATAATAAAATTTAATTTAATTCTTCCCAAATTCAACTTAAATAATCTATATTCAATCTCCAAAATTTTCAAACATTAATCATCAAATTTAATTTTCACAAACCACATCACAAACACATCAAATTTAATTTCCTCAAATCACATATAAATGAATTAAATTTCTTTTCCACAAAATCACACATCAATTTTACCAAATTCCAACTCTACAATTACACATAAAGCATCCTATATGCAAGCTAAACATGTGGAAGGAGCCCTTAAGTTAACAGTAGCTTTAACAACCGATTACGGTGCCGTAATTAATTCTAGTAAAATTTCTGCTCGTGACATCGCTTCCAAATTGGCTCACAAGCACCGTAGTATGGAGGTGAGCAACTTTCCCTTCTATCACTTCTCGAAATGAAGCTCAGAAATCAAAGAAATACAGAGATTTGGGTTTGATGATTTTGAAAAACCCTAACATAGTTTTATTTGTTTTTTGAATTAGAGAAGAAGAAAGAAGACAAAGAGATGAAGCCGAGTAGCAGGGAAATGTTTTTCTTTCACTAACTCTTGGTTATCTTAAAGCCTAAGAAAGAAAAAGGAAATGGAAGGAAGAAGGAATGGGTTCGCGAGCAGGGAGAATGTTTATGCTTTCTTCTTTTCCTTAGCCTTGCTACTCATATATATATATATACACACACATTACTTTATAATATATATAATATATATAATATATATATATATATTATAATTAAAAATCAAACCAACAAATATCTAAATATTCTTACACACATCACTTCACTCAAATCTCAAACTATTTTGATAAAAATATCTACTCTCGTCGCAAGTCAATTGACAGATAAATTTTTTTTGTAATATAATTAAATTATTCATCGACAAATAATTTTAAATTGAAACTCATAGAATATATATATATATATATATATATATATATATACACACTTTAAACATGTTAATATTCTAATAAAATATGTTTTCGGTACTAAATCTATAAAATAAAATAAAATTGGTTAAATGCCTCAGAAATTCAACATAAAATACTCTAAAATTGTACAACTTAGGATTTAAAATTAAGGGTCTTACATAGGGTCATATACAGGAGTGGAAAGGGTAGATATTTTTGGAAGTAGTTGAGTAGCTGATGGTGTTTGGTTTGGAGTGTTGAGACAAAATCCCAAATTAGTATTTTGAGAATAATTAATCAAAGATTAATCAAGACATATAATTATTGTTCTAAGTGTTTTGGTATTTAATATGTGTATTTGAGTGTATTAATCAAAGATAGATACCAAACATTACAAAGCAAATCATATTAAAATAAAGAAAGCTAATTTAGAGAAACGAAGAACGTTCTTGATAGGTTTCTAGAAAACGAAGAACGTTCTCCACATCTATAAATTAACAAGAATGATCAAATTCTTCAAGAAAAGTTTAGATCCATGAATTGCATTACGTTTATGAGTTTCACCAGAAATATACAAGGATCAATCCAATGCAAGAATCACTCCAAGATTCAAAGGCAAAAGATTATGTTTCTCAATTCATAAAGCAGGATCATTCTCCAAGTTAAGCAAGCTGGAGTACAAAGCTGACAGGCTGGAAAAAAAACACCTAAGATGTACTGTCGAAACAACTTGCACACGTGATTCAAAGCATGGGATCACTTTCGAAAATTGTCAAAATCATATTAAAAGTCAAGTCATCACAAGGCAGAAACGAAGATCGTTCTCAGTTTACAAGAACATTCCTATTTTCAGCAAGAACATTCTTGCTTTATGGCTGATCTTATCAACTCACTTACTTGGGATAGTTGGACAATTCCCAATGGCCAAAGGAACTGTCATAAGCCTTAATGAAGCCTATAAATAAAGCCTCAAGTTGAAAAACATATCAGAGCTTCAAGTGCAACACAATACATCACTCATACAATCATATTGTTGACATAACCTGAGTTGTTTTTAAAAATCCTTTTATGTTTAAAAGGTAACGTGTAAAAATCCTTTGTGAAAGAAAGTAAGGTAACGTGTGGAAGTAATTTCTAGGTAGAAAGGTAGTCCTTTGTAACAAATCAAGAATGATTTGTAAAAGCTGTGTGAAAACCAACAACGATCTTGCTTTGAACACTTAGTGGAAAATATCACAATTGTGAGGACAAGACTTAACCTGTGTTGAGTGAACTAGGATAAATCTATGTGTGATATCACTTTTCTTATCTCTATTTACTTTTTATCTTCTAATTATTTTTATATCAATAACTTAAAATTGTGTGTTTTCAATAACCAAGAACGTTCTTTGTTTGTAACCAACGTCAATCTTGAGTTAAATATTTTAGTTTTCACATGAATTTTTAGAAAGGGGCAATTATTATTCAAACCCCCTTTCCTTATAATTGACATATTTACTTCAATTGGTATCAAAGCCAATCTCTAAAGGTTAACACTTGCAAAGTGCTAGAGCAAAAGATTCAGGAAGAAAATGTCAAAAGCGAAGTATATTGTTGATGGAGGGTCATCATATCGGCCACCTTACTTTGATGGCTTAGATTACTCTTTCTGGAAAAACAAAATGCAGTCGTTTCTAAAATCACAAGACACGGGTTTGTGGTGCATCAATACAGATGGAGAGTTCATACAAAGAGTATATCAAACTGATTTGACATATATTGAAAAGAAAGACGCATATTGGACAACAGAAGAAAAATCTAAGGTACTTCTAAACTCAAAAGCTCAATTATTTTTATCATGTGCTTTAAGCAGGAAAGAAAGTGAAAGAGTAAATGAATGTGATACGGCAAAAAGTTATATGACAAAAATAGACATTGGCACACGAAAGTTCAAATTATTTGAAATGAATGAAGGAGAGACAATTGATGAAAGGTACTCAAGATTCATAACCATAGTGAACGAAATATGTTCTCTTGGAAAAACATATTTTGTACAAGACATGGTAAGAAAGATCACGAGATGTCTTCCAATCATACGGAGACCAATGGTAACAGCTATAAGCCAAACCAAAAATCTTGAGGTATTAGGCTTGGAAGAGCTTATTGGAACTCTAGGGGAACATGAAGTGCTGCTACAAGAGGATAAACCAGTAAAGACATGCAAAGTAATAGCCTTGAAGGCATCTCATAATTCACAAAGCACGTCACCACAATCAAATGAGAAAAGTGAATTAGGAGATAGTCAAGAAGTTGTCAATGAAGAGATTGTTCTCCTCACAAGAAAGATACAGAGAATGATGAGGAAAATAGATTAAATCAAAAAGGAATTTTCAATTAAAAAGGAAAACTTCAAAGTTGAAGTAGACAAGAGCCAAATCACTTGTTTTCGATGCAACAAACAAGGACATTATAAAATTGAACGTCCCTTGAACAAAAGAGCACCAAATAAATTCCCTTTCAAGAAAAAATCAATCATGGTAACCGGGGATGATTCTGATGAATTAGAAACAAAAGAATCTAAAGAAGTCAACTTATGTTTGATGGCAAACTCTAAATATAAAGAGGTAACAAATTTTGAACCATGTCCTTTATGTGAACAAGTTGAAAAAGATTGTGATCAAGTTTTCAAAGAGAAAAGAGAAAAAGAGAAAGCTCGGGTTATGATTGATGAACAAAAAAACATCATTCACAATATGCAGAAATCTCATTTTAAACAAACTAATGAAACTAAAAACCTTGAATGTTCTACGATTCCAAAGGAGAACAATCTTCTTAAAACATAAAATGAAATTCTCAAAAATGACTTAGGAAAATTTATACTATGTTTCTGAATTATTTCTATGTTTCAGTTTTATTCTTAGTTTGATATTAGAATTAGTTTCTACTAAGTTCTAAATTCTAGAATCTATTCTCAAACATGAATTGAGCATAGTCAGATTCTAACAATCTCAAAATAATCACTTTGTAACTCAAGTGTATATTGTTGACATAGTTTGAGTAGTTTGTAAAATTCCTTTTATGTTTAAAAGGTAATGTGCAAAAGTACTTTCTGAAATAGTGTAAGGTAACCTGTGGAAATCCTTTCTAGGTAGAAAGATAGTTCTTTTTAACAGATCAAAATTAATCTGTAAAAGTTATGTGAAAACCAAGAACGGTCTTGCTTTGAGCACGTAGTGGAAAATCTCACAATTGTGAAGATTAGACGTAACTCATGTTGGGTGAACCAAAATATATCTTTGTGTGATATATCTTCCCTTATCTCTATTTACTTTTATATAGATAAGTTAAAATTGTGTATTTTCAAAAGAAAATATCTCTATTTACTTTAGTTTATTGTAACATTTAAGTGATGAGGATTAATTCAAAAAATATATAATTGTGATCAATTTGGAGCTGTTAGAGTTCTATAAGGATATGTTACATCATTTGAGTTATGAGATAAACGTAAACTCTTGATGCAAATTTTTTGGATTAATTATGCGAATGTGTATATGATTATGTAAATATTAAATTGGTTGTGTTTCAAGCATTCCAATTGTTGGGAATTAGTGTATAGAGTTAGAGTCGTCGAGAGCATATAAAAGTAGAATAGTTCTATACTTCTTCAATCGTATTATTGATTATATATTGATGTTAGTGTTATTTTTTGTTGTTGTTGTAACTAGTTGTAAATTATAAATAAATTATTGTGAATGTATAATTAAGTGAGTTTTTAACTTGAAGTATGGAGTATGAGTTTTGACACCTCCTTCGCACTCCCGAAGCACGTTAAAGATACTTTTAATTACCCATGTTTGTATTTGAATGATTGTAGTTATAGTTATCTTAAGTAGTTGACTACATGAGTAGAAGTAACTAGCTCCCCTGTTGACTCATCGTCAATAAAAGAGGCAATAATAATCCATTGTTATTATTGTTGGAAATACTTTTTAATTTTATTTTTGAAATAGTTAAAAACCATATTTATCTCTTACACTATTTTGAGTGATTATAAGTCCTATGTGGTATCAATTTCAAATGTTAATAATTGTTTTATGTGGTGTGGGTTGATATGGAAGTGTGTACTTAAATTAAACATTAAGTATGTTTCATCTTCTAAGTAACATGCTTAAAATAAATAAGTGCATTGTATTGGTATCTTATATCTTCTATATTGTAAATTTTTTGGGAGCTAAAACTATTATAGGAATTCTATAAATGAATTTTTTGTTTAGGAATTTGAAATTAATCTAGATTTTGTATGTGTTTGAAGTTATATATGAAAACATTGGTCTTATTCCACAATGATTATACATGTTAGTTTTTCTATAAAAAAGTTCAAGTGATTGCATGACATTGAGTTATTATATGCATTTATGTTTGTAATTCGTGGAGGTGTACAATATTTCAAATATTTCTCTATATGCCTAAGTTTTGTGAAACTTGTAGAGTAATTATTGTTAGGATTTAAACTATTTTTTTAAGAGAGTAAAACTAGAAAATCATTGTCTTAGAAGATAGAAGAACTTGACAATCTATTTGACATATTTTTGCTTCACTCACCTTAAGTAGTAAGCTTTTAATACTTGTGGTTACTAAATCTATAAGTTTTGTTTCTTTCGTAAATTATAGTTAGTAATTGTAAAATTTCGTTCATGATTGAAATTTTAGATGTCATATATGAAGTGAATAATTGTGGTATTTCGTTCATGATTGAAATGTTAGATGCCATTGTCTAAATAGCTCAATGCTTCATGTTAGTCCATCATCACTACAAGAAAAACTGGATATACCTACGACTTATTTTATCTTTACCCACGGCATGTCCGTAGGTAACTAAAAATTAGGCACGGATTACCTACGGACACGAGTTCGTAACTAAATCGCTCGTAGGAATTTATTTACCTACGGAAAAGCAACAAGATGGATTTACTTACGTATTGTCCGTAGGTAGTATAACTTACGGATTGTCCGTAGGTAGTATAACTTACGGAGACTCCGTAGGTAACATACTTATAGATGTTCTATGGATAATGTCGTAGGTAATTACCTACAGACATGTCGCAATTAACATTACTGATGGAGATTCTGCGACAAATTATATTGTTTTTTATTTGATATTTATAATTTTATCCATGACATGTCCGTGGGTAATGAAAAAATTATTGAAATCTATTTTTTGTTTTTTTTTTACGGTTTGCTGTATTTTTTTAATATATGTCTAAATTAAATTGTAAGCATATTAAAACATAATTATCAAAATAAAGTGAAATTTTATATAAACAGTGTTTTCAAAATACACATCCTGACTGCCATAAGGACAACTTACACTACCATAATTCTCAAAGTACAAAGTCACTAGCAAAAGTTTTTGAAAATACACATAATAACATTATCGTAAAAATATATAGATAATGCCTACACAAGTCTAAGCAAAATATGTAGTAAGTCATAACTACTATATGAAAATGACACTGAAACCAGTACTAATCATCGCCGTCATCATTGTTAGACTCATCCTCGTCATAATCTGGATGACGACGACGACGGGATGACTCGGCCTGTATGGAAGCAACACTTTTTGCCAATGTTGCTAGCTGTATCTGGAGCTCTTTAGTGCGCTGCTCATCCTCTTGCCGACGTTGCTCTGCTTTCTTTAGTTCCTCTCGCGCCTCTCGTGCCTCGTGTTCTGCTGCTTTTGCTCGCTCCTCAAATGCTGCTATATGTGCAGCTATCTCGTTAGAGTGTTGAGACAAGACATTGGCGCATCCTCTAGATGATTGAGAATCTGGGGCTAGACTTGCGACACCTGGTCTATAAAGCGAGGATCTGTCTCCAGCACCATAGATCCTCCCTTTATTCTTCCCCCCAATAGATTGGACCCATATGTCTAAGCGAGCTTCTGCATTAACCACTTGGCTACAACTACTAGATGCTTCCCCATTTTTGGAAGCTTCTTGCAACTTACCTTGAAATGTTTCCTACAATATTAAATAGAAAATAATTTAACATAATCAAATTATTTTTACAAGAAATACAAATGAAGAATGAATGATTTAATATTTCTTACACATGTTTTTTTTGCTCTTTCATCAACCCAAGAGTTGTCCTTCTTCTTAGTGTGAGTTTTTAAAAAGACCTCATCCAATATGGGGTCTCTACCTAACTCTTCAGCCTTACAAAAAATAAAAACAAGATAATCGTGAATAAAATGAGAGGCACATTTCAGCAACAAAGGAAAACAACAAAATATTTCAGCAAAATAGCTCTATGCATTTTGAAACAACAACACAACAAAACAATAAAAATAGCAAAGTCTAATAAGTAATAACAGCATCTATTCTCAATTTTTTACAATCCCAAATTTAAAATTCCTGTCCAGTGTCTAGAAATCCATATAATCAAGCAATCACTAGCTAAATTGCTAATAAAAGTTAGGGTTGTCCACAAAAGATAAGCAATGGATCCAATATCTCCAAGGAATCTCCATGGCATTAGTTTATATCACAAAAATGTTATTTCATCAAGGATATAGAATGTGTACCATCCGAATGGTATGTTCAGCAATGGATATAGATCCACCAGTATGGAGAGCTTCTCCTTTAGAAGAAGCACGATTTTTCTTAGCTCGATTTGATATCTCCTTAAATGACCGATCCATCCATATCTTCTCAAGATCATTCCAAACAGTTTCTCCCATCCAAGTTGGACACTTACGCTTCTTTCTCGCTTGCATCAACATATCATAAATACGCATTGATCCTTTGGTATTGAAGATATTCCTAATCTGAAAATTGTGCTCAGGCAACCAAGCAACTTTCTCCTGCAACATTACATTACAAATAAGTTATAATGTTGCAATTAGTATCCACACAATAGTTCAACTCATTAACAAGATATATAATTTAATCTTACACCTAATTTGTCAAACCAGCGTTCCAAAGTTAATTCTGGGATTGCTCCCCAGGTAGGATACGGATCAACATAATGTGATGTAATGACTCAGGTGAGAGCCCTCGAGGCCACCCTACACGGTAACCACCTGTAAACAATTTTTTTAAAAAAATAAATTCAAACGAACGATAATCCTCATGTAGTAATGAAAATTAAATCAGGACTAGTTACATACCCTCGGCCATCCGGCCATATCATTGTTCTCCCATCAATATGGACAACATGCATCACTTCAAATTTAAATTAAACCATTTTTGTGTCTCAATTTAGCAAACTATTCATTAATTAAACGAATCCAACTCAATTTTTTCTTTTATAATTGATTTTATATTTAACTAAAATTGATTTTATATTTAAAATTATTTTTAACTTTACACTTAAACTTATTTATGATGGCCCTCTCTGTGTCACTGTGTGATGCCTTCAAACTTAGCTCAAAACATTCAAAGCATTGCATTTAACCATTTATATATTCAGTACCCCTTTCCCTTTAAATGTCACTCATGTTGCTTTCATATATCATATTGTTTTTCATGTAATATAACAAAATAAGGATATTAGTTCTCATAATCAACTTTTTCTTCCAGGTCATAGTTACTGGAATCACTACTTGGTTGGTGGACAAAAGCGGGCGAAGGCTACTGTGGCATAACATATGGATATATATATATATATATATGATTAATGTGGTGACTGGCCTGAGTGTGGATACTATAATAGGAGGTGGGATGGGACTCGAAGAAAGCTGGATATGATGGATTAATTGAAGTTGCAAACCGTTTAATGATGAAGGGCACTACAAATTCCCATACCATAGAAGCTACGGTATTTCTATTTCCTTTCTCTCTGACATGCAATAGAATTTCACTTTAGAAGTGTTCGTGACAAATCAAAAGCATGGTTTCAAAATGTTTATGCTATAACTATTTCTTTCACTAGTTTAACATCAAACATTGCTTGGTAAATCTTAATTTTTATTTTAATGATTTTAAATGAATTAGAAATGGAAACTCATTTCGTATACACTTTTGTTTGAGTTAGTTTTATTTGAAAAACTGATGAGATCATGTTTTTGGGGATGGAGAACTCACCATTTTGTTTTGAGAGTTTGGTAAACATAGTATAAGTGCATCCTTGGTTTCACTTTTGTAATAGGTAAAAGTGATTCTAGAAGTGTAAAATTGATTTAACATAGAATTGTTTTTATCCTTAGAATGAATTCTAACTTGAAACTAAGATTTGGAGTTCTTGTCTTCAAATGTTATTTTTAACCTGAAATTTGTTTGTTCATTTTCACTTTCAATAATCAAAATCTATTTCCACCACTATAGAAGCAAACACACACTAAGAAATATTATTTATTATGACCATGCATGATACAAGCATGTGTTTCCACATCAAAGCAACAGAGCTCATTACATTTATGATATAGTAATTTATCTTACATCGATTCTTCTGAATTTTAAATGGTAATTTGTCACAAGTATTACATTAATGGGTACAAATTTTGAATGGATTCTTCTAATAGTAAGCATTAAGCAAAAATTTAAAATTCATGCTTGTATGAACAATTTCTAATTTTGTATTAGAAGATGCACATGGAATTTAAAAAACAAAAACTTATATTTTATCACTTATGCAGATATCCTCATCTATAATGACAGGAAGCCTTATTCTTGTTTCTCTAGCATTCTATCTTGAGGTTAGTAGCTAAACATTCAAGCTTGATTTAATATATCACAACATATGTTATGTTAACAAATTCATTTTATTGATACAAGGGAGTCACAGAGAAGGATTCTCCTCTATACAGCTTTTTGGGAATACTTTCTGTTGTTGGGCTTGTGGTATGTTATGTGGGCTAAGGTTTTTTAACATTGTTTTTTCCATGTAAAAAATTGAAGAATTTAAGTACTTATTGATTTGATCATTTTTTTCCTTTTTAGGCCATGGTGATTGGCTACTCTCTTGGACTTGGACCAATCCCTTGGCTTATAATGTCTGAGGTACTTTTTAATATTCACATAAATAAACTCTATTAGTATCAAAATACTTCTGCATTCATATAGAGTATCAATATACAATTTTTGTTTTACATTTTCACTGCATTTAAAAATGTTAAAAATTATTCACTTTAAAAAGTTTTTACTTCTTTATTAACAAATTTTAGGAGATAAAAACATGAAATATTTTCACAAAAATAAACTGCCCATGGGATTCACAAATCTTTATTATTTTTATAAGCCTATCACTCTAACTTACTCCCCGAGTAACTGTTCACTCCAAAATTGAAAACCAACTCTCCAGCAAACTAAGGGGTTGTTACAAAACAGAGAAGTTGAGTTAAATTGTTTATTAAACATAAGGAATATCTCACTTATTAATTAATCTTATTTTTCAGATACTTCCAGTGAATATAAAGGGCCTTGCTGGCAGCATTGCCACCTTGACAAATTGGATGACTTCATGGATAATCACAATGACTGCAAACTTGCTTTTGACTTGGAGCAGTGGAGGTATGTTTTTGTGTTTCATGTACATTCATGATCCATGCATGTTCTTATATATGATACGTATAAAATAATAATAATACTAAGGTTTTGCTTTCAACAGGAACATTCACTATCTACACTGTGGTAGTTGCATTTATTATTGTTTTTGCAGCAATTTGGGTCCCCGAGACCAAAGGAAGAACATTAGAAGAAATTCATACCGGGATGCAATGGGACTTGTAACCGGAATTCCTACTAGCAAATGAAAGTCCTAACAGCAGCTGCAAAATTGAAAGTCCTATTAGCAAATGAAAGTCCAGTTAACAAGAAAGCATCCCTTGAAGTCACAATACACCATACAAAGGTGTTAACAAGACAGTAAAAATTCAAATATATTTTCACACAATCCTTAGAAAAAAAATGTCCAAACAAAAATCACAGCCTATACCACATAAGTAAAACATCCCCAAATCATGTGCTATACATGGGGCAGTTCACATTAATAAACTACTTTTATTCACTCAATAATACATTCTATGGAATTATGAACAAAAATCAGTTAGAATTATCAATGCAGATGTATAAAATCAGCCTATTCAATTATCAATGGGTATTAGAATTATCAGCCTATTCAATTATATAAAAATATAGTTTCCTAAATCTTGAGAATTATCAATGGGTGTAACATTATTTGAACAAAAAACTTGACTCGGTATGAATATATTTGGAACTTTTAACAAGTTTTTCAAAACAAAATATTACTCTTATCCATCAAAACACTTGGGTTTGAAAAGGTGGAAAACACATTTTGCAAGAAAAACACATCAAGAGACTAGACCCATATTTCCAGACCACAACAAAAAAGAACAGAGTCAAGAAGAGCCAAAAGAGATTTTAATTCAAATGATTCCTTAATATTTGAGATTCCTTGTTCCTCCTACTCCTCTCTGGCTTCATGTTTTCAATACTGAAAACAGTTTTCATATAAAAAATAAAATAATATAAGTTGATAAAAATAGCCAACCAACGTCCAAGTCTTGTAACTGTCAAAAGCACATAACTAGGGCATATATAACACTATAAATTATACATCATATTTTAAATTCAGCTCTGGACAGTTACTGGCTCACATAACTAATAGCAGTGATTTAACATTCAGTCCCATTGAAATATCAAAATGAAATTAAATAACTCACAACAGGGTAAAAACTGTAGGCTGTGAAATTAAAGAATGATGAAACTCTGGTCTAACCTAATCAATTTCATAAAACTTAGCAATCAAACTTCATACTATTAACTACAACATTATGTAAGACTCGATTCAGTGAAAATGGTTAGGGTTTTCAATACAAATTGGGGCTTTTTCAGTAAGACTCGATTTTAGTAAAAATCGATTTCAGAAAATGAAAACTTAATAGAAATGGAGTCGATTCAGTGAGGGCGGCGATGAAATTTCAACACGATAATAAAGGAAGATAACTTACATTGAGAGAGCGATCATCAAGGCGGCATCCAGAACGGTCTGAGTTGACAAGCGGGTTGCAATCTGGAGGAGGTTGGAAGAAGAAGAAGGGCTTAGGGTTCTTTGGTAGCAATCTGAATATGACTCACTGAATATGACTTTCTATTTTTCACCTAAACTTTTTTTAAAAAACTTAATAGAAATATTTTCTAAAAAATAGACATTACCTACGGATAAGTTATAGTTAAAATAATACGAAAATTTTTTGCAAAATTTAAGTCAGAGTTGTATTTTTTTTTCTTTACCTACGGAAGTTTTTAATTTTACTTACGGAATTACCGTAGAAATTAATTAAAAAAAATTTATTTTATACAACATTACACACGGTTTTTCCGTAGGTAACAATTAATTTACCCACGGATTACGATCCGTAGCTAATTTTCCGTAGGTATAGAAATGTTTTCTTGTAGTGCATGTTGAGCTAATTGAGTTTTGACATGTTGTGCTTATATGAGTAATGAATGTCTTAAATAAGTTTATAGTCTAAGTTTCAATCTTGAGGGTAGTTAGTTAGATATCAGTTCGCCTATTGTTGACTATAGGATGAAATATCTTTAACGAGAGGATAATTGTAACACCACAAATTTTATGATAAATTATTTTATCAATGAAATAAGATTTTAAATAATTAATTTGGATTTAAAATTATTTTAGATATACATTGATTAATATTAAGATTAATTTTCTTTATATGCGTGCTATTTATTATTCTAATCTTGTACATATTAGACTAAATCAGTGATATAAATAACAAATATTATATTTACTATTTTATATATATTTTTTTTAAAATAATAGTATTTTAGTGAAATACTTCAAAGAATAAGATTTTAGGCGATTTTACATGTATCTGCGTGTGAGTAATTAATGTGATGTTTTTATGGACGTTTGACTGATGTTAAGTGTGCACATAGTTATATTTTAATTAATTTAAACTATTGTTTGTTTTTATTTATTTTATAAATAATTCTCTTGAAATAGTCGTAATATTGTGTTTGATTCCTTTTATTTTGACACACTTATTATGGAATTATGATTTTATACAATTTTACTACAATTTAGTAATTAATATAAAGTGTTGATGTTATATTTATTTATTTTATGATTTTGACTATTCTCTAATGATGATAGTATTTTAATGCGTGTGTTTTGAAAAATATGTATAATTATAGTGACTATTTTGAATATGAGAGATTCAGTAGTTAGTAATACTTATTTATTTTAAAGGTTAATTATTATAATTACAATAGTCTATCATATATTAGTTATGAAATATTAGCGATGTTTTGAAAATTAAATGATGTTTGGAGTAGTATTAAAAATGAGATTAAGTAACTATTAATGTTATTTGAACAAAATAAAAATAATAGCAAAATAAAAAATAAATAAGGAGACCCATCGTTTGGACTCATGTGGGAACCCTAATTGTTAATAAAATAAAATAAAAAAAGAAGGGAGCCTGACGACAGTAGAAAAAGTAAGAGTAAACATAACAACAAGCCTATCATTTTGCACCAGAGATTCATAATTGTTGGAGAAAGCTTTCTCCATTTTGTCTAAATTTTAGTATGTTGTTTCTCACATTTTGTTAGTCAATTAAACATACTTTCTCATATTTTTAACCATTTCAATTCACCTCTAAAATACTTGACTTCTCCATTTGTGGAATTCGTTATTTTGCACCGTTCTTCTTCATCATAAGTTTTATTTGAGTGAAAACAACGCTAAAATGGTCGTGTGAAAAGAGACTATATTATCCACTAATTGGTTTTATGATTTATGGTAAGTTTCCTTGACCGAATTTCAAAATTAGTTTTTAGAGTGTTTTCTCATAATTTATTTTTGACGTTTACCCATAAAATGTCGAGTTAGATCATTTGAAGAACAAAAAGTCAAAGAACAAAGGTTGTTTGCTTGTGGAATCGTATTTGCGTGTGAAAGTGTTGAAACAAGATAAGTGGTGAGAGTGTGTTTGAATTGATGAGTATAATATATTGTGAGATGAACGGGAAAATCGTATTTCCCAATGATTCATTCGGAGCTCGCTACGTACGACAATAGCCCTTTGAAATATAAATTAATTAATATGTAAATAAGGAAATTGTGAGATTAAAATATAGAATAGAAATATTTGTAAGGTGTTGATTGAGTTAATTTCTCTAAATGTGTGGTATTTGATATTATTGTGATATTAGGTGTCGAATAAATTTAATGTATATGTTTGATTAGATGCGTTTATGTGATGTGATAATAAAAGATGAATGCATTATGATAATTTTATTTGATGATGATGATGTATGATTAATAACTGTGATGTTATAAATTTGTGATAAATTTATATGATGAGGTATGACTGATGATAGTGATGCTATAAATTTGTGACGAATTTACGTGATTATGATGATGTGTGATTAATGATTGTGATGATATAAATTTGTTATAAAGAATATTGAAGTAACCCCATAGTTAACGAAATAATGGTGACTCCAATTTGTGTTTGAGATAATAGTCTTCATTGAGTATCATAGGTCAATGAGGGGAGAAAATAAATATTGAGAATTTGAGGTGGAGATTATTTTGTAATCATATAGGTAGGGCCTGACAAGCCTAGTGATTCCAGGGAAGTAAAATTGAATGAGCCTGATTGTGGCGGTCTGGAGTCTTAAGGCAAGATTGTTAATCCTTAGAGGTATTAGGGTGGGGAATTCCTAGGTGACTTGGAGGTAGCACTCCAAATGTCAGGAGCTACCATACAACACATATTACCTCGACTATCGCGTATATGTGTCATGAGTTGATTTGAAGAGATATATCATTAGGACATGGTCAATTTGAATTGTCCACATACCAGGATGGTGACATAGTATTAGGCCTCCTAACCAAGTACGTCAAAGTTAGAATGATATCAAATTGTGAAGTAGAGTCTAAGCTCATGATATATCATGATGTGTTATGATACAGTCTATTATGATTGTTTGCGTGTTCTTTGATCACAACATTTGGGCAGATGTTTCTAGTTTTTTAGTTTTGTATTTTAAAAGCTCTTTATAGCTTAGATTAATATTTTTAGTTTGTTTCTAAGCTTTGGGTCGAATTTGAATTATAATTTTATTATTTGCATTTTAATTTTATTACCTGTATTTTGACTCTCTCTCGCTATGTAGACCATAACTTAAGGTCTGGATATTGGATTGGCGTATACGAGCAGGCATTGGAAAGCTAAAAATCAGAACTACAACTTTTGTGTTGGAAGAAAAGACTAGTTCCGAACTTTACTAGGCTTAAATTGCAGATTTCGTAATATGGACTTTTATAATAATTTTAATTAGCGGGTCACTTGTTTTTAAACCCTAAAACCTAAAGCCCCACATCAATTACTATATATTGGCAGTTTTTTTCCTTTTCTACGGACGAAAAAAATTAGGATTCAGATTGCTACAACAGATAAACAATTTTTATTTTAATTTCATGGAAGGCTAATTTTATAAGATTAATCTACGAGTTTAGAGTTTCATCAACACCTTGAGATTCAGGTTACACTGTCAATTTCGATTCTTGATTTTATTCTTGTTTATTTGATTATATTGATATTCTGATTGCTTAAATTGAATTTCAATAGGATTGATTAAATTTATTTGACAGAATTTGGTTTTGGTTTCTAATTTAATTGAATAATAATTTTGCGATGCTTGATCGTTAATTGTAATATTTTGAGGATTATGATGCTTAATCCAATCAAATAAATCGAATTCACATATGATTGATTACGCTTGTTTGATTAATTCTATAGTCAAATAAGAATAGAATCACAAATTAAAAATTAAACTCATTGATAGAACTTGTGATAGGTCTGAAACTCGAATAAGTAAATTAATTGTTTTGCTCATCTGTTAAATAAAAAATTTAAAAAAAAAAACCCCTTTTTAATTTCAACTTTCAATTCGATTATTATTATTATATCAAAAGTCCTTTCGAAAAGATTCGAGTTATTACCTCTATTTACATTTTATTAATTGTATTCTTCTTCTTCTTCTTCTTCTTCTTGAGGAACATTTGGTTTGGCACAATAGATTAGGCCATGAGAATTTGAGATTAATCTCAAAATTAAAAAAACTCAACCTTGTTAAAGGCTTGCCCAATCTCAAATACAAATCATAGGTTCTTTGTGAGGCTTGCCAAAAATGGAAACAAACTTAAAACTCATTTTCTTCTAAAAACATTGTTTTCACAACCAGACCTCTTGATCTTTTACATATAGATCTTTTTAGTGCAGTCAAAATTGCCTCTATTTATGGTAGGAAGTATAGACTTGTCATTGCTGATGATTATACCTTATGGACATGGGTTAAATTCCTTAGGCACAAGGATGAGGCACATAAGATCTTCACTATGTTTTGTAAATAAGTGTAGAATGAAAATTTCCTTTCAATCACAAAAATTGGTAGTCAACATTTTAAAAACAAACTTTTTGAAAACTTCTATGAAGAGAACAAAATTTTACACAATTTTTCCTTTCCTAGAAAACCTCAGCAAAATGGTGTTGTAGAAAGAAAAAATCGATCTCTTCAAGAAATGACATGCACTATGATAAATTATATGTATGTTACAAAGAACTTATGGGCAAAAGCCATGAATAATGCATGTTATATTTAGAATAGAGTCTTTATCATACATGTTCTAAATAAGACTCTCTATGAACTATAGAAAGGAATAAAACTCATCACAACATTTCTTATTTTCATTAGTTTAGGTGTACATGTTATATTTTGAATACTAAAAAGAAACTTCGCAAGTTTTACTCACGATCTCGAAAATGCATCTTTTTAGGATACTTTGAAAGAAACATCATGACAATAATGACAATAAAAAAGAAACACTAATTGTTGATGAATCAATTCCTGTTATGCTTGATGACAAACATCATGACAATAAAAAAGTCAGAGCTAGATGATAACTATACAGGTCTACAAACCTAGAGGAAACAACAAAACTAGAGGAGCCAACATAACTAGAAGAAACAGGAAAATCAGAGCAACTGAACACATAGGAGGAAACTAAGAAAACAATAGAGGATAAGAGAGATAACGTCAAAACAAGTTTAGATCCTCTAAAATCTAGAATTGGATGGAAGTAAAAATCATCTCAACTGGACTCTCTGATTATCAAGAACACATGTGATCGTATGAAGACCAGATCTTCTGTAAAAGATGAACCTTTGTTTGGTCCGCTCTATCCAATGGAACCAACCTCTAATGATGAAGCTCTATCAAACGATAGATGAATTCTAGAAAGCAAGAAGAGCTTAAGGAATTCAAAAGGAATGATCTTTAGGATCTTGTACCCAAACTAGAGGAAAAGAAGCTCATTGGAACCAAGTGGCTATTTAGGAATAAGCTGAACGAGAAAAGATAAGTTATAAGGAACAAAACTCGACTGGTGGCTTAACATTACAGTTAGTAGAAAGGTATACATTATACCGAGAAGTTTGCTCTGGTGGCATGCAATTCTAAATGATTATATGGGAGGAGTGAAGTTTTTCTTAGGGATCCAAATCCAACAAAATCAAAATGGTGCGTTGGTCCATCATAACAAGTGCACTAAAGAACTTTTCGTGAAGTTCAAGATGGATGAACGCAAGCCCATATGTACCCTGATGTAACCAACTTGTTCTATTGACAAGGATGAATCTGGAAAGTGGGTTGAGCGGAAAACTTACATAGGAATGATCGGGTCTCTTCTTTAGTTAACTGTTTCCAGACTTGGCATTTTATTTGGTGTGTGCCATGATTCAATCAGATCCAAAAGAATTCCACTTAACAGTTGTTAAGAGGATTTGATCTGTAAGTCACTACTAACCCTTGTCTGTTTTATAAGCTATGCTCTTAGTACATGTTAGTGAGATTATGCGAAAGTGATTATGCAAGAGATAAGCTTGAGACCAAAAGCACCAGTGGAAACTGCATGTTTTTTGGTGAAAAGTTGATCTCCTCTTCATGCAAGAAGCAAGGCATGATAGCTCTGTCCAAAACAGAAGCAAAATACATATGTGCAGTTAGATGCAACACTCAACTTTTGTAAATGCAACATCAGCTAGACGATTACAAACTCTGTGAGAGTAAAATTTCAATTTTTTGTGATAACACTTCTGCAATTTCTTTAACTAAAAATCCTATTTTAAATTGCAAAGCCAAAAGTATAGAAATCAAACATCACTTTATAAGAGATTTTGTCCACATTTTTGAGGATATAGATATAAAATTTGTTGGCATTAATCATTAGTGGGAAAATATTTTTTCAAAACCCCTTGCTGAGAATAGGTTCAACTTTATTAAAGAAAATTTGAACATTGTTTCCACAATTCAATGATGTATTGATATGTATATGTCTTGCCTCTGACGGAATATAATTTGTAAGTTAAATATATATGTTTCTTTCCGACCAATTGATATACTCATGCCCCAATGGTCTGTAAGACAATGCTTTGATTATTATATCCTCTGATTTTGTATCCTCTATTTTCTTTGTTTTCATTCAAATTACGAGGGGTGATTTATGCGATTCAATTCTGACCTCAACGCATAAGTTTATCTTCAATAATCAATTGTTGAAATCTATGAAGATACATGTTGAATTTAAGAAAAAAAGTACACAGGCTTTACCTTAAGGACGCATACTATACCATGAAGAACTCTATAAAAGGACATGCTTCTTTACTTGAGAAAGTAGAAGAAAGGACCATTATTACACACAACACAATAAGCACTACAAAATTCTATAATCATTCAAAATTTATTTAAGTGTTGAGAAAGAAAAATATGAAAGTAATACATTGTAAACAAACTCTTGAGTGAGATTTTTCAAAATAATCCAACCTCATTCATTAGTAACCTAGCCCGGTAGTCGCTATTTTTTCTCAACGATTAGTAGGTGCAAATTGAAAGTTGAGAAGACTTAACTAGTTAAGGTTAACTGTTGTAATTCAGTTTGAATTGTTGGAGAAAATCCTTTTGGATGAAGGTATTGGACGAAGCTACTGGTTTGACGGTGAATCAGTATAAATATATGTTTGATTTACTTCATTCCTTTGTTTATTTTTTTTGAGCTTTTCAATTACCAAGTTTATCAAAGAAATTGTTAAAAACTATAAAAACATAATTCAAACCCCTCATTTCTTGTGCTTTTCAACCTTCAATATCAAGTTGTCATAAAGCCGTTTTTCATCTTCGTTGGGCAGCTCCTCCTAAACCAATGGCTAATTTCTTATGCTAGCATTCACATGGGGGACATCTACATAAGGCCTAAAAGCATCATTTACCATATGCTTCATTGCATGAAGTTGGTCACTGTGGTGCACATGCATACTATTGTTTAAGTCACCCCTTGTACCAACTTTAGGCTTCACTTCTTTGTGTTTAGTCCAAATCCAATAGTATGTTTGAAATCTCTCCCAATATGCAGTTCAATAGTAGTTGTTGTAGTTATCTTGATAAACTTGCATTTTATATATGGACATCTTATCCCTCCCTCGAATATACAAATAGGTTCTTTCAAAATTCATTTCACAAACTTTCTAACACCACAAACTCTTTTTTCAATATGTGTCTATTAGTATTGATCCTATCATACATCACATCCAAGTACAATCTATTTTCTATAAGGCAAACACTTTACTAAATAAGTTTAAGAAAATACAAAAATCAGTTAAGTCCATTTTAATATTTATTGTAATAAATTCAAAAATCACAACTATAAACATATCAAAATGACATATTGATAACTATCAATTTTCTATAATCATATTGCTAATTAAAACCATAAAAATGAAAGAGAAAGGAAAATAAGATAAAAAACAATGCAACAAATAACTTAATAAACCATGTATATTGCTAATTATCCATGTTATTGTTTTGTTTTCCTACTGTTATTTCCAAACACTCATTATAAATATAATTTGTAAACTACATGTTTTTGATGACAACAAGACCACCAACTATGGACAATGCAACAAGATCAAAAAGAAGATCAAACTATCTTCACAATAAGCTTCAAAATCCAAATAATAAATGATTAAATGTAAAGGTATATGATACAAATCAATAGTTCAAATACATGAGAACAATTCATATTTACATATGCCTTTAACATATTTTCGAAAATCAAAAACAACATTAACAAATCATTTAAAATCATATTTTTGACAATTTGCATAAGTGTATTCGAATACACCATGTTGTATTCGAATACAACTTAAGTCATAGGCAAAACTTTAAATGTTGTATTCGACTACACCCATCTGTAGTCGAATACAAGTTAAATCAGAGGCTAAAATACACTAATTTGTATTCGACTATACCAATGTGTATTCGAATACAAGATGTAAAATTTGAATTTTTTGAACGTTACAAAGATGTGTATTCGAATACACATATACTGTATTAGAATACACCTGGAAACATTACAATTTTTCAGATCTGGGATGACTCTAAAACATTGTAATTTTCCATCAAACCTCTTGGATCAATGGCCACGAATCTGAAGGGATGTTTTATGGAGTATAAATACTCCATAACTTCATATCAAAAGAAAATAATCCTTGAATCAATTCATTGAATAACTTTGAACAAAAATCTGTTTTTCTTTAAGTACTTGCATTAGATTTTCAAATCATTCTAAAGGGTTCTCAAGTACTTGAATTCCTATTGAGTTGTCTATCAATATACCACATCTTAGACTCGTTCAAACCTTATTGTATCATTTGTACAAGATAGCTTAATCTATGATAGTGGTGTGCTATCTTAGAAGTATTGTTAGAAGTTTTGTAGCAAGAATCCCAAGGTGGGAGTTGTACATTTTCTGACAAGTATTGGATTAATCTCTTGTGGTGTGTAAGAGGGCTGGACGTACCCTTGGTTATAAGGGGAACCAGGATAAATCTTAAAGTGTCCATTTACTTACTGCAGTTTATTATCAAGCCTTGTTCTTAAACTCTTAAAATTCAACTACTATATCACTAAAAACAGAAAATTTACTAACACCTAATTCACCCCCCCCCCTCTTAGGTGTACTTATGTACTTACATAATTATTATTTACTATAAGCTACTAGCTAATAAGAAAACTAACATGTTAAAGGATTAACCTTATACATTATCTCCATCATAAAAAGACACTTCAATTATTTCTCTCAAACCTATTCCATGGTGCTTAGAACATAGTCACATATACTTATCTCAACCATATCTAAACGAGCATTCAAATCATCCTTTGTTTTTTCTGGAATGTTGAGAAGTGTTACAGTCAAACTATCACACACATTTTTCTCCACGTGTATCACGTCAATACAATGTCTAACATCCAGACTGGACCAATAAGGAAGATTAATGAACACATACCTCTTCTTCCATACATTTTTCTCAATGGATTGTTTTTTATTCTTTCCAAATTTAACATTGACATCCTTCAACCTTTGACAAATTTTCTCTCCAGTTAACGATTTTAGAGCAATTCGAGTTAACGATTTCAAAGCAATTCGATTTTCCTGATCTCCATTAAACACTTTTTCTTAACCTACGATATGGGTGATTAGGTTAAAGAAATATTTGAATTCCAACAAAAATAAACTTCCTTCCATGTTTTAATTTGAGGTAACATGTGTTTTCTTCACATAAAGGACACACTTTATGTCCCTTGACACTATAATCACTCATGTTTCCATACGCAGTAAAATCATTGATGGTGTAAAATAACATTGCATGCATTTTAAAATAATCACATGAATAACCATCAAACACTTCAACACCTTCCTCCCAAAGAACTCTCAAGTCTTCAATTAATGGACTTATATAAACAACTATGTCATTTCTAGGTTGTCTTGGACAAGAAATCATTATAGGTAACATAATGTACTTGCGCTTCATGCAAACTGAAGGAGGTAGATTGTAGATATTAAGAGAATGGCCAATTTACTATGGTTACTACTTAATTTACCGTATGGATTCATTCGATTTGTGGCAAGTCTAAGTCTAAGATTTCTTGGCTCATTCCCGAATTTAGGATATAATTCATCAACTTTCTTCCATTGCAATGAATCAGACGGATGACCAAGTTGTCCATCACGTTGTCTCTCATCAGCTTGCTATCTAATATTATTTGCATCATTAAGATTAACGTATAATTGTTTAAACCTTAGAATTAATGGAAGATACCATAGCACCTTCGTAGGAGGACCAGTTGTGCTTTCATCACAATTGGAATCACCATCTTTCACTTTATAGTGTGATAACCCACACACAGGACATTGGTTCAACTCTTCAAATTCATTTCAGTATGGTATCCAATCATTATGGCATGCACGTATTTTCTTATACTCCATACCCATTGAACACAATATCTTCTTTGCCTCATAATAACAGTTTGGCAATGTGTAATCTTTGGGAAGCATTTCTTTCAACAACTCAAGCAGTTTTGTGAAGCTTTTGTCTATCCATCCGTTTCTGGCTTTCAATTTGAACAATCTTAGCACCACAGACAACCATGTGAAGTAAGTGCATCCCAGATACAAAGCCTCTTCTTTGTCATTGCACAAACTATCAAAAAGATGTTCACGTTGAAAGGACTTTTGTCCAATATCAAGAATCATGTCCTCAAGTCGATTGTCTATATCTTCATGAACTTCTTCTCTTTCTGATACATTTGTCATGTTTAACGAATGACCATGTCATATCCATTTTGTATAAGTTTGACAAATAAGATGATTAAACAAGGACAATAAGACTTTCCATCAGTTTTAGAAAGTTTTTTTAAAGCAAATTGTAAAAATTCCTCCACACATTTCTGATACACTTCACTTAAACGATTAACATTCATCCAACTACGATCCATAACTACTTTTGTTAAAAATAAATAACCGTAAAGATTAAGGTAAAAGATTAAAATTAAAACAATTTTATTGTCCAAAAAGTGTATAGTTTACTCTTTATTTATTGTCCTAAAGTGTCGTATTCATATTAGCTAAGAATAATCTAATAATGTAATATTGTTTTCTTCCTTGTTATTATTATTTTGATTATTGTTTTGCTCCATATTATGTCCACACACAAATTATACAAAATAGAAGATATAAAATATATAATTTAACTTTCTAATACAACCGGCAAAACCTCTTGCATCCATCCAAAAGACTTAAAAAAATCATGTAAAACATACTATTATTTTTTTTTTTTGAAAATTATAAAGCATAAGATGAAGAGAAATATTTTAACATATACTTCAATAATAAAATGCAAAATTTAGCGGAAAAAAAATGCAAATAATGACTTCATCTCTAGTCTCCAAACAAAAGAAAACAAAATGATAAAGAGGCCCTTGAAACTAATGAGTTTGACATGTCATTTTTCTTACTTTATTTCTCATAATATATTGCTCTCCTTCAAATAAGATATAATGTTGTTATTCTTTGAAAATGAACTTATGTCTATATATACTAATAATTTTAGTAGCGTAAGGTGTGAACAATTATTGTTATATGACTTGCATAGTAATGGTAGAAAATTACTTACAAGTTACAACGATATCTCTACATGAATAAAGTTTAATGTTCAATGAGAAATTACTTCATAATCAAACTTGTGTCTTAATGAATTTATGAAGTGATGACGATAAAACGACGGCCGCGAGTTGTCAAGTCGACATCAGAAGAAAGGCAGGAAGTCAGAAATCAGGTTGTAAGTGCTTAACGATATGAAGGTTAGAAAATAGAAGGTGGAGGTTTAGAGCGCAGAGTTTAGGGTAGTGGGAAGATAAAACACTAAGTATACATGATGACAACCGACTTAAATATACCTCCTCCTTATTTTTTAAGTTTGGTGGCACGTAAACAACTTAACTCGATGTATTAAAAACTCAAATTTTTACGAGTTATACATATTTGTCTAACATATGAAATTAATTAAAATTGAACAAAACACATACATACATACATGTCTTCAAATTAATTGATTCTTACTGTATACATATAAACCCCTCCTGGACCTCCTAACCTCTGTATACTAGGTATCTATTGAAACTAATTAAACCAAATAATAACATTCAAGTACGATTTATCATTGTTTTTCAACACATCTCTCTCAATATAAGCCACTGGACAATTTTTGATCCATTCACACCATTCAATTCGGCAGTTGGAGTAGGAACCGACTAGTTACAATTTGAAGTAAGAAATAAAAAGAACAACAGATTGAGATGAACATATGAAACTATGAAACCAATCCACCATGTAACTATGAAACCAAATGAAACTATGAAACCAATCCACCATGAAACTATGAAACTATGAAACTAATCCACCATGTAATCAAGACAGGGAACACCAAACAATAGAGATTCCTAAAACTACACACATGCCACACACTTATGATTTCCCATGTATGACCTCCACTCACACACCACACCTATCACTTTATACAAACAATTTGTCAAATAAAGCATATAAATACTATAGAAAATGGTGATTCAAACTATTTTGCAAACCTTGGTCATAGCCATTGAGATTAAAGTCAATGATTCTTTAAATGGTTAATTCAATGTCATCATGTAATAAGCAATAACATACTCCATTGAACCATTAAAAAGAGCCAATATTAAAAATAAAACCAGCAAGTTAGCAACAAAAATCGAGAGTAATCTATGTTAGTCCAAAACATATATACAAAGAGCATAACAGCTCTTGTTAAACTTTAAACACCATATGAAAATTTTTAAAAAAAATATTTTGTTGGAACATAAGTATGTTATTGTGTGAATTTAAAAATTTATTGAAAATTCACATTGAAAAAAGAAATAATTTTTGTAAATTTAAGTGGAAAGAAATTTGTTTTTAAAATTCAAGTCTCACATTGGAAATAAATCTTTTTGAAATACCACATTGGAAAACTCTAATATTTTGAATAAATTCAAATCCATATATACACTAAAGTCCCACATTGGTTAGAAAATATATGTGAGTTTGTTTTCATCATTATATATTGAGCTTCAAACTATTGTGAAAAACACACCAAAGTTTGATGTTTTTCTCAACTTTCTCTTTTCTCTCTTTTATATTTTGTTCGCTTAATTCTCGAACCTCTTCTCTCGTTTCTTTATGTCCCTTCGGTTTTAGAGTGGTTGTTATTCCGTAGTCCCTTCGGTTTTAGAGCGGTTGTTATGTCATAGTTCCTTCGGTTTTTAGAGCAGTTGTCATGACGTAGTCTTTTTGTTTTTAGAGCGGTTGTAGTCCCTTCGATTTTTAGAACGGTTATGTTGTAGTTCATTTGTTTTTAGAGTGGTTGTTATGTCGTAGTCCATTTGTTTTTTTGGAGCGGTTGCTGTGTTGTAGTTATGAGTGGTCGTAGTACTATATTGCGAATGACTTTAATCGTCATATTGAGAGTGGTTTTAACCTTTATATTGAGAGTGACTTTAACTGCCATATTGAGGGTGTAATTTTAGAATGGTTTTTTACGGTGCAGTGGAACTCCGATACAATGAATCTGAGCTATTTTATCGTGGAGACTTCATGGTTGATAGTCTGTCTTGCACAATTTTGGCAGTGTCGCGAAACGTCTTAAAGAGAGCGACCTAGTTCGCGACTCAACCCAGTAATATTTTCAGTGACATAAATTGTAATTTTTAAATAGTTTTTAAAACTCAACATCAACATTGTCCAATAGAACTTGTTGTTTCATATCAGAGATATTTTGTATTAAGAGAGAAAAAAATAACCCTTGTTAAATTTTGTTGAGTAATTTCAAACATGTGCTAGGACACTAAGTCCCCAACTAAAATGTTCAAAATTAATTGGATTTTCTGTCTTATAAATCCTTTGTCAACTAAAATGTTCTAGTTAATTTTCTCTCTTATTAGTTAAATGTTCAACTAAAATGTTTTAGTTAATGTGTGACTAATCAAAACAGCTATCATATACCAAAGAACATACTCAAAACAGCCATCATACCATCTAGTTAATGTTATACTTAAATTTGATATAGTTGGAAGGGAAAAAATACAGAAGGAATAAACTCAATCAAAAATTATAAAAAGTAGTAATAAAACCAGCCATCATACCAAAGAACATAGAGGGGGTCTTAATCTCCTCAATTGATGACATATATATATTAGAAGAAAGAATCTTCAGTAACCAAAATTCAATGTATCCATCCCTTGAGCATCAACATGGTCACCAAGAAAGACAATTTAAGACATTCTATCGATGTTTACGCTCAGCTTACACTAAGTAACAATTAATGGGTTCCCTTATGTCAGGATGAGGATCTTCCTCCGTTGATCCTAAATAAGGTACCATATAATAAATAAATAAATAAATAAATAAATAAATAAATAGACATATGTTTTGTGCTTATTTTATTTGATGAGGTATTTTTCAAAAAACTATTAAGTCTATTATGTGGTGGGGTAATTAAACAATATAATTAAAAACTACTGGTTATTTTGTAAAAGGAAAAATTTGTCACTATTAATTAAACAATATAATAGATCATGTGAATGAGAGACCGAACGAAGGTGCAGGAGCCAAAGCTGTAAGTTTTTTGTAATAAGTGAAAAACACAAAATTTAATATAATTTTTACTAATACAAAGATGGCCGACGCTAATGGCCTGGAAAAATAATAGTAATTAGAAAAATGTAGCATCTGTATTATCCAGATGTAGTGTTGGTGGGGCTAAAGCTAATCTTAAATTATTAATTTAACACAAGTATATAGAAATAGTGGGTTAGGCTGAAGCTAGTAGCGCCGTGTAGGGGCCGACGCTAATTAACTGTTTTTTTATAGTGAATTTTGAAATTTTGTTTTTTTCTTTGATTACTTTTATGTCGAGTTTATGACATTTAAAAAATGTATATATAATTCATCTTAAGTTTAAAAAATTATAAATTTTTGTGTATAAATATTTTATAATATTTTAAATGTCTTTATATACAAAAATCATTCAAAATTTAAAAATTTAAAGACAAATAAATATATATTTTTTTAGTGTCGAGACTGAAACTACTTAAAGGAAAAATTTGTAGGACTAAAAAATATATGTTTCTACATAAACTAAAAACAAAATATCAAAAATTTATAAAAACTAATTTAACTCTAAATAGTGTTTTTTGAAATGAAAAGCATATCTTAGTGGAGGAGATTAATTGTTTGTGAGAATACCACCTTATTAGAAAGCACCCAATGGAGGCATCTTGTAGAGAAAATATCATCTCATTTTAATGAATATTTGATTTATCTAAAGCTTTTTATGTTTATTATGTTATTAATTATAATTAAAGATCTGAAAGGTGGAAAACATTATTTAATAATTATAAATGTTTGTTTAGTAAACTTAATTTTATGAAATTAATTAAAAAATACAAAATGACCGAATCAATTACCAAAAACACAATTCTCTAAATTACTAGGGATAAAATAACGTTAATATTTCACTAACAACGTTAATCTTTCAGAGTTCTCATCACCACTACCTCGGTGTCAATGGTCTCGATTCTTTTTCGAGACACAAAGAGCTAACTATATAAACATAATGATTCACAACAATTTGTTCACCACTAAAATTTATCCAACCACAACAAAATTCCAAAACTTAAATCTCTTTCATTTTTCAAGTTATATCATTCAACCATTAGAGCACAAAAAATTTGAGTTAATAAAATACTCTAAGCTTCTTCCTTAAACTCAGTCCAAGAGTAACTAAAAGAGTAATATTTTGATCTCTAAACATATTAATTTCACACTTTAACTATTTGTTCAAACTCTTTAACTTAGTTAAAATTTGAACTTTTTCACAACTTTAACAACTCTAAATTTTCTTTTGTAAAATTTCAACTTCAGTTAAAACTCATTTATTTGAAAGTAACCCATTACGTAACTCAAACAGATCAAAAATTAATTTTTTTTAACCATTACTAACAAAATCATCAACATCAACAACAAACAACAAACAACAAAAGATTTGTTAAGAACTCAAAAATTTCAATCATCCCCCAACCGTATAAAGTTTATGAATTTAGGGAAAAAAAGGAGGAGGAAGTAAGTGTCTCACCTCAAATAAATTAGCTCACAAGTACTACTTTCTAGAGAAGAGCGACTTTTCTTTCTAACACTTCTTAAATGAAAGCTTAGATCTAGTAGAAAATGGAGATTTGTGTTAGTTGTTTTTTTTATAACACCAACACCAATTCTTTTAAAAAAAAACAGAGATAAATAAGAAAGGAAGGGGAACGAGAAAGCTGACCGGGAGTGGCATGGCATATGTTGGTTTCCTTTATATATATATTATAATTAAATAATTAGGTATACTATAAAACCATCATTATAATATTTAATCGCTCTTTCACATATCACATCACTCACTTCTCAATCTAATTTAATAAAAATATCTACTTTTGTCGCAATTTAATTGATATGTGAATTTATTAATAACAATTGATATTTTAAAATTTTGGTCAGTAAATTATACTCAAATAAATAATTTTAATCGGTCCTCCAAAAATATATTACTAACTTTAACAAAATAATACTTTGGTACTTAATTCATAAAATAAAAATTAGACTAAAAATTTAAACATTTAATGTTTGTTTTTTCAAATTTCAAACATAATTTTGAGCGTTTGTTTCTTAGTAGTTATTAAATATTTTCATTGACTATTATATCATATTTTATTTTTCTTGCAAAACAAACAATCATCGAAAATCAACATTAATTTCATCATTGACATTAAAATTGATGGAGAATAAACACAATTACAAGTAATACGTAGTAGATATAAAATTCTCCCAACTTGCAAGAACCCGTGAGGAGCAACAACAAATATATTGCAGCAAATTAATCAAAAATAAAAAGACGTAATGAACATCGATACTTTAACGTGGAAAACTCCTCAATTCAAGGAGAAAAAAGCACCGGTCGTCCAGACCAAAGAAATAGCTCTACTACAATCAAATAAGGATACAAGAGAGTCTCAAAATAATGAACAAGTTGTGTCTACAATCAACCAAAATAACAAGCACTAAAGCCTACAAATGAAAAGCAAGAAGAAAAAAAACACCCAAAAACCTGCCGCTGTGCGAACATGATTTCTCCCCCTCAGCCCGATCCAATTGTTAACGAATGGACAATCGATGTGTTTCTGAGACTGATTTAACAAAATTGGGAATAAGGTTACTCTTCGCTTTTCTCTTTTGGTGGTTGTCTTTTCTATCAAAATTGTCTCTCTCTTATAACCCTAATTAGACCACTCTCCACTTAACTAAATGAGACACATGAACTACAATATTTGGGCTTTTCTCCACATAGGAAGGGAGCCCAATACCCAACATATATCCCGCTCACAACTATGTGGAGATAATCCCTAAACCGGCGATATCACAAAAAGTTTCAAACTTCCCTCTTGGTAATGCTTTAGTCATCATATAAGAACCATTACAATCAGTATGAACTTTAGCCAATTTCAACAACTTAGCTTCCAAAACATCACGTATCCAATGATACCCCACATCAATGTATTTGGACCTGCTATGAAACGTCGAATTCTAACCAAGATGAATAACACTTTGACTATCGACAAATAATATATTTGTCTTGAATAAACCCAAGCTCCTATAAGAATTTCTTCAACCAAATCAACTATTTGCATGCTTTAGTAATGGCAATGAACTTTGCCTCAGTAGACAATGCTACACATTTCTGTAATCTAAACTACCAAGCCGCAGCTCCATCTGCAAATTTAATCATGTAGCCTGAAGTTGACTTTCTCGAGTCAATATCTCCAACCATATCTGAGTCGGAGTACCCCACCGAAATAGATTTATCACCTCAAAAACAAAGGCTCATACATGTAGTACCACAAAAATACCTCAAAATTCATTTTACAGCATTCAAATGCTTTTTACCTGGATTTGACAAAAATCTACTAACTGTACCAACAACATGTGCAATCATCAAACTATCTACTAATTGTACACACCATTGCATACATCAAACTATCAATAGCAGAAGCATAAGGAGCTCGTTCCATGTCTCTTTTCTCATCTTCACTAGAAGGACTTTGCTTAGAACTCAACTTAAAGTGAGCAGCAAGAGGAGTACTTACATCCTTGGAGTTTTCCATATGAAATATTTGCAAGACTTTCTCAATATAGTGTTCTTGTGACATCCAAAGTTTCTTCTCCTTTCTGTCACATAGGATTCTTATGCCAAGAATCTGTTTAGCTACTCCCATGTCTTTCATGGCAAAAGACTCGCCCAACTGCTTCTTTAACATGTCAATCTTGGAAATGTTTTTACCAACAATAAGTATGTCATCAACATATAATAACAGGATAACGAAATCATCGTTAGAAAAGTTTCTAACAAATACACAACGGTCAGAAGTAGTCTTCATGTATCCTTGGTCACACATAACAGACTCAAACATTTTGTACCACTGCCTTGGAGCTTGCTTCAAACTCTATAGACTCTTTCTTAGTCTACACACATGGTCTTCCTTGCCTTCAACAAGAAAACCATCAGGTTGCTTCATATAAATCTCTTCCTCCAAATAACCATGAAAGAAAGTCATTTTTACATCTATTAGTTCTACCTCTAAGTCAAGAGTAACTGCCAAACTCAACACGGTTCTAATTGATGACATTTTTACCGAAACTTTTCACAACTAATCTAACTTTATACCTTGGAGATCTTGAGTTACTTTCAAGTTTCACTATATAGATCCATTTGTTTTCCAAAGCCCTTTTTCATTTTGGAAATTTCAACAAATCATAAGTGTGATTATCATGCAAGGATTTCATCTCATCATGCATTGCATCCAACCACTTTTGACTTTCTTCACTCTCTATGGCCTCTCGAAAATACTCAGTTTCCCCTTCATGAGTCAAATTCACATACTCATCAGAACCATACCTTGTAGATGGTTGTCTCTGCCTCTTAGACCTCCTAATTTAGAGATGATTCAAAAACATCACTAAGATTTTCATCATGTGACAACGCACGATCTCCACTAGTTGGAATATTTACCTCATCTCTAAGTTGAGGATCATCAACACAATCATGTGGCTCATCATTCTCAACATTATCATAATAGTATCCAAATTAGGAATAAATGACCTAACTAGATCACTATCAGCTAAGACGCAATTTCTATCAGGTGTAGTCTTCTCCACCTTATCAATGCCTTCAATAGTTTGGTCTTCCATAAACATTACATCATGACTTCTGATAACCTTTTAGTTTATAGGATCATACAACTTGCAACCAAATTCATCCTCACCATAGCCGATGAAGATACACTGCTTTGACTTTGCATCTAACTTGGACCTTTCGTGCTTCGGAACATGCACAAAAGCCTTGCAACCAAAGACTCTCAAGTGATCATACTTGACATTTTTGCCAAACCATACCTTGTTTGGTACCTCACTATTCAAAGCAATAGTAGGAGTGAGATTAATAACATGCACCGCCGTGTACATTATCTCACCCCAATTATGTTTAGGCAATTTAGTTTCAGAGAGCATACACCTCACTCTCTCAACAAGTGTCTGATTCATCCTCTCTGCTAAACCATTCATGTGAGGAGTTTTAGGAGGAGTCTTTTCATGTGTTATACCCTGTTGTTTGCAATAGACTTCAAAGGGTCCGCAATACTCACCACCGTTTTTAGTACGAACACGTTTCAGCTTCTTGCCTGTCTGCCTCTCAACTAAAGTATGAAATTGATTGAATTTCTCCAACACTTGGTCATTTGGCTTTAGAACATAAACCCATATTTTCCTGGAACAAACATCAATAAAAATAACAAAATGAAGTGCACCACTAAAATATTTTACCTTTAAAAGGCCATAAACATCAGAATGCACCAACTGAAGCAACTCTGACTTTCCAGAGGGAGGATGCCTTTTAAAGGATACTCTAGTCTGTTTACCAATCATGCAGTGAGAATATTTTTCCAAATCTACATTCTTCAATCCTGGAAGCACGTCCTTTCTAGCTAAGCAATTTAACCCCCTTTTTACTAATATGGTTAAGCCTTCAGTGCCACAGATGATTTCATATCCACGACATTCACATTGTCTTTTGCAACTAAAGCTTTTGTCAAATACAGTTTACTAATTCTCTCCCCTCGATCTAGCCACAACCAAGTTACCTTTACTGAGTTTTCACTTCCTAGAAGCAAAATGATTAACAAAACCACTTTCATCAAGCATATGCACATAGATCAATTTGAAGCGAACATCTAGAGCATGTTTGATGTAACACCCCAATATTTTCATATATATTATATATGTGTCTTTAAGTAATTTTCGTAATTTATTACTTAATTAAAATTTTATTCTACATGTAAAGAAATTAAATTAATAATTACCACTCTCTATTTTACTTGAATAACTATAACTTTTATTTTTATTTAATTCTTTTAGTATGACAATTACATTAGAACGGTTTATAGTATAACTATTTCCTACGTGGACACCTGTGTATTTTGTTTATTTGATTAGTTTTGATAATCATCAAATTGATGTGTTAGATACGTTGACTTTGTTTTTTTTTTT
>JBBPBT010001310.1:3930895-3943961 GCA_037974875.1 Cicer bijugum | reverse complement strand
CTATATTTTTGTCTTACTTGATTTTGTTTAGTTGATGAAAATATTAGTTGAATTATTTAATTAAATTATAAATTGAAGAAGTTATATCATATATTAGTTTTATTTTAAACCAAATAAGTATTTAACCTAGGAAATAGTACAATTAATGAAAATCCTTAGTTTATTTATATATTTTATTTAATTAATTTAGTGTGTTAATAATAAGATAGTTGTTCCTTTAATTTTTAATTATTTGATGAAATATATTTATATTAATTATTTAATTAATTAATTGTTGTGGTTTTGTTAGTAATTAATTAAAACTCGTAGGAGTATTTTTTTAGAGTGAACAATGATCAAGTCAATTTTAGTCAAAATTTAATCACCCACATTACTACTCTTGATAGCTATATTTTGTTTTTAATAACATTTAATTATAGAACTGTGTGTTTTCTACTTTACATCCACACAAATGTGTAACAAGCAAAAATAAGTACATGAATGTTAATTAATTCATAATGGTTGGTCATTGAAGGATATTATTCTAATTGAATACCTTATTGATGTGTGCAATTAACTTTAATGAGAAAAGTTATGCTCCTTCTCTAATCAGGTTCACATCTTCATATTAATCTCATACACCTCTTTCTCATAGAATACGATAAAACTCGCAACAGAGCATAATGAAGTCCTAATCATCCATACCTCACATAGCGTTCCCAACATTATATTTTGTTTAATCTCAAATATTTTCTAAGCCACTCTAACAACCACCCATATATCTTTCTTGTGGAAGTCCTAAGCTTTCGTTTCTTCAACTTTATGAGATTTTTTGGGGCTATATAGTGTTACGTGGAAGGAAATCATCCAAGGTAAGGGTTTTTCCCCATGCAAAGTTAGGCTATATATTAAATTACCGATTTGTAAAATATTGATATGATGTCTGAATGTCTTAAAATAAAAATGTTGATTTTGTTTTCGTCGTAAAGAAATTAACTATAATGCTTTGATTGTTATTTTTAGTAATACCTCTATCTTGATGAAATTAATTCTAGAGTTCTATTTTATTATTATACCTTGATAAATATGTTTGCAGTGAAAACGTTTACTGCCTTACATGTTTTAGATTATTTAATTATAAAGTTATCATTTTTATAATGACGTAATTAGTAATATGTTTATTATGATGTATTTGATTTTAAGTGTTGACTTTTGAGTATTTTAAATTCACTACTAGAAAAAACGAAAATAGAGACGGATAAAATTTGTCTCTAAATTTAACAAATTTCGTCGCTAAACAATATAGAGACGGATTTGGAGACGGACATGTTTCTGTGGTTGGTTTTCGCGTCTCTAAGATGTTAGAGACGGATTTTTATCACCGGTCTCTAATCAAAGGCGGAGTATGTTCGTCTCTATCAGAGAGGGATATATCATTACCGTCTCCAATAGGATTTAATTTAGTCCGTCTCTAGCTTATCACATTTCGTCTCTATTGAGACAAATGTATATTCCGTCTCTAATATATTCCATTTTTTTTTTATTAATCTCCCAAAAATCTATAATTACTTTCTACCTGAATACTTAAGTATCAATGTTAAAATATTAAATTCCATATATATATATATTATATATATGACACTAGATTCTCACAAAAATTATATTTAGATCAACACCAATTTAACAACAATGTCATAAAAGTTCATATAACTCTTTCACACAAAAAACATTAACAATACACCATATGCAATCAATCTTTCAATTTGTTCAAAACATAACAAATAATATTTGATTTAACAAAATATTTTAATGGAAGTAATCAGTGCATAAGGTTATCATCACCCATTTCTTCATTTCCATTATCACCTTCTCCTTTTGGTTGAAGTGTAGAATTTTGATTATAGTGAAGCATAATACTCTCAAACATCCGCTCCCAATGCGCCATCTTTTTTTTTTAATAATTTCTTGTTCAAGATTCTTTTGTTCAAGTTCAATCCTTAAATCTTCAATCTTAACTTCCGTAGTAGCAACTTTTTCTGATGATACATCACAAACTGTAGACGATGATTTTATGAAAGCTTTGATTTTGCAGCTTGAGATCCTAATCCAAATATGTGACCTTTCTTGTTAATGGCTCCAACAACTTCCATGTATATACTATTATCAGACAGTTGGCTACTAACGTCGCCATTATGACATTGTTTCTCAAACATTAGAGTTTGGTACATTTTCTAAAAAAAGAGTTACCATTAGTACATATATATTTATATCTATATTTATATTTGGTAAAGGCATTACTTTAAGGATGGTGTATACATACAGCTATCTTAGCCTGTTTTTCATTAAACCACTCATCTGGTTTCCCTTTGGGCCTATAAAGTCGCTCGTAAACCTCAAAATTGGTTGGTTCTCTATTCAATTCCACCCTCTAAAAAAGTAACCAACAATCATTATGTTAGTATAAATATGATTAAATTGTCATTTGAACAATTAGATTATGTTAGTATAAATATGATTACTAACTATTTTTTTAACATGTTCTCTCGCAGTTATGGATCCTCCACTATGCACATTGTGTCCAACTTGAGATTGCCTATTTTTCTTATTAATCATAGAAAATTTTTTGCAATGTCTCAGCTTGCCATTGAGCTTTCAATTGTTCCAAATTTTCTTCCCCAATCCAATCACCTGTATCCTCACCATTACGCACCTTGAACAAAACATTTTTTAGGGCCAAAGATCCCCTACTGTTAAAGCTTTTTTTAATATTTGCTTCATCTTTCTCAAGCCATTTGTATTTTTCCTATTAAAAATAAATCTTTAGTATTAAATTAAGACATAAAGAACAGATCCAAAAGACATTAACATAACTAAACATATCAAGCAATATGATTTTGAAAAAAGTTGTAATCTGAAACACATAATCATTATAGGAAGTTAGAATTGTCTTATAACCATGAATATAAATAAATAAATAAATAAATCAGAAACTGCACTATAATAGAATAAGTGGTGTTGGCCTAAATAGCACTAATAAAAAATTACACAAATACCTTAAAGTCCTCTAACCAAGCACACATTGTGTTGTCATCAACACTACTCCAACATGACCACGCCCCTCCAAAATTTTCCTTGAAAATTTTTGTGATAACACCTCTCACTTTGGATTCTAGTTCAAAGCTAAAAGCATAAGAAAAATAACTATGTTAGAAGCAATTTAATACATGCATCTATAGAACTACATTTATAAAATTAAAGTTACTTATTTCCAGGTGCCGATCTTATCCAAATTCTTCCATCTGCATCCTTTGAACCCCACTTGATGTTATCTGGTGTTAAAGAAGATACCTCATTGTTTGGGTTAGCTTGTGACCCGTCATCGATGGAAGGATCATGTGGCATATCTACAAATGTCCCACTTTGGGAATGAGGAGATGGGACATACATATAGGAGGAGTGTGAGATTGACAATGAGACGGGGTTGATACATAGGTATTTCGTATCGGTTGAGATATGGTTGGTGCATGCCTAGTTTAGGGATGAATGAGTTGGGAAGGTGTTGGTCTAGTTTGGAAATGAGGAGATGGGGCTGTTGTACAAACTTTTTTTAATGGTTGCGATATAAGTGTTGTTGGCATAGTTTGGGAATGAGGAGATGGGACAACGGTATCAGGTTTTTGTAATGGTTGTGATATGAGTGTTGTTGGTCTAGTCTGAGGATGAGAAGATGGAACAGATGCAATGGTTTTTTGTAATGGTTGAGATATAAGTGGTGGTGGCCTAATTTGGTGTTGAGGAGATGGCGTTGTTGTAGGGTTTTTTTGTAATGGTTGAGATATTCCTCTACCTCTTCCCCTGCCTCTACCTGTCATCTATAAACAATAAATAGTAATAAAATGATGTTAAAATAAGTTAAAATTATAATAATAGAACAAATCAAACTTCCAATTATGAAAAATTTTTGAAGTTAAATAAATTCACTACCATACAAACATAGTTCAAACAAACTCAAAAAATACATAGTAAATGATTTAATTAATATTTGCATATAAAATAACTAAAATCTAATACATTCCATTCAGAACTTGTTTCGTAATTGTCTTCTTGTTCTTCATCTTCTTCATCATCATCATCATCATTTTCTTCTTCTTCTTCTTCTTCTTCTTCTTCTTCAATATCTTTATCCCATTCAAAGCTAATCTCATTCAAAAAAGGACCATATGCTTCCTCAACTTCTCCAACAAAATCAACAAGACTTTCTTCAAGATTGTCATTCACAATTGTCACATGTGATTGTTGGATTGATTCATCTTGGTAAGGAATATCTTTCTCCAACTTACTAGCTCCTCTTGTTTGAATTGTGTTTCGTGCCTTGGTCTTAATCACAACCCACCAATCATTTTGTCCTTCAGGGTATTGTGTATAGTACACTTGCTTTGCTTGTTGTCCAAATATAAATGGGTCATAATATTTATATTTTCTAGATGCTCTGACTTCAACAATTCCATAGGTGTCTATCTTTGTCCCTTGATTCATAGTAGGATCAAACCAATCACATTTGAACAAAACCAACTTTTTTATTGGCCATCCAATATAGTAAACTTCCACAATATCAATTAACACCCCATAATAATCACTAATTATTGTCTCGTTGTCACCTCCTTGAACAGATACACCACAATTTGTTGTACTCATAGAGCAATCATGGTCTTTTGTATTAAACTTATATCCATTTACATAATATATTGACTTTTTTCTTGGCCCCCCACGCCAAACTCCTCAAAAAGTTATCTTCAACATGGTTTTTTGATACCTATTTTGAAAATGGTCAAATTAATTTCACCTAATAAGAAAAGTGGATAATATTATGAAATTAGGAAGATCAAGTTCACCATACATATTCTTTAAACCAATGAGGAAATGATTTAGAGATTTCCTTGTCAACTTTTGAGTCGCTTACACCAAGTTCTTTTAGCAAATTTGTATTCAGGCTACAATAAATTCACATGTTAAGCAACTTTATTGTTTTTCAATGAAATCGGTAACTGAAAGAATAACATATAAGAGTGCTTACGACAAAAATGGCTCAACTTCTGGACAGTTAAGAAGAACATATAATTGTGCAGCTTTCATTTCTCTTTCTTCTAAGAAACATGAGGTGCATTTTCCAGAAGGACGTCTGGGATAATTAAATATAGATAGGGGTTGTGCAACAAAACAACCTTCACCTCCATCATCATTCCGTGGAACTCTTGTCCTCCTACATGGAACATAAGGTGGATAATAGTACGATGCAAATGTAGAGGTCTCCTTCACTAAGTATGCTTCACAAATAGAGCCCTCAACAGCTGCTGTGTTGGTGACTTTGTCTTTTAAGGTCCGAATAAACCTAATAAAAGTATTTGAAGAAATTAATACAATAAGTATTGCGTGATAATTAATTAAAATTTTTTATAGATGACCCAACCTTTCAAAAGGAGACATCCATCGGTATTGCACAGGACCACCAACCCTAGCTCAAACGGCAAATGAATTGGAAGATGCTCCATAGAGTCAAAGAAACTAGGGGGAAATATTTGTTCAAGCTTACACAAAATAATTGGAATATTTTGCTCCATTACACGTATATTATCCTCTTTTAGTAAAGGTGAAGTAAGCTCTCGAAAGAATTGACTAAACTCTGTAAGTGTGTTCCAAATTGGTTTTGGTAAAGCTTTGAATGCAATTGGGAGCAAGCGTTGCAAGAACACATGGCAATCATGACTTTTCATTCCAAATAACTTTGCTTCTCGCATATCAACACATCTAGACAAGGTAGAGGCATACCTATCTGGTAACTTTAGTTTTTTTACCCACTCGCACACAAATAATCTTTGTTGTTTTGTTAATGTGTAATTTGCTTTAGGCTTTTTTAGCTTTCCCCCTCCACCATCTTGTAGTTCTAAATCTTTCCTTCTACAAATATCTGCCAAGTCAAGTCTAGCATTAAAAGTGTCCTTCATCTTGCCCTTGGTGTCCATTATTGTATACAATATATTGAGAAACACATTTATCTCAATATGCATGACATCTAGATTAAGTGGGAGAAGATTTGTTTTCCAATAAGGTAACTCCCAATAGATGGATTTTTTGGTCTAGTTGTGAGAAACTCCATACCCCGACAAATTATCATATGGAGTTCCAATTTATGCTTGGTAAATGCTTGACTCTTTCCTATATTTCTTCATTTGTCAACCTTTGTGGGGGCAATGTTGTCTCATCTTTCCTCTTTCTAAAAGAATTCTTATTCCTTATGTAGCAATGATCAACGGGCAAGAATTGTCGATGACAGTCAACAAATGTAGTTTTCCGACTATGTTGAAGGGTGAATGCTTTTGTATTCTCCATGCATTTTGGACAATCTAGTTTTCCGATTGTCATCCAGCCAGACAACATCCCATATGCAAGGAAGTCATTAATTGTCCATAATAAACAAGCCTTCATGATAAAATTTTGTTGTAGTGAGACATCATAAGTCATCACACCAGAATTCCACAAAAGTTTAAGGTCATCTATAAGTGGCTGCATGTACACATCAATCTTCCCTTTTGGATTAGAAGGGCCAGGTGTAAGACCCATAATTTTAAAGTACATTTTATGTATTTTAGTGTATTTTGGTATTGAACTCGGAGGCTTTTTAGCTAAAGTATTAATATTTTGGAATTTATATGACCAAAAAGATATTTTGATGCCTAATCAGAATTACTCGTCGATAAATAAATTGAATTAACTACGGTGAATCTTTTACGAATAATTTAATGCGTTATGGGTGAAATGGTAATTTAACAAATATCTAGATATTTTGAGATAATTGTTAAAAGTAATTAAAATATATATAAATGTATATATTTGTTTGGGGAGAAAAGAAAAGGATATAAAAAGGAAAGAAGGAAAAGGAAAGAAAGGAAAAACAAGGGAAAGAAAGACAAAGGAGAGAAAATCGCATTTTTCCATCTTCTTCCTCTGCCTAACGCGAGCAAGCTTCCTCCCTCCTCCATTTTTATTCATTTTCGTTTCCTTTGCTCCCTTTTCTTAAAGAATAGAAACCCAAGGCTTAAGGGGTAAGAAAACAAAGATTTCTCAACTTCACTCTTCCTCTTTGATTTGAAAACGAAGAAAAACAGTATTAGGGATTCAAACACAAACCTCCCCGTTTCATCTAAGCTTCGTTTTGCGAAGAGATAGAAGGGAAAGTTGATCACTACCACGCTACGGTGCTAGGGGACCAACTTTGGAAGCGGCATTGCGAGCGGAGATTTTACCGGGTTTGCTCGCGGTGTTGTAATCGCACGTTACAGCTAACGTGAAGGTAAGGGCTCCTTCCAAAATTTTAGTTTGCATTTAGGGACTTACTTGTGGTTGTGTGGAAAAGAATTTTGTTAGGGTTAGAGTATTGATTTGGGAAAATGTATCTGAGGCTTTATGGGTAAAATCTTAGAGTTAGGTTTTGGTTATATTGATGAATGTTTCGTGGTGAATGAATTTAAAATCTTTTATGTATGATTTTGAGTAAATGAAACTTGTGTGTTTGAGGGGTCGATTGTGTTGATTTGTGTTCGTTGATTTTGACGTGTTCTTAATTGATACAGATGAAATTTGAGATGTGTTTTGTGTGGTTGGTGTGGAAAAATGATTTGGTGTGAATTATAGACTGAATGTGAAAGTATGTTTGAGTTTGTTCTGTGTGGAATTTGAAAACCATTAAGTTAAACGAGTATTAAGAATGGGGAATCTCTTAACGTCTCGTTTACTTAATGTGAGTTTGTGAAAATCGTTTAAGTTAAATGAGAATTAAGAATGGGGAATCTCTTAATGTCTCGTTTACTTAATGTTGTTTTGAAAATCGTTTAAGTTAAATGAGAATTAAGAATGGGGAATCTCTTAATGTCTCATTTACTTAATGTTGTTTTGAAAATCGTTTAAGTTAACTGGGCGTTAAGAATGGGGAATCTCTTAATGTCTTAGTTACTTAATGTTGTTTGAAAATTGTTTAAGTTAACTAGGCGTTAAGAATGGGGAATCTCTTAATGTCTTGGTTACTTAATGTTTGTTTTGGAAAATCGTTTTCAGTTAAATGAGTATTAAGAATGGGGAATCTCTTAATGTCTTGTTTTGGAAAACCGTTTAAGTTACAAGAGTATTAAGAATAGGGAATCTCTTAATACTTCTGTTTGCTTAATGTTTTGTTTTGAAACTCGTTAAGTTAAATGAGTATTAAGAACAGGGAATCTCTTAATATCTGCGTTTACTTAATGTCGTCGTAAATATGATTTTGTGGAGAAATGAATTGTTGTGTTTTGGCATGAATTGTGTAATAAATTTTTGAATATGTTTGAGTTTGTTCTGTGTGAGATTTGAAAACCATTAAGTTAAATAAGTATTAAGAATGGGGAATCTCTTAATGTCTTGGTTACTTGATGTGTGTTTGTTTGTTGGAAAATCGTTTAAGTTAACTGGGCATTAAGAATGGGGAATCTCTTAATGTCTCGGTTACTTAATGTTGTTTTGAAAATCGCTCAAGTTAACTGGGCGTTGAGAATGGGGAATCTCCTAATGTCCTGGTTACTTAAAGTTTGTTTTGAAAAATCGTTTTAAGTAAAATGAGAATTAAGAATGGGGAATCTCTTAATGTCTCGTTTACTTAATGTTTGTTTTGAAATTTGTTGAAGTTAAATAAGAATTAAGAATGGGGAATCTCTTAATGTCTTGTTTACTTATTGTTTGTTTGTTTTGAAAATCGCTTAAGTTAAATGAGTATTAAGAATGAGGAATCTCTTAATGTCTCGTTTACTTAATGTTTGTTTTGAAATTTGTTTAAGTTAAATAAGAATTAAGAATAGGGAATCTCTTAATGTCTTGTTTACTTATTGTTTGTTTTGAAAATCACTTAAGTCAAATGAGTATTAAGAATGGGGAATCTCTTAATGACTCGTTTACATAATGTTTGTTTTAGTAAACCGTGTAGACCCGTGATAGGTGGCACCTTGGTAAACGGTACGGGCCCGTGATAGGCAGTACGTTTTTAGTTTACGCTTTTTGGTAAGTTGTGCAGACCCGTGATAGGTGGCACCTCGGTAAACAGTACAGACCCGTGATAGGTGGTACGTTTACGACTTACGTTTCTTGGTGAATTGTGTTTGTCCGTGAGAGACTGCACAGGTGTTTGTCCGTGAGAGACTACACCCTGGTAAATTGTGTTTGACTGTGAGAGACTGCACAAGGGTTTGTCTGTGAGAGACTACGCCCTGGTGAATTATGTTTGTCCGTGAGAGAGACTGCACAAGTGTTTTTCCGTGAGAGACTACACCCTGGTAAATTGTGAATTGTTGGTTCATTTTGTCGGTGTAGTAATTGTATTATAAGTGTTAAGTGTTATGTTTTAGAATTTGGTGATAACATGTTGATTGCAATACTATTTCGAAACTCATGATGTTGTAGTAATTGTATTATAAGTGTTAAGTGTTATGTTTTTGGAATTTGGTGATATCATGTTGATTGCAATACTATTTCGAAACTCATGATGTCGTAGTAATTGTATTATAAGTGTTAAGTGTTATGTTTTTGGAATTTGGTGATAACATGTTTGATTGCAATACTATTTCGAAACTCAAGTTGACGTGGTGATTGTGTTGAAAATGCTAAGTGTTAAGATGTGGATTTGTGTATGAATGTGATTGAGTTAGTTTATGTATTTTTGGAAGAATATGCAGGGAAATCGATTTCCCAATCGATTGGTATTAAGTCAGTGGCTCAGCTATGCTGTCAATCGATTGCCCAATCAATTGCCCAATCGATTGAATTAAGCCCAGAGTTCAAACTTCACTAAAAACCTTTAGGAAATGGATTTGGAAGTCGATTGGCATTAAGTCAGTGGCTCAGCTATGCTGTCAATCGATTGCCCAATCAATTGCCCAATCGATTGAATTAAGCCCAGAGTTTAAACTTCACTAAAAACCTTCAGGAAATCGATTTGGAAATCGATTGGCTTTAATACAGGGGCTCAGTTATCCATTCAATCAATTTCCCAATTGATTGGCTTAGTGCAAATTCTTATTTTGAGTTAGATAATCGATTGCTCAATTGATTTATCATTGTTTTGGTCAGTTATGTATTACTTGATGGATTGAGAACTTTATTTTGATTTCAATTTTAATTTGGCAAGCATGATATGAACTTTTAGCATATGGAAAACCCTTCTAAGATGCATGATAAGTTGAAAAGGTTATTTGTGCATTGAAAAGTAAATGTTATGTGTTAATTGTTAATTTCGGTTGGTGACCCTTTACAACTATTGTGGAAATCTGGGCTTTGCCCTCAGATGAGAGCCAGGATGATCCTACCGGTTCGTACCCTACGGATGGGAATGTATATGGGGATGCTTGATTGGAGCTACGTTAGGAGGATCTCACGGGTCACGTGGAGATTACTCAAGGTGTATAGTTTTTGTTATGTATAGAATGATCAGACTAGGTTGTCACTCAGGACACATATGTCTTTCTTTTGGGCTACCTTTATGTTAAGTTGAAAGGATGTACCTGTACTATTGTTGACATCAGGACATGCTTTGGATTTATATTTTGAAAAACTTTTCCGCTGCTTGTAAATTTTAATGACTTAATTATTTATCCAAAGGTTTTACCTTATTTATTTCTCTGTTGTATTTTAATTTCTTTTGAAAAAAAAAATACACCCTCGCTTTGAAAAACGGGGTGTTACACCAGGAATTATAATGGTTAAGAATAAGAACTCTCTTCTCATGCACATCCAAGGTGGAAGATTATAAGGAGTAAGAATTATTGGCCAACATGAATATGTCCTACCTGTTTCATCGAATGGTGCAAATCCATCAGCACACAATCCTAGCCTCACATTTCGAGGGTCCATTGAAAATCCGGGATATCTTTCATCAAAATGCTTCCATGCCTCTCCATCAGATGGATGTGATAAATAGCTTGGATCTCTTATATTCTTATGATGCCACCTCATTTGGATTGCAGTTTGCATTGACGAATAAAGTCTTTGAAGTCTTGGGATAATAGGGAAATACAACATCTTTTTTAAAGGAACTTCTCTAACCTTACCATTTCTAATGAAGCTTTTGTAACGATCTTCACTACAAATTTTACAACTACGAAGATTTTTATCATCAGGAAAGTAATATATCATACATCCATTTGGGCAACAATGAATCTTTATGCAACCCAATCCAAGCTTTTCCACTGATTTCTTTGCACGATAGAAATTTTCATGCATTCGATTGTCATTTGGCAACGCCTTTCTGATAAAATCCATCCATTGATTAAAGCAAGTCTCAAAGATATTGAAGTCTGACTTGATACCTAAAGCTTGTATTGCAGCAGAAAGTTCAGAATAATTTTCACAACCATTATACAAGGGAGCTTGCGCAGCTTTCAACATATCAAAAAATATTTTGGCTTCTGGGTTAGGATCTTCCCTAATTTGGTCTCCACAATCATCTGTTTGTTGCTCAATATATGTACCAAGAGATGGTTCAACTGCATCCATTACCATTTGCTCAAAGTCATTGAAGTCTTCCCGAACCCAACTACATGTGTAATAGTTGCTTGAAACTACTGATAGAATTGGAGGCCTTTTTTCACCATGGTTAGTCCAATAATAGTAACCATCCATAAATCCCTTCATACAAAGGTGTCCCATGACATCGCCAACTAACTGATGTTTCTTACACTTACATATTTTACACGGGCATCTCAACTTTCCTTCTTTTTTGAATTTTTCTTGGTCACAAGCAAATTGCGCGAACTCGAAAACACAAGCCATATACTCATCTATTACTCTTCTTTGATTAGGTCCCATCCTATTTGGGCTTCTAGGTTAGGATCTTCCTTAATTTGGTCTCCACAGTCATCTGTTTGTTGCTCAATATATGTACCAAGAGACGGTCCAGCTGCATCCATTACCATTTGCTCAAAGTCATTGAAGTCTTCCCGAACCCGACTACATCTGTAATAGTTGTTTGAAACCACTGGCGGAATTGGAGGCCTTTTTTCACCATAGTTAGTCCAATAATAGTAACCATCCATAAATCCCTTCATACAAAGATGTCCCATGACATCGCCAACTAACTGATGTTTCTTACACTTACATATTTTACACGAGCATCTCAATTTTCCTTCTTTTTTGAATGTTTCTTGTGCACAAGCAAATTGCGCGAACTCGAAAATACCAGCCATATACTCATCTGTTACTTTTCTTTGATTAGGATCCATCCTATCAACCATCCACTTGCGATGTTCGGGAATTTAAATTTCTCTAATTGATAAATAAGTAGAATGTCAATTATCATAGTTAATAAATTTGTATGAAGATTCCTTGTAACGATTTAGGAATCTTGAATGGTTAAAGTCCTAAGGTTAGTTTAGTTGGTACAATAATAAATTATCGTAAGAGTTTGTACTATATGACCAACAAATAGTACACAATGTATTAACCTAACTCTAAGATTGTATCCACTATAAAAAAAAAAGTAAATAATATAAATTATGATAAGCCTATACAAAAAAAGCTATTTAACTAATTAAAAAAATCAAAGAATTACAACAAATAAACATATAGTTATATAATTAATGAGGATATATATAGAACAAACAAATGTAAAACATATTCAAATATGTTGTTGATTTTAATTAATAATCTATTTTACACACGCCTTAATTATCATTCCTAGAAATTCAATGACAAAAGAAGATATGGAGCTTTCTAGTCCATAGTGAGACTCAATTAATATATTATTAATCTAAATTGATTTATATATGAGGAAATAAATTATCATTGATTACATTATTAATATGTGATTAAAAGCATATAGAAAACGTTTTATTTTTTTTTATATTTATTTATAAAACTATAACATTATTTTTATAAATCAAATATATAAAATTAATTGAGACTATACTAAGGTATCATTCAAAAAAATAACAGTTTTCTTCTTTCTTTAGAAATAAAATATTATAAGGCTTAACTAATAGAGTGACATTGCTGCTAAATTTAACAATGCATCATAGGA
>JBBPBT010001310.1:3908298-3929991 GCA_037974875.1 Cicer bijugum | reverse complement strand
AACTTAACAACCTAAATAATATATATTTTGAACATATCTACATGCCTAAGTTTCATCACCTATAAAATATAATAGAAAAAGTAAAACAGATTCAAATATGTTGTTGATCTTAATCAATATTCTATTTTACACACCCTTAATTATCATTCCTATAAATTAAGTGACAGAACCCATAACAAACTCTAAATTATTAAAACATATATAACTTAACAATCTAAATAAAGTACAATGAAAAATAAAAACCCAATGAAAAAAAATTAAAACAAATAACAAACGTAATAGACTAACAGAACCCAATGAAAACAAATAACAATGTAAAAACAAATAAAACGTAAAACAAATAAAATAGAACTCAATGAAAAATAAACTACTAAATAACAATCTAATACACTTCAAATAAATTTCAAATAAGAACACAAAAAATGCAATTTTAATATATAATCTAATAGAAGAAATACATCCTAAATCTTGTAAAACATAAACTACTCAGTGCTTTAATGAAAAATCTATTAAAATATACAAAACTATGTAAAAAATTATTGAAGGTTAAAATTTTCACAAATGAATCAAATGCTAAGAGACATAAACATACTTTAGGGATTCAACACAGAGGGTGAAAGAGGAATATGACAAAATAGAGCTTGAATCTAAAATATATTGAAGCTTTAGAGGGATAAATAAGCAAAAAAAAAGCAACGCAAGGAAATAAATGTAGTATGACAGAAACGTACCTTAAGTTTACGATGCAAAAAATAGGAAATGAATGGAACCCAACAAAACCATGATGGAGTAGTAGTGGACGAAAAACAGCAACACCAATTGATTGGAAGCAAGGCGAGATTTTGGGTTTAGGAACAAAAATGCGCTTAGGATTTAGAGGAAAATTTCTGCAACGCTTAGTGAAGGTGGAGGGGTGGAGAAAATGCAAACAGTGTTTGTTGGAGCATATTAAACATATTAATTAGATTTTTATTTTTATTTTTTTGTTTTTCTAAATAATAATAATAATAGTAATAATAATAATAACAATAATAATAATAATTATTATTGTTATTATTATTGTTGTTGTTGTTGTTGTTATTATTATTATTATTGTTATTATTGTTATTATTATTATTATTATTATTATTATTATTATTATTATTATTATTATTGTTGTTGTTGTTGTTGCTGTTGTTGTTGTTATTATTATTATTGTTATTATTATTATTATAATAATTATTATTATTATTATTATTATTATTATTACTTCTGAATCTAGAGGGCTGGAGAAAATTTATAGTTGGAGGGAATTTTTTGTGAAAAACTTTGGAATTTAGAGACGGAAAACATTTGAGAGTCATTATTCCGTCTCTACATTTTGTCTCTATAAAAAAAATTATTTTTAGAGTGCAAGTGTGACTTTTAGAAACAAAGCTTGAGACGGATTTAGAGATAGAGTAACTTTGTGACGGGGTATTCCGTCTCTAAATTCCTTCTCAAACATAAAATTTTTTACATCCGTCCCAACAAATTGTTTTTCGTCTCCAATTTCGTCTTCATTCATGACGGACAAAATTCCTTCTCTAAAATCCGTCGGTAAATTAGATTTTTTTAATAGTATAATAATTTTAAAGAACACATGCATTTATTTATAAAAAAATTAATAATAATTTTTTAATATTGTCAAATATTAAAAAATAATACATCATTTAGTCAAAGTCTTGACCCAAACTCTCCTCATCCTATTTATAGAATCATATTAAACCCTATTCATTATCATCTCTACTACTCAAGATACCATTTATCCCTTATAAGTGTCCAGCTTTTTTCTTTCACGGGTTTTCTCAATTTTGTAGGCAATTCCAGATTCTTTTTCTCCTTTCCCTTGTTCTATTTAGTTTGGTTTATTCAAATATGCATTTAAAATAAAGTTGTTGCATAAATAAATAGGGTGTGAGGACAGAAAAATCCATAGCATTGAAGCAGAAAATCATCCATGTGGCACATTTTGAAGCAGCTAATTAATCTAACGTTGGAAAATCTCAAAGACAGTGACTTTCTAGTCTGAAAGGTGGAGAATCTTTTTCCTACTCGGACTAGGTAGTAGGAATGGGTATGCACCATTTTTTGCATACCAATGGTTCAGAGATATATTGTTCGAATTGAACTCTTCTAAAGTGGGAAGAGAGTTAAGAAAATAAATCGGTGTTTGTATATTTATTTAGCATTAAAAAAAATATAACTTTACAACTTTCTTAACAAAAATATAACTTTGCAACTATATTTGTTTCTGGTCATCCATTTCATGCTCAACACTAAGATACCAGATGTGGAGGCATATTCTACTGTTTCCAAGTACTTAAAACAAAAAGCCATTTTTAACAAAGTGCTTCAATGATGAATTATTTAGAGCTGTAGTAAATCTTGAAATGGAGAAGTTATCTGATTTTGTTGGTTGAAACATGACCTATGGTAGCCAAAATCATAGCCACAACACTACAAAAAAATTGACCTATCGTGACATTAAAAATGTGTCACTAAACGTTCAAAACTGTAGGTAAAAGTCAATAATACATTGAGTGACACTCAAATCTAGTGTCAACTTTAAGGGGGCGTCCTGCTACACTTTGAGGACTGTCACTACATGTTCTGAGGATTGTCACTACATGTTTTTTGAGTTCTACCTACAATAATGACTGTCACTAAAAACTATATAAATAAAGAATTAGTCTATTCCTACGGTATGTATGTCACTAAAACTTATTATTATTTATTAAATTTATTTTATCTCCCTATTAATTGTAATTCTAAACTATTATTACCAATAAATTAAATTTAAAATTTTAATTTATTTTTATTGAATAATATCATTAAAACATACAATAAAATAAAATTTATTTTACTAATTTTATTAAATGAATATTACTTGCATTCATAGAATTTTAATTATAACACTAACATGAGTATCATATCTTTGTGACAATATTGTAATGAAATTAAATCATAAAAAAAATATATTTCTCCACTAAGTAGATCATAAAATCTTTACAAAAGTGATATATTTCTCCAGTTATGAATAAATTCTTAATTTCAACTTATCCTAACATTTTCTCTAAAATCTCTCCTTCCATGTTTTTAGAATCTATCTTTGGAACTCTATCATTCTATTATTCTTTGTCCTGCAACACTTGCTTTTGAGAAATATTTCAGATTTGATAAACCAACTCCTAAAGCCCTGTCACACAATAAAAGATATATATAATTAACAAAAATTATAAAAACCAAACAATCATAACATCGCTTAATTTAATCAAGAAATTACTTTCAACTAATAATTAACACTACTAAGCTCGTCAGTTCATGATTTAGACACACACAAACTTAAACACAATTAAAAAAATATTTCACTTCAAATTTGTTTATACTAATATTTAAATTCATTCCGCGTTTTTTATATAATCAAGGTTGTTACTCCTTCTCTTTCTCAATAATTCACTTTTATTACAAAACTGCACTGTAGATAGGGAAATAATGCTGGTTTGGTGGCTGGGGTGGCAGAGATAGAGAATGAAGCTATAAGGAGATTGAGAGTTCGAACCCACAAAAAGGAAATACTAACCATATTTGGGATTATTGCTACAAATATAAAATAAGTGACTAAATTACCCAAAAGATAAAATAAGTGTTCCATAGAACTGCTGAAACAACACTAATTATGCTATGACAAGAAGTTTGAACATAAAACTCAACAAATCCAAATTCATTTTCTATTATGAATCATTACATTAGATCCAAACAACTAAATGCATGTTTGAGTAACTGGTGCAAACTACATAGATACTTTTGAGTGGATTGTCTTTGGAATAACTACTCTTAGAAGAATTGTGTATGAAAATGTTGCTCCATTTCACAATGGCGAGTTATGTCCTATTAGTTATTGAAGTATGGTTTTTCGATTACATGGTTTCAATTCTCCTTAATTGAAAGCAAGTTTAGTTATTCAGAGTTAAATAGTGAAAATGATGCTGTGAATTTCAGTAAGTAAAAAAAGCAAATTTATATAAAAGTGATAACAGGTTAGGAAGAAATTTATACAAAGAGCATTGTATCTAAAATCTAGTTATCAAGAAATGAAGTGAAAATTGAAAAGCAAAAAACATTAGTAAATGAATATATGAGAGAAGAGAGGCTAACAACATGCTGAAAAAACCAGTGAGGTATATGGCAAGAGAACATTCATGGCAGCTCTGAAATTGAATTTTGTTCTAACCTGAAAGAATTTGGGAAAACACAGGGGGGAGATGACAAAAGAGTTTGCTTAGGCATTGTTTGGTGATCTCCATTAGAAGAATTCGCTGCCATTTCAATTCCTGCATCAAATTTCAGAGAGATCACAACAAAATTAACTTGTTTAATAACAAAAATCAAAATTTTGATGATAAACCAAAATCAAGTAAAGAGAGAGAACTTGATCACGAGTGAGTTTCAAAAAATAAAATGTGGAACCCAAAACCCTACCCAATGTTGTCTCCATTCACCTATTCAATAGAACCACCAAAAATCAAAATGTTTGTGATATAATTAAAATAGTCATGAGTTATCAATTATCATTTGACATAAATTATACCTGTTCAGCTACAGCTTGTAAAACCTCATTAATTTGTGGATCTTCAGAAAACCGTACTTGGAGAACGGAAACAAGAACTTGCGTTTTGAGCAATCTTGCCAAGACAACGCACACGTCCTCTTTTTTCAGACCCTTTAACTTTTGAGTAAATATCATTCTTCCAATTTGTAGAATCTTGAGTGGTTTGAGGATTATTTGAGCTTTCTGCCTCCTCTACCATATGCTTCTTTAGTTCTTCCTACATTCAACACAAAGTTTCATAGCCAATTACAACATTTAACAACATGAAACTTTGCATTCTTTAACAGACAACTTTGGAAGAAAAAAAAAAAAGATCATGCATGGTGGCCTAAAGAATATAGATAATATGAGCAGAACTGAGTATTAATATAACAAATCCTGTTTTGCCTATGTTTGAATCAAAGTTTAAAATTCTTACAATTACATCAGTTGCCTTTTCATTAACAATACTTATGAATCAGTTGTGGAAGATTCTTGGTTCCCATGCAATGTATGTCCTCATATTTTGTGCGATGCTTTTTGTTCATGTTACTTATTTTCTATATCCAATTAATAAGTAAAGTCAACAATCAAAATAAGCACATGATAAACATTGTTATACGAACAAAATATTGACGACATTGTACATATACCTGTCCATTTTTGGAACACCAGTGATGTACTAAACCACCATACTGAGAAGGATCAATCCTTGTGTCCGGGATGTAGGCAGCCATTTCTGCTTCTGTCTTACTACTATCATATCCCTTTGATTTCAAATGATACTTGAATTGCCTCCACTTAACCTTCATGTTATCCTTTAGTATCTTCTCAGTTTGCTCGGTGAATTCAGGAACAAATCTAAACTTTGTCGATCATATGAATAATTAACAAAACACAAATTTCGTTAAACATTTTTGCAAAAAAAAAGTATTTACAAAACTTGAAATGAAATAGAACTTTTTACAAATTTATACAACACCTGAATTAGTTTAACCATATCAGTAATATAGGACTCAGGCATCTCACTCCACCTAATGTAATTGATTGGCGCACATTGAGATCTCCTTACCAAACTTCCTATTGCATTTAATAGAGTTTTTCCTTCCCAGCCAATAGGATGACCAAAAGAATCTACATCCACCAATATAAACTCTCCATCTGGCATGTCCCACACATCTAGCATGTGTGTATAACCTCTTGTTCTCTTTTCACCTAAATCATATATTCACATTAACAAACCATAAAACACTCAATATTAATTGTCTTATATCAATACAACCACACTAAGTATAGTTAAACTAATAGGAAGAATGCAATATAATTCAATTCAAAAGAATAACCATAAACAAAACTAAGTATAGTTGCAATTGTCTTATCATAGGTTTTGTATTCTGTTCCTTATTAGTTACTACCTAAAAATTCGATGCTAACAGCTTGCAACGTGATTTAGAACAAGGCAATTTATATGTAAGCAATAAGTCTAATAGAATTGTGTATAAAAGACTAATTTTGTTTTTGTGTAATCTCTGTTAATGCATAGAATTGTGTGTGAGCACTAAGTCTATTATTGCACTAAGTCAAATAATTTACCTTCAGCTTCAACATGACTTCCCTCTTCAAACATAAAATGGTTATTTTGGTTGAGTTCATTACAACCATCAATCGAGTGCCCTTCCTCTTGTGATTGGCCACAATTTTGAGTAGTATTCAACTTCCTTCTGCGCTTCCGCATGGAACTTTCTACATATGCCAAAAATAAATTAGTTTTTAATTGTTGTAAACAAAAATTAACCGATGACATTACTAATCTACCTCAAATGAAACACATAAAATGGTAGGGAGCAAAAATAATTATACACCTTTGTAACTTCAATAAATTAGAAGTCAAATAAATTAATTGATAAATAATTTGCTCTCTATATTAGAAGAAGTCTCCCTCACTCTCATCCTCTGTATCATCACCACCCTCATCATTTTGGAGAATGTTATCCATGGATATTGTAACTTCCATGATATCATGATTATCATCAACTTCTGGTCTAATCAAGTCGTTGGCATTTATATCTTGCAAGACTTGTTCATTCCCTTGATCAACATCATTGGACAACTCATCACCCAAATCATACACATCTCGAACTTTAGCATGCACAACAACAAACCAATCATTTTGTGTTCTATTCTCCATATAGAATATTTTTTTTGCTTGAGAGGCCAAAATAAATGGGTCATCGCATACATCATTCCCTGTATGTTGCAAATAATTGAAATTGACTAATGTCATGCCTAAATTATCAATTCTACAACCTTTATTTATGTCAACCCAGTCACACTTGAACAATAATGCCTTGTATTTTCCCGAATAATCTAATTGAATTATATCTGTGAGTGCACCATAATAGTTGATTTGCCCTTCTTTCGGGTGCTTATCTCTTGAACTAGCATAACTTTTTGTCTTAACAGTAACTACGATGCCACTGTTTTGAGTCTTTAAGCCTCTTTCACGCTTCTTTGTATGGAATCTAACTCCATTAATAATATAACCACTATATTTTCTCACTATTTCTAGTGGACCACGTGCAAGCCATTTGATATCATCTGTCACTAGAGCACTACCTTGCTCTTCCAACCGTGAAACCTACAACAATTGCAAATTGTTAAAACTTAAAATGATTATAAATCCTATATTAGGGATGAAAATGATTTCTAACACATACTCGTTCACGGAACCAATCTAAAAATGATCGACCATGAATTCTGTCAACTTCATAAGAAGATAGTCGACGATTTTGTCTCCTAATAAGATCAATGTGTTCTCTATGTAAAAATGTTAAGAGAGATTAGACATTATAATTAGTATAAAGGTGTCAAACCAAATTTTAGTAATTAAATATAAACATAAATAAATTGACTTACTTTTGGAAGGGGTCAACATTATGGCTATTAAAAAGCACATATCTATGTGCTTGCAACAATGTTTTCTTGTCAAGGGAGATCCGTGAAGCCCTTTTTCTTTTCTTCACATTAAATCCAACTTTACACTTTCTCCCCAATGGTCTCCCTCTAGGATTCAAAAGATTTATATTTTCCACAAAATCCGAATCATCATTTTGACAAGGTCGATTGAAATAAGTTTCCACCGAAGAGAGATATCGTGAACAAAATATCAAGCATTCATGAGCTAAATAACCCTCTGCAATAGATCCCTCTGGATGTGCTCGATTACGAACAAATGACTTTATAGTAAAAAGGAACCTAAAAAAGAGAATTTAGGTCACCAAATAAGATAACATAATTTTACTTAATAATCTAATAATGAATGTAAATGAATGAAAAAATGTGTAATACCTTTCAATTGGATACATCCATCGATAATGAACAGGACCTGCAACTTTGGCCTCATAAGCCAAATGAATTAACAAATGTACCATTATAGTGAAAAAAGATGGAGGGAAAATCTTTTCTAACTGGCACAATGTTTTGGCAATTCGACTCTCCAAGTGCTCCAAATTATGCTCATTAAGAACCTTGCCACACAATTCTTTGAAGAAATGACAAAGATCACATATAGCTAAACTCACTTTGTCAGGCAAACAACCTTTTATAGCTATAGGAAGAAACTCTTGCATTAAAAGGTGACAATCATAGCTTTTGAGACCAAATATCTTGTGTTGCTTCACTTGCACACATCTAGATATATTAGAAAAATATTCATCTGAGGTTTTTAAGTTTTTGAGAACTTCCAAAAATATTTCTTTCTCATTCGATGTCATTTAGTAACAAGCTCTAGGCAAATATTTTTACCTTTACATGGATGCATCGTTGGATGTAGTTGACTTCTAATGTTCATGTCTACAAGGTCATAATGTGCCTTATCGTTATCCTTTGATTTTCCATCTAAATGCAACAATGTTCCAATAATGTTATCACAAACATTTTTTTCAATGTGCATTACATCAAGATTATGACGAAGAACATTATGTTGCCAATAAGGTAATGTGAACAAAATGCTTTTCTTTTTCCATGGTGACCCATTACCTATTCCATGATCTTCCAATTGTCTCAAGACACTTGCACCATTATGTAGCTCCGGCGGTTCTCTAAACTCTTGTGTTCCATCAAATTCTCCTCTATTGTATCTCCACTTACTATTAGGCTCTAACCAACGACGATGACACATGTAGCAAAACATCCGACTATAACGCAACCAATGAGACGCAGTTTTTAAACCACAACATGGACAAGCGTATCGACCTTTAGTGCTCCAGCCTGACAAATTTGCATATGCCGGAAAATCATTGATAGTCCACATGATAGCAGCACGCATTTGGAATGCCTCTTTTTTGCATGCATCAAATGTTTTCACCCCAATTTCCCATAATTCTTTTAGTTCTTCCACAAGAGGTTGCATATAGACATCAAGTTTATTTCCTGGACCTTTTGGACCGGGAATAAGCAATGAAAGTATAAAATTAGGTTGCTTCATACACATCCATGGAGGAAGATTATAAGGAATCAAAACAATAGGTCAAGTGCTATGAGAAATTGACATGGTTTTGAAAGGGTTAAAACCATCAGAAGCTAAACCAAGTCGAACATTACGAGGGTCGCACGAAAAATTAGGATGTTGACGATCAAAATCTTTCCAAGCAAAAGAATCAGCTGGATGTCTCATGAGTCCATCTTTTGTTCTACCATCCTCATGCCATGTCATAAAAGAAGCTATTTTTGATGATAGAAAGAGTCTTTGTAGTCTAGGTTTAAGAGGAAACAAACGAAGAACCTTTGCAGGGATTTTTTTTCTACCTTCATTATCATTAGAGTTTAGTTTCCATCGTGACATACCACATTTTGAGCAAATTTGAGCATTAGCAGAATCTCTCCAATATAATATGCAATCATTGGGACAAGCATGATTTTTTTCCTATGAGAGACCTAATCCACAAATAATCTTTTTTGTATCATAAAAAGATTTCGGCAATGTATTTTCTTCTGGTAATGCATCCCTTAAAAGCTCTAACAACATGGAAAAACTTTTGTCAGTCCACCCGTTTAGACACTTTAAGTGATACAAATGGACAATAAATGATAGTTTTGTGAACTTCTTACAACCAGGATAAAGATTTTGCTCTGCCTCATTTAACAACTGATAGAACTTATCCAAATTACTATCATCTTCAAATTGTTGAGTATTGGGTTCATCTATGAATGCTTTGGGATTCTCGTCCTCCACATTTAGATTTGCACCATCACTCTCATTAGTTGGATGTATTCCAAAGGCATCATGAATCATTGTATCTATGTCATGGTCAAACTCTCCTTCTACTTGAGATACATTTTGAGAACTAGACGAGCTAACTTGTTCACCATGAAAGACCCAAGTAATATAACCTTTTAGAAACCCAAAATGGACTAGATGCTCATAAATATCCACTCGAGAGCGCCACTTGCAATTGACACAATTGGTGCAAGGACATAAAATTTTTCCATCATTTGATTTTGCAGATGCAAAATCAAGAAAATTAGTAACTCCTCTAATGTACTTCTCTTTATTAAGAGAGTTGTTAGGGTTGTAGGATATCCAACTCTTATCCATTCAATTCAATGCAATAAACTGAAAAAATGAATGAAATAACACAAAAAGTTAATAAATATAACTTAAATATAAAGAAAAAAATGGTTGGAGAAACACCTTTCTTCCATGCAAACATGTACTGTCACCTACATATTAATCAGGTAAGTTTTACAAAAAATTGCAGCTGTTTGATTAGACCTAACCATGTTTTGAGTCATGAAAATGTCTCAATCCACTCTGTTAATCAACTATTTTGGATGTATTTGCTGTTATGCTGCTGTAGAATATCTAAGTCTGGCTATGTTTGTCATAGTAAGCCTCATGTATCAGAAAATATTATTTATTGAAATTTTGGCTTTTGATACAGCCTATTGGAATTCATTCAGTCGGTTTACCTAGTGTTATAAGGTTTGATGATGTGGCGGTAGTACCCAGGAAAAAATAGCATAAGACATACCTTAAGTGTTGCTGATAGAACTTGAGATTGACCTTCTTGATCCTTAGATTCAATCAATAGAACTGCATAACTGAGGATCACATTAAAAGTCAAGGTTATTGCATGCTTACATTGTGGACTAGTAATATTGCACTTCTGAAAGCAAATCAATGCAATGATGAAAATAATGAACCAAGAACTGATATATAAATATAAATATATGTAAAAGCCGCCGCCACCGTGTCTAAACTTAACGCAGCAGGGTGGTGAGGTTGTGTAGGGTGGCATACTGAGCAAAGAAAAAAATCCAAATGCTCCCAAATTTGCCCTCCTTTCAATTTTCCATTCAAGGAAACAAAACTTATTTAGGCCCATCTTGGAATAGCTTCTAGCTTATTAGAGCTTCTCAGTTAAAATAAGTTTCGATTATCCACTTATGAGAGTTTTTTAGGTTCACAGGTATATAAGGAGAATTTAAATGAAAAAATTGAAAAAGCAGAGATGCAGAAGCTAATTTCAATGTATACAATTAGTAATTATTTGAAAAACCCATAGTCATTGCAATACTATTTCAATATTTCTTTTCTTATAAGTGATTGTGGAGAACTTTTCTTTTCTTATTTGAAAAACCCATAGTCATTGCAATACTAGCTCTTAATCTTTTTTGGGTAATAAAAAACCAGAAAGCACTGGAGCATACATCATTCCTTGTATCTTTTATTTAGAGTTAACGCATAAAGAACACAAGAACTTAAAAAATTGAAACAAACAAATTATAATAATGAAATATAAATGCAAGAGCTACTCGTGAAATTTTGCAGCTAAATACCAATAAATGCAAGAGCTACTCGTGAAATTTTGCAGCTAAATATTACATAAAGTACAACAAATAGTATGACTTCACAATTTCAAAATCAGAAATCAAAAGTTTGAAACAACAGGAAATGAAATTGTCAATCCACCACTCGCATTATCAAATCAATCTCTGGTAAAACGAAAAGTTATTCACCAGCATTCGAAATCAACAAATTATGCAAAAAGAGAAGGAAATTAGATTCCAATAAGGATCAAGAAAAATAAATAATAAATTGAATCTTCCACTTCATTTTGAGCTTGAAAATGAAAATAGAAGAACCTCAAATCAATTTTAAAATATAAACTCTGAATCCCTAAATCGCAACAAAGGAAAAACAATTGCTAAAAACGGAAAAAAAATCACTTACTCGTGAATCTCGCTGAATCTGAATCTGAAGTTGAATCAGAATTTGAATCTGAATCTGAATTTGAATCAATGAGTTTGAATAACAAAATTGTAAATAGTTGAACACTTTGACAATTTCTGAGATGAAATAGGGAAACAAATTGAGAGGAGAAGAAATAGGGAAAAAGAAATTCAGAGATTGAAATGGAATGAAGGCATTGCATTCAAGAACGAAAATTACTTTGAAAATTTCTCACGTGTGGGCGTTGAAGAGAAAGAAAATGAAGGCTATTTTTGGTGAATGAAGGCAAAATGATTTTCTGGTGGTGAAGGTAACGTGAACCGCGTGAAATGTTTAAGTTATTATAAATTAATATTAAATTAATATTTCAGTTAATATTAAATTAATATTTCAGTTTTTTTTTTACATTAATATTAAATTAATATTTCAGTTACATTAATATTAAATATTTCAGCATTTGTGACACTCTCTCTGTAGCTAAAAATAACTATAGTGACAAACAAATATATATCACTAAAGATTGAGTGTCACGATAGATCTTTTTTTTTGTAGTGCAAACTCTACACAAGCATGAAAGTAGATATGGAAGATCATTCCAAACCATTATCGCCGGTCAAAGAAATCCTTACACTAATTGTTCTCACTTTTATACGAACAATTCTAACAAAAATAAACGAGAAAAGCAATTTATACCCTTCATGTTTTCTTTTTCAATATGGGAAAAGTAGTTTATGTTAAGCCTCTTATAACTAAATATTATAAGAGGAGGGACAAGAGTTAGAATTTTAAGTGAGAATTGAATTTGTATGGCAGTTATTTCTTATGTAAGTAGTTTATTGTGTCATAAGTCAATGCAATAACTCTAGCAGTTATCGGATAAACAAAAATAGGAAATTAGGAAAAGGAAAGACATGAAATTACTAAGTACTTATTGGAAAGGGAGAGGTCAAACTCTCAAATTCTTGGAGTGGGTATTCTTGTAACACGTGTATCAATTATGTCCTTGCAAAATTGTAAATTCACCTTTTGATTAATTCAATAAAGAATTCAGTTCCCCCATTTCATTTATGTACTGATCAATTTTAACACTGGTATCAGAACAACAACAATCTAGGATAAATCCATGGTATTTATGCACAATATGGAAGCACGCATTATAGAAGCACATATGGAAGTTGTGGAACGAGGGTTTGAAGGGTTGTTGGCTTTGCGTGAAACGTGGTAAAAATATACGGAACAAGAGAGGGTGGAGCAGTTGGAAACCAGGCGCCAATTATTCGTTTATGGAGCAGTTGGAAACGTGGTATCAAATTTTCATGTGTTGTTTATTCGTTTTTTAGGTACATGTTAAAAAATGTGGCCGGTTTAGACAACACTTTTAAACCATTGTCTGAGAAGATTTTAAAACAACATATTAAAAATGTAGCTTTAATATCAAAATTGTTGCCTAAACTATGTTTAAACCACAATACATAACTGTGGGATAAAATAGAAAAAAAATTTACTAAACCAAAACCCTTAATTATTTGCCTAAACTTAATTCCTAAACCAAAACCCTTAGTACATAAACCAAAACCCTTAGTGCCCACACCAAAACCCTTAGTTTCTAAATCAAAACCCTTAGCTTCTAAACCAAAACCCATCTCAATCTCTTTTCAATCACATTTGTTCTATTCGCCTCCATCTCATCTTTGATTTGTCATTGTTTCCTTGCCTCTCGTTTGAACCCAATACCCATCTCAATTGCATCTGTATCATCCATCTTTGTCTTGTTGGAACAAAAACCCCTTTCTCGTCGTCTTGCTCGCCGTAGCCGTCGCCGTCTTGCTAAACCAATACTCGTCTCGCTCGCCGCCGCCGTCTTGTGCTCTAACAGTTCTCGCCGTCTAGAACTTCGATTGTTCTCGCCATCTTGTGCTCTGACAACTCATTTTTTACTTAACCCTCACTTGAAGGTCGCGCACATGTAAGAATATACTTCATCCATCTTCTTTTTTATTCTTCAATTTGTGTTTTGATGTATTTCAATTTCATGTATGAGTGCTGATTTTTGATTAATTAGTAATTTAATATGATTTATTGAATTCTTGAGATGATGGATATGGCTGCCAATCACAGGTTACAAACCTTGTTTATCTGCATTAAATTGATTTTTTTTGTGCTCAATATACATGACATTGATGTATTTATGTTACTGAACTCTGGAATTTAAACAATCTTGAATTGCTCCATGCTTGGTTTTGTTATCAGTTGCTGAATTCATGTATTTTTGTTACTGTTGTTTTTTTGTTTGTTGCTAATTTTAATATTTGGTGAAGATGATGGTGGTGAACAAAGTTAATACTAATAAGATTAATCAATGTTTTAAGATTCTGTTGTTTTGTTATCAGTACTGAATATTCTGCTATTTTAAAATTAATCAATATTCTGATATTTTAAGTTTAAGCATCAGTTTGTGAATTGTTTCAATTACTTATAGGCACCTTGCCAATTTGTGAATTGTGAATTGTTCCAGTTTGTGAATTCAACTTTAACATTCTGCTATTTTACTTGCAATATTCTGCTATTTTACTATTATGCTATTTTACTTGCAATTTTCTAAATTCAACTTTAATTTAACTTTTTACTCTAAATTCAACTTTAATTTAATTTAGCACATGCTTCTCATGCTTATCATGTACATTGTGTATCTTATCGTTGTTGATATGGTTGGTATTTTGATCTGTAGCATTAGGAAATAGTTTTGTAATTAGTGTTATAATTTCTATACTCGTATATCATCGAAACATCTCGCATCATAATTTCTTTAATCTGGTTGATTTGTTTAAATTTTTGGCTTTGCAGTTATCAAAGAATTGATTATCGAGTACCAGTCCCATTGCGAAGTTACTGTGATGCTTACTTAGTCAATAAGCAAGTCATTTTGTTCGATTTATCTATTGATTTACAGAGCAAGGTAGTTAATTGTATTTTTGGATGTAACTATATACACGTGTTTACGCATAAGAAGGGAGATAGTGAATTGCAATGTAGATTAATATATGAAGACAAGCGAAGAGAAAAATATGTTAGAACCCATTACAATCTCAGTTAATTTCTTTGGCAGACTTCCAAGACGATATAACATAAACTAGTTATTGTTGTTGTGATTCCTATTGTACATTTTGTGTTGTTTTCTCATCTTTAATGCTATTGCTTCATTATGCATATTGAAACATAGATGGGAGGATATATGTGTCTTTCGTGCTTTCCCGTACAAGTTCCAGACTTTTTTACAGTTGTTTGAGCTTGTTGATGATTATGTTCAATCTGAAATAAATAAGCCTACAATGCAAATAACTTGCACAGTAAGATTTTTATATAAATTAATGTCTCGTGCTTTTTTTTTAGCCATAACGCTCTGATTCCCAAGAGAAAGAGGTCCTGGTAATGCACTGATGTTGATTTGTGTCTTATTTTTTTTTTATCCTCTATTGCTTATTCACTAAGTGATGCAAAAGTGGTCAGTTTTCCTTTATGTATCAATTTTCTAAATTCAATTTTCTAAATTCAACTTATAATTTCATTTGTGTTAAACTTCAATTGTATGTTATTATTTTTGTTATTTAGAGTGATGGATAAAAAGTGGACTACACTTCATAGACTTAATTCAGAGTATCGAAAAGGTGTAAAGTCTTTTTTAGATTTTGCATTCACCAAAGGAGAACCTCAAGGTTGCACAATTTTATGTCCTTGTGCCAAATGTAGAAATCTTTGTTGGAGAAGAAGAAACGTGGTATGCGATCACCTAATAGGATTCAGCTTTGTACAAGGCTACGACGTTTGGGTAAACCACAGAGAGCCAATATCATTGATTAAGGAAATTGATGATCATATGGAAGAGCAAGTGGACACACGTGATGACATCAATGGTTTACTTTATGACACATTTAGGCACGTTGAAAAAGAAGAGGAAGGCAACAAGGGGCCTAATGAGGATGCTAAGAAGTTTTATAATTTAATTAATGAGGCGAAGCAAGAGTTGTATCCGAGATGTGAAAACTTCACTACTTTATCATTTATAATTCGACTTTATTTGTTAAAATGTCTTCATGGGTGGAGCAATGTATCATTTAATGCCCTTTTGGAGTTATTGAAAGAAGCCATGCCTAATCTGAACATTCCCGAATCTTTTAACAAAACAAAAGCCATAATCAGAGATTTAGGCCTTGATTATAAAAAAATCCATGCTTGTCCAAATGATTGTATGTTGTATTGGAAAGAGCATGAAAATGACGATACCTGCAGCACTTGTAAAGCTTCACGATGGACGAAATTTACTCAAGTAGATTCAGAGTTTGAGGATCCAAAGTATGAACATAAAGTTCCTGCAAAAGTTTTGAGGCACTTTCCATTGATTCCAAGACTTCAAAGACTATTTATGAGATGGCACGAAGAAGGTAGATCAAAGGATGGTAAATTAAGGCATCCTACTGATGGCCAAGCATGGAAGGACTTTGACTTGCTTCATCCTGAATTTGCTTCTGAGCATCATAATGTAAGGCTTGGCTTATCAAGTGATGGTTTCAATCTATTTAGAACTATGAGCATATCGCACAGTACATGGCCTGTCATGATGGTGGTATACAATTATCCACCTTGGATGTGTATGAAATTTGAGTATACAATGTTGTCGTTATTGATTCCTGGACCACAATTGCAAAGAAATGATATTGATGTGTGCCTTCAACATTGATTGAGGAGCTAAAGGAATTGTGGGAATTTGGAGTAGAAACATATGATGCCTCAAAAGATCAAACATTTCAACTGCGAGCATCTCTGTTATGGACTATTAGTGACTATCCTGGGTATGCTATGTTGTCAGGATGGAGCACCAAAGGAAAGTTGGAATGTGCATGTTGCAATTATAACACTAATTCTACCTACTTGAGACACAGTCACAAAATGTGTTATATGGATCATCGTATTTTTTTACCGGCTAGTCATGTTTGGAGGGCCAATAAAAGGTCGTTCAATGGAAAGAAAGAACATAGGTCTGCACCACATATGTTAGAAGGTATAGAAATCTTGGAAAACTTAAAAGATTTTGAGAATGAATTTGGAAAGAAGATTAAGAGAAAAAAAATGATGGTCCATGGAAGAAGAAATCAATATTTTTTGAGTTGTCGTACTGGGCTCAAATTACTTTATGTCATAATCTTGATGTAATGCATATTGAGAAAAAACATATGTGATAGTATTATTGGGACTCTTTTGGACTTATCAGGAAAAACAAAATATCATGTTAATGCTCGTTATGATCTGCAAGATATGGGAATTAGAAAGGAACTTCATCCAATAGTGATTAGTGGAGGTCGGACCAAGTTTGCAAAGGCATCTTTCTCAATGAATTCCCAAGAGAAGTCTATTGTTTGCGGTGTTTTGAAGGCTGCCAAGTTACCCGATGGGAGTGCTTCTAACATTTCAAAATGTGTGCATGTTGGCGATAAAAAGATATTTGGTTACAAGAGTCATGATGCGCATTTCATGTTACACTACTTATTACAAGTAGCAATAAAGAGCACAATGCCAAATCTAGTGGTTGGACCTTTGATTCGTCTTGGGTCTTTTTTCCGCTCTCTATGTCAAAAAGTTATCCAAGTGCAAGATTTGGATTATCTACATGGAGAGATTGCTGAAATACTTTGTCAATTGGAGATGGTGTTTCCTCCAAGTTTTTTTGATGTAATGGTTCATTTGCCTATTCATCTTGTACATAAAGTTAGACTAGGTGGTCCTGTTCAATTCCGATGGATGTATCCCACAGAAAGAAACTTATGTAGACTTAAAAGTTATGTTCATAATAGAGCTCATCCAGAAGGTTCTATTGCCGAGGGATATTTGGATGAAGAAGCTTTGACTCTTTGCTCAAGATATTTGCATAAAAGTGTACATACAAGGCTTAATAGAATGGGTAGAAACTATGATAACAATGATTCTTGCGAAGTAGATTCAAATGATTACTTTTCAAGTATTCGTAGACCTTTAGGAGGGAAGCAAAATGGTAAATCATTTTCAATAGACTCAACATCAAAAGCTCAAGCCCATCGATACATATTGTTCAATTACGATGATATGCAAACATGCATAAGGTACCAAAATAGTTTATTGTTTATTCCCTACTTGTGATGAAAACATATCTTAGATTTATTTTTAACAAATAATATTGTTACCTTTGTAAAGAGTACAATGAATCTGTTAGTAGTCACATTAAAGGAGGAAAGTGGATCAAGGCCAAAAGACAAGGTCAAGATTTTAGTGAATGGTTTAAAATTCGAGCCTTGGAAAATGATGTGTCAATTCACCTCAAAGCATTATCTAGAGGTCCAAATGTTGTTGCAAATAGGTTTTCAGGTTATCTCATCAATGGTTATAGATTTCACACTATGAAACGTGATGCAAGACGCAAAACTCAAAATTCTGGTGTAACTTTGGTTTCTTTGACTGAAAGTTTGGCAAGTTCTAAGGATGAAAATCCTAAAACAAATCTTGTCACTTACTATGGAGCAATTCATGACATAATCAAGTTAGACTATTATAGTCAACTCAAATTTGTGTTGTTTAGGTGTGATTGGTTTGAGTCAAAAGAAGACAAATATGGGCTTACTTGTGTACATTTCAACAAAAAATGTTATCAAAATGATCCATTTGTCCTGGCGTCTCAAGTCCACCAATGTTTTTATTTGCAAGATCCTTTCAATGAAAATAAACATTATATTATGAAAACTGTTCCTAGAGATCTGTTTAACATGGGTGATCAATCAAATGCTACAACTCAAGAAGAATATTTGGATGATCCATTTTATGATATTGGAAATATAAATGCATCAAATAATGAAAACGACCTCAATTGGGTTAGGGAAGATATTCCAGCAACCACAGTTGAGAAGCTTGCACATGTTATGAAGGAATTCGAAGACAAAGATGATTATGACTTGGACGATGAAGAGCTATTAATCTGTATATTTTATTTTGTCCTTTTCAAAAAATGTTCTATTGACTTGATTTTATATTCCTCTTACTGTTAGTATCTTGGTGTCATCATATTGTCTTATTTTTATATTCCTCTTACTGGTTTGTTTATTTTTAAATCGGTATTAGTATATTGACAAAAACAATTTTGTTTATTGTCCTCTTACTGATATTTTATTTATCTTTCTACAGAAAATGAATAAGGAAGCAAGTTTAAAACAAAACATAAAAGCTCAAGACCAAGGTGAGAGAAATACTTCCAAGTTTGAGCTACTTCAAGCAAGATCAAGCAATGAATTACTAAGGAGATTTAAAATCAAGCGTGAAAAGATAATGAGAGGCATTGGAGTAACTAATGAAGATATGGTTGGAAACCAAAGAACCAATTGCAAGCAAAGCAGTCCATCAACTAATAAGATTAGTTCCAAGGCTACTGTGTTAGACAAGCAAATTCAAGGAGTCAAGCATCTTTCAATTAAGATTGCACCTCAAGCACAATTCAAGTTATCAAATTTTGCAGCAATTGATCAAATAAATATATCTTCAAATAAGGATTTGTGTTCAACCAAAAAGAAATTTGGCAATGTCAAAAAAGTTTCAAATGAAGCATCAAGATCCATTATGAATCAAAGAAAATCACCCTTGCAGATTCAAAAAGCCAAAAAAAAGTGTGAATAATGAAGAAGTTCAATCACCACTGAGAAAGGCATCGAAAGAAAATGACATTTCAAGAACAAAACAAAAGGTCAAAAAATGGTGCAAAATGAAGATGACGAGGAAATGACAAGTCAACAAAGTGCAACAAAGAAAACCAAAAGAATTCCCTTGTGCAAATCAATGTTAATTGAAGATTTTCTTAAGGAAAATGATGAACTTGATGATGAAGAAGAGCTGGGAAATGATATAGGAAGTGAAGAGGAAGAATATGTCATGGAAGAAGATAATGAAGATCAAGATTAAGATGACGAACATAATGGTAATGATTAAATATTAATTTCTTATATATATATATATATATATATATATTTGTGACTCATCTTTAGGATTTTATCTTATCTTATCTTATCTTATGTAAACTTAATATCAAAATAGGGACAACTAAGAAAAAACCAGGGGACCAACTCAGTGCTTGAATATACATGGAAGAAAATTCTGTGTAGAAGTCACCTTAGACAATGACGGAGAAGTGATAGGACCTAATGAAAAAGTTGTAACAGACTTAGGGTATTTCCTTGGGATTATTGCAAGGAATTCAGCCTTTTGTCCCTTTATTTATACAAACTTTAAGAAAGTGTAAAAAAATCATGAGGAACGAATATGGCCTTATATTCAAGTATAAGAGTTTAATTTTCATACTTTATTTGATCATCAATTAGTTATCACATATTGATCACAACAATGTTTTTCAGAGTAAATTTTTTGAAATGTTATACTTGGAGACGTTACAAATGTTATATCAAGAGGACGCATTTTTTGAAATACTCAACCTTCAAGGAAAGGTTAAAAAAACAGGCCTGAAAGCATACAAGAACCTCATTTCAAGAAATTGTTGAAATATTGGAATAATAGTATCATCGAAGTAAGTTTGTACATATTTTACATTGTGTTTAGTCACTTTGTGTTGTATAGAATCTTTTGCATATATATCCTACTTTAATTTTTTTTTTGCTTACATTGTAGAACATTAGCAATAAAAATATTGTCAATAGGGCTAAATAGAAGATTATGCATCGAATGGGGCCAACAAATTTTTGCTAGAATTCGTGCAAAAGAGGTACAATATTTATTCTTATTTATGTGTGTTTGTTATATATAAATAACAAGTTATTCTAATAAGTTTTAATTACCAACTTTACCAATAAAGCGTGCAAAGAAGGAAAATGGGGAGGAAGTCACTCAAGCTGAAATGTTTGTCATAACTCGTCAGCGAAGAAAAGGAAAAATTGATGAAGAAACAGAAAATGCCATTGTATGTTTTTCCTTCTCATTATATATTTTTAATGTCTAAATTTTCAAATTTTAACATTGATTTTTTTTTCCTATCAGGCAAAACTTCAAAATTCAATTGAAAACTCTAGTGAGCCTCTTGACCAAGCCTTTCAATCATTGTTCGGCAAAGAAAAGCCCGGTAGAGTTTGTTGTTATGGAAGAACAACTACACCAACAATGTTAAAAAAAAGTGAAGAAATTGCTAACATTAATAAACATTATGAAGGTGAAATTAGTAGCATGAAGGAAAGGATGGAAGAATATGAGTCATTTACAAAGAAAAGGATGGAAGCATATGAGGAACTTCCAAAATGTGTGTTGAAGCAGCAAAACCCAAGTTTAAGTGAAACTGTTGTTGATAACATGATGGGACATGCTTTAGGTATTGCAAATAGTGCGGCACTCCATTCTTCTACATCAACTCATGTTCCTGAAAAGGTATAAGTATATTAGTATGATTTACTTAACTGTGAGATAATTAAGTTGATTTATTGTTATGATTAGGTATCTTGTAGACTTATAAATTGTTGGTCTTTAGTACTTGTGATATGTTGCTAGTTTTTTCTTCCAATAGGTAGTTTAACATACCTAAATAAAACATTAATTTTGTTGTTGCGATAAAAATTTGTGATTCATTTTTTTAATATTCATAACTATAATTGTATATTATTCCTTTTATTTATTTAATATAATAACTTTCCAGGTTGGACTTGAAGATCATCACCAAGATACATGAAGCTAAAGGAATGTATTGAAGACTTGGTTGTTTTTTGGCAATGCAAATTTTGGTTGTTGCATTAGGAATAAAAAACTTGATGGTTTTTTTATCTAATCATGTATTGTTTTTTTT
>JBBPBT010001310.1:3889297-3908035 GCA_037974875.1 Cicer bijugum | reverse complement strand
TTTTTTTTTTTGGATATCTAGTAATATTTATGTTACATTATTTTGATGAGACAATTATTTTTCATCGCAATATAAACTTTAATCAAGACTTTATTATGTTTAACTCTTTTGTATTTTGTTCAATAGCAATTGGTTAATGTTCAATTATGAATTACAAGCAATAATAATTAGTTATCAATGTTTGCCAAAAAATTGAGAGTGTATGATAAACCTATAGGCAACATTTAGAAAAATGTAGACTAGATAAATTGAATGTTTATGGTTGAAAAGTATAGAGAACACATAAAAAGTGTGGTTTAAAATATTTTCATCATTGTGGCCTAAACAAAAAGGAAACATTTAAATTCTTTTTACAACGTTATAAATGTGTTGCCTAAAACATCCAAATCTATTGTCTTAGACCAAAAAATATTGCCTATTCTTTTGACAACGTTATAAATGTGTTGCCTGAAACATAAATACTTTACACAAAACCGTGGCCTAACTGTATATGCAACATTTATAAACTGTTGTCAAAACTAGTTCATAAAACCCTGGCCATAAACATTCAAACAAATCGTGGCCTCTTTGAGTGTATTCACCAACGGTTTTTTAGACTTCGTGGGCAAAAGTAAAAAACCGTTGCCTTAAAGAATAGGCCATGGCCACCTACGCCACACTTTATAAACCGTTGCCAAACCGTTGCCTAACCTTTAGGCCACGGATATTTTAATTTACGCCACACTTTTTTATTGTTGCCACAACTTGTAAGACCCCTAGTTTTTAAATCCTAAATTATGCAATTTTAGGGTATTTTGTGTGGAATTTCTTAGGGGGTTAGCCCAGTTTTTGGGTATTGAGTGAGTTTAATGCCAAAAATATATTTTTGGAAATTGGATTAAAATTATTTGTCAGAAAATAATTTACTTCCGTTACGAAGGATTTAATATCGGGCAATTTTGTTAAAAATATCTCGGGTTGCTGAAAATTGTACCGGACAATTGAGTTGCGACGAGAGTAGATATTTTTATTAAATTAGACTAAGAGGGAAATGAAGTGATGTGTGTAAGAGTTGTTAGACATTTGTTTGGGTTTGGATTTAAATATAATATAAATATATATATATATACACTCAAGTGATAGGTAGAAAGGCATAAAGGAAACAAAGGAAACAAAAGGGAAAAAAACAAAGCCTCGCGTTTCTTCTTCTTCGTTAAGTTCAGTTTCCTTTCCTCGCCATCACTTTCTTCTTCTTCCTTCGGCTTCAAGCAAAAGAAACATTTTCCCTTGCTTCTGCTTCTCGCCCATGATTTTCTTCTTCTTCCTTTGGTTTCAAGAAAAAGAAGGAAAAGTGTTGGTAGTTTGAAAACAAAACCGCAAAACAAAAACCTCCCCATTTCATCTAGATCTAAGCTTCGTTTCGCGAAGAGATAGAAGGGAAAGTTGCTCGCTACCATGCCACGGGGCTAGGGGACCAACTTTGGAAGCGACGTTGCGAGCGGAGATTTTACCGGATTTACTCGCGGTATCGTAATAGCACGTTAAAGCTAACGCGATGGTAATGGCTCCTTCCAAACTTTTAGTTTGCATTTAGGGCCTTATATGTGGTTATGTGGAAAAGATTTTTGTTAGGGTTGGAGTATTGATTTGGGGAAAATGAATCTAAGGCTTTATGGGTAAAATCTTAGAGTTAGGTTTTGGGGATATTGATGAATGTTTCGTGGAAAATGAATTGAAACTCATTTATGTATGATTTTGAGTAAATGAAATTTGTTGTGTTTGAGTGGTGGGTTGTGTTAACTTGTGTTCGTCGTATTTGACGTGTTCTTAATTAATACTGATGAAATTTGATATGTGTATGGTTGGATTTTGTGGAGAAATGAATTGATGTGTTTTGGGTGTAAATTGTGGATTGAATTTGATAATATGTTTGAGTTCGTTATGTGTGGAATTTGAAAACCATTAAGTTAAATGAGTATTAAGAATGGGGAATCTCTTAATGTCTTGTTCACTTAATGTTTGTTTTGGAAAATCGTTTAAGTTAAAAGAGTATTAAGAATGGGGAATCTCTTAATATCTCTGTTTACTTAATGTTTGTTGTGAAAATCGTTTAAGTTAAATGAGTATTAAGAATGGGGAATCTCTTAATGTCTTGTTTACTTAATGTGTGTTTGTTTGTGAAAATCGTTTAAGTTAAATGAGGATTAAGAATGGGGAATCTCTTAATGTCTTGTTTACTTAATGTGTGTTTGTTTGTGAAAATTGTTTAAGTTAAATGAGTATTAAGGATGGGGAATCTCTTAATGTCTTGTTTACTTAATGTTTATTTTGGTAAATCGTGCTGACCCGTGATAGGTGGCACCTCGGTAAACAGTACTGACCCGTGATAGGTGGTACGTTTACGATTTATGTTTTTCGTAAACTGTGTTTGTTTGTGAGAGACTGCACAGGTGTTTGTCCGTCAGAGACTACACCCTAGTAAATTGTGTTTGTCCGTGAGAGACTGCACAGGTGTTTGTCCATGAGAGACTACACCCTGGTAAATTGTGTTTGTCCGTGAGAGACTGCACAGGTGTTTGTCCGTGAGAGACTACGCCCTGGTAAATTGTTTTTGTTCGTGAGAGACTGCACAGGTGTTTGTGCATTTGAAAATTCCATAATTGTGCACCCTATCAAAGACCAATACTAATTAACGAGGTGCCACCTATCTCGGGTCAGCACGATTTACTAAAAAGCGTAAATCGTAAATGTATCGCCTATCACAGAGCAGTACTGTTTACCGAGGTGCCACCTATCACGGGTCAACACGATTTACTAAAAAGCGTAAATCGTAAACGTACCGCCTATCACAGACCAGTACTGTTTACCGAGGTGCCACCTATCACGGATCAACACAATTTAATAAAAAAACGTAAATTGTAAACATACCGCCTATCACATACCAGTATTGTTTACTGAGGTGCCACCTATCACGAGTCAGCATGATTTACTAAAATGTGTAGTCAATCACAGACCTACACGACGCGAAAATCCCCGTAAGGATAAGATGGCCCAACAGATCACATGGCATCATCTCGTGGCCCATCACGGTCACCACTATCACCATAGCCCCATCGCGGTTACCATGTACTATGAAATACATGAGCATACTCTGACTCTTTTCACCACAATAATTAAGTAAATGCAGCTATTAAAAAATTCTTCATTTTTAATACTCATTTAACACTAATGATTTTTCAAACACAACACAAAGCATAATCAAACATATTTATTCGCATAAATTTAAATTTCCACAACCACACATAAATCACATCTCCAAATTTCATCCACACCTAAATTGAATTAAATTCATTTTCCACCAAGTCACACATAAATTTCTTCTAAAAAATGCATAATATTAATTATGAACACATCAATTTCACCAAACATGAATCACCAAAATTACCAAACATTAATCACCCATATACAATCTCCAAAATTTTCAACCATAAATCACCACAACAACATTAATATATCAGAGTTCTCTCTACCGCTAACTCGGTGCCAACGGTCTCGATTCCTTTTCGAGACTCAAAGAGCTAACTACATAAATATTTATAACAATTTGTTCACAATAAAATTAATACACACACAACAAAATTTCTAAAATTAAATTTTGCTCACACACTAAACTTTTAAAATAAAATAATGTATATTATTTAGTTAAAACACAATAAAATAAATATTGTCCAAATTTCACATACACACACTCGACTATTAAAGCACCAAAATTTTTGAGTTAATACGATACTCTAATCTTTTTTTTTTCTTTTTAACCTCGGTCCCAGAGTACTTAAAAGAGTAACATTTTAAACTCTAACCATTTTTAATTTCAATCTATCTTTTTGTTCAAACTCTTTAACTTAGTTAAAATTTTAACTTTTTGACAACTTTAGCAATTCTATTTTTTTTTTTTTTGTAAAATTTCAATTTCATTTCAAACTCATTTATTTGAAAATAACTCAACGTAACTCAAACTCATCAAATTCAATTACCGCCAATTTACACCAACAACAATCAATTCAATTCCACAACACACATTTAGCACCTCAATTAAATTTCAATAATTCAAACTTAACTCACTCAATTTCAAAACTCCACATTTTTACACATAAACCACCAAATTTCATCAATTCATTTTCCACAAAATCCGCAAATATATCACATCTCAAAAATTCATAATAATAATTATAAACATATAAACCACATCAAATATTGATCACCATAAACCATACCTCAAATTTAAATTTCACTAAATCGCACATGATCGCAATAAATTCATTTTCTACAAATTCACATATCAAATACATCAAATTTCTTTTCCACAAAATCATAAATAATATCCTAAATGCAAACTAAAAGTTTGGAAGGAGCCCTTACCTTAACGGTAGCTTTAACAAACGATTACGGTAGCGCGATTAATTTTGGTAAAATTTAAGTTCATGACGTCGCTTCAAAAGGTGGCTCACTAGCACCGCAGCATGGAGATGAGCAATTTTCCCTTCTGCCACTTTTCGAAACAAAGCTCATAAGTCGCAGAAAAATAGAGGTTTGAGTTTATGGTTTCAAAAGTTTGGAAGAAGAAGAAGAAGAAGAAGAAGAAGAAGAAGAAGAAGAAGAAGAAGAAGAAGAAGAAGAAGAAGAAGAAGAAGAAGAAGAAGAAGAAGAAGAAGAAGAAGAAGAAGAAGAAGAAGAAGAAGAAGAAGAAGAAGAAGAAGAAGAAGAAGAAGAAGAAGAAGAAGAAGAAGAAGAAGAAGAAGAAGAAGAAGAAGAAGAAGAAGAAGAAGAAGAAGAAGAAGAAGAAGAAGAAGAAGAAGAAGAAGAAGAAGAAGAAGAAGAAGGAATTCATTTTATTTTGCTTTTTGTTTCTCGTTTACTTTCGTTCTTCATCTTTTCTTTCATATATATAACAACAACAATAATAATAATAATAGTAATAATAATAATAATAAATATCTAAACAAATATCAAGATATTTTTTATAAAAATCGTCATTACGTTTGTCACCTCACATTACATCACACACCACTTTTTCAGAAAAATATTTACTCTCGCTGCAATTCAACAAGCAGATGAATTTTTCTGAAAAATCGTGCATCTCAGAAAAAAAAATTCATCGACAAAAGATTCACCGTTATTAAATAAAATTATTCATCGACAAATAATTTTAATCGGGTCTCCAAAAAGATATTTTTGGCATTTAACTCACAATGTCATAAAATTAGCTAAAAAGCCTCAGAAATTCAACACAAAATTCCCCATAATACATAAATTAGAATTTAAAATTAAGGGTCTTACACCATGTGTGTGTTGACAAGAAGTTGCACGTGCTGGTTTTTGGTGAGGAAGATGAAAAATGCGAAATGCAAGAACCGAATCTGGTGGAAGTGGATGGGGAATTGATAGACTCCAATTGTATATGTGTAACATTATTGGTCTCACTTTGAAGAAAACCATTAAGTTATGGGGTATGATTGGCGATCAACATGTTACGGTCCTTGTAGATTTTGGAGCTTCATATAATTTCATTTCAGCCACTTTTGTGAAGAAACGTAATATGAAAATGTTTGCAACCTAAACGATACACACGGTGGAAGTAGGAGATGGCAGAAAACTTGATTGTGAAGGAGTGTGTTCTCAATTAGAATTGGTGATGCAAGGACTCAAAGTACAACAAGATTTTTATGTCTTTAATCTTGGAGGAGTGGATGTAGTGTTGGGGATGGAATGGTTGGCTGGCCAGGGAGAAATTAGAGCCAATTTTCGTTAGTTGACACTTAGAATTGCTATCGGAAATGGTTATCACACTTTGAAATGGGATCCCAATTTAACTAGAGTTGAAGCATCTCTAAAGACCCTATTGAAAGCATTAAATGATCAAGGCCAAGGATTCTTAGTGGAATACCACCAACTACAAGTTGAAACTGAAGTTACAGATGAACATCCAGAATGGACAACAACTATTTTAGAAGAATATGGTGATGTTTTTCAAGAACCAAAAAAGCTACACTTTACTATAAGGCAAGACCGTGATATTATCTTGAAGGAAGGTGCCAATATTCCCAATATACGACCTTACAAGTACCCTCACTATAAAAAAATAAAATAGAAAGATAAGTAGATGATATGTTAAATTATGATATAATTAGACCATGTGTGAGCCCCTATTCTTGCCCAATCATTTTAGTGGAAAAAAAATGATGGCAGGTGGCGCTTTTGTATAGATTATCAGGCTTTCAATAAGATAGCAATACTAGATAAGTACCTTATTCCTATTATTGACGAGCTGCTTTATGAATTCGGAGGCGCAATGATCTTTTCAAAATTGGAAATGAAATATGGGTATCATCAAATTAGGATGTGGGAACCGGACATTCCAAAAACAGCTTTTAGAACTCATGAAGGGAATTATGAGTTTATTGTCATGCCTTTTGGACTTATGAATGACCCCTTTTACTTTTCAATCCCAAATGAATGAAGTGTTAAGGTCGTATTTGAGAAAGTTTGTATTGGTTTTCTTCGATGACATCTTGGTTTACAATATAGATGAACATGAGCACCAAAGGCACTTAAGGGTTTCCTTAGCTTTGTTGATTGAGAATCAGTTATTTGCCAACAAAAAAAAATGAATTTTTGGGCATACTCAATTAGAGTATTTGGGTCATATCATATCAGTAGGTGGAGTTGCAGGAAATCCAAAAAAGATTGAAGCTATGTTAGAATGGCCAACACCCAAGGACATCAAGGTCTTAAGAGGATTTTTGGGGTTGACAGAGTTTTATAGAAGATTTGTCAGAAATTATGGAAAGATAGTTAGACCTTTGACCCAACTTTTGAAGAAAGGCAACTTCCAATGAAATAGTCAAGCCAGGCTACCTTGGAACAACTCAAGAGATTGGTGGCAGAATTACCAACATTCATTGTTCTAGATTTTTCTAAGATCTTTTATTAAGGCGAAAACATTTTTTATGTAAGTTTTAATGACAACAAACCTTATAAATTAAATGATTAATTTTTATGAATGGTGATCTACTAATGAGTGCACTTGAGTTTTATTTAGGGAATATGAATTGCATAATAAACAAGCAAGATCTATTGAAAGAAGTAAGATCAAATTTTAGAAAACAGAAACGGATAATGTTCTTGTTATAAAACATATAAACAAAGAACATTCTTGACAACAGTCTAAAAACGCAGATCATTTCGAACAACATATCATTTTGGATAGCAGTCTGAAAAACGAAGAATGTTATGGTTTTGACAACATTAATCCAAGAACATTCTGGTTTACAATGAACAAAGTCTTCTCTAATTCAAGATCGATTTAGACTACAAAAATACATCAATCTACATTGCAAATAACCAGTATTCATTACAAAGGAACATAATTATATACTAAAGATGATTTTGGAAAGATTCAAAGAGAAAATGATCAACAAAAGCAAAGGAATGCATCAAGAATAAGAAGCAAGATTAATCCCCAAACTTGCTAGCTTACGATAGACAAGAACATTTCTATTTTATTGATAAACCAGTCCTATTACAAAGGTACCAGAAGTAGGTACACAAAGATCATACCAGAAAGATCTACTCCAAAAGATTAATAAAGGCAAAAGCTAAGCATCAAGAACTAGCAAGCAAGATCAATCTCCAAATTGATAAAGAAACAAGTACATCTATGACAAACATGATAAGACACTACAATTGTACCTCTGAACAGCCCACGTACAGAACAAAAAAGCTTGGCACGCAACAGTTGTTGGAAGTTCAAAATCAAGCAACTCATACAAATAGAACGAAGAACGTTCTTGCTAGAAGACTATAAAATCAGGAACGTTCTCCAAAACTCCATTATAACAAGAATTAACCTTTCTGAAGGTTAGATGAGTTGTCATCAACCTTCCTGAAGCCTATAAAAGGAACCACAAGCTCAAGGAAAAATAAGAGCTTCAAGAGCAAAGCATTACATCACTTACATTCACTTACATACTTGAAAGCTTCTCAATCACAAAGAAGAGATTTAGTTCTGTTTACTTTTTCAAATATCAAAATCATTCTATTGAATTCTTTTGTCAAGAATCTATTCTCAAACACGAGTTGAGGATACTCATATTCTACCAAACTCTTTAAATCATCACTTTGTAACTCAAGACTATAGTGTTAAATATAGTTTGAGTAGTGTGTAGAAAATCCTTTTATGGTTAAAAGGTGAAGTATAAAAATCATTTCTAAAGATTGATAGGTGACATGATTGAATCCCTTTTTGGGTGGAAAGGAACTTCCGTGTAACAGATCAAGGTTGATATGAACTAATGGTGTAAAGCCAAGAACGTTGTAAGGACTGGACGTAACCTGGATTGGGTGAACCAGGACAAATCTTTGTGTGATATCTCTTCTCTTATCTCTATTTAGATTCAGTATTTTTAAATTGTTGATTATAACTAACCAAGAATGTTGTCCATTTTCAGTTTTCAAAACCAATAACATTCTTCGTTTTCTATTTTCACAACCAAGATCAATCTTTATTTATTTTCTAACGTTTTTAATAGGAAATTTTAAAAAGGTGATATCACAATTCAACGCCCCCCCCCCTTTCTTGTGATTGAAATTGCTACTTCACCTTTACCATAGAAACTAACGCATCTAACAAGGGCTTCGGTGCGATTTTATTGCAATAAGGGAGACCAATGGCTTTTCTTAGACAAACACTATCAAGCAGAGCATAATCTAAGTCAGTGTATGAAAGAGAGTCGGTGGCTATTGTGATGGTTGCTCAAAAGTGGAAACATTATTTGCTAGGAAGGCATTTCATGATCATCACATATCAGATAAGCCTAAAATTTCTAACAGAACAACGAGCAATGGGTGAAGAATATCTCAGGTGGACTTCAAAACTCATGGGTTTGGACTTTGAAATCCATTATAGGACTAGAAAAGAAAATGGTGTGGCTGATGCACTTTCTAGAAAAATGATATTTGCAGCTTTGTCTCTAGTTCATTTTGAAGAAGTGGAAGATTGCAAGTCATAAACTTATCGAGATCCTAAGTTACAAAAATTGATACATGATCTAATCCAAGATCCTAATGCTCATCCAGGCTATATATATTTCAAAATAAATAAGTTATTGTATAAGAGGATATTGGTGCCACCAAAAGGATCTTCAAGGGTTCCCATTTTGCTACAAGAGTTTCACAACTCAACGATGAGGGTACACGGCTTTTTCAGAACCTATAAAATAATTTATGAGGTTGTGTATTGGGAGGCATGATAAAAGATATCCAGCAACATGTGGCCAATTGTAAGGTGTATCAATTGACCAAGTATCAAGTTTTGTATCCTACAAGCCTTCTTCAACCACTACCTATACCCAATTAGGTTTGGGTTGATATATCTATGGATTTCATTGAAGGATTACCTAAGGTTCAAGGTAAAAATGCATTTCTCGTAGTGATGGACATATTGACTAAATATGCTCATTTTCTAGCACTTAGCCATCATTTCCATACAAAGGATGTTGCGGATATTTTCCTTCAATAAGTAGTAAAGTTACATGGCTCCCCCTTTACTATTGTGTCTGACAGAGATAAGATTTTCCTAAGTCATTTTTGGTCGGAGTAGTTCAAAATGGCAGGTACAAAACTCAAATTTAGTTATGCTTACCATCCTCAAACATATGGACAAACTAAAGTAGTCAGTAGGTGTTTGGAGACATACTTGAGATGTCTCACAGGCACTACTAAGCCCAAACAGTGGCCAAAGTGGCTAAGTTGGGCAGAATTTTGGTTTAATACCAATTATTGTAGCTCTTTAAAATTAACCCCCTTTAAGGCATTATAGGGTCAAGAGCCACCTCATCTCCTAAAAGGGACTATTATTTCTTCAACAATTGAAGAAGTTAACATCATGACACAAGATAAGGACCAAATGTTGCACAATCTAAAAAGAAATTTGATCCAACTCAGAATCAAATGAAAAAGTACATTGATTAGTCCAGGCGTCTTATTTCACTAGTGGTTGGAGACTGGGTTTATTTGAAATTACAGCCCTACAGATTGTGATCCTTGTCTAAGAAGATAAATGAAAAATTAAGTCCTCGTTTTTATGGCCCATATTAGATTTCAAAGAAGATTGGATCAGATGCATTTGAGTTAGCTCCTCCACTAGAGAGTAAGATACATTTAGTGTTTCATGTCCCTACTTAAGAAGGCCATCTCTTTTTCACCTACCTGTCAACCTTTGTCGCATATTCTCTCATAGGAACTAGAATTGCAAGTAACTACAACTACTATACAAAATATCCGCAACACTCCTAGTGGCATAACATAAGTGTTGATTCAGTGGCAAGACCTACCAGATTTTGAAGTAACTTGGAAACCTCTTGAGACCATAATGGAGAAATTCTCTTCTTTTCACCTTGAGGACAAGGTGATTCTTTTGGGAGAGAGTATTATTAAACCTCTTATAACTAAATACTATAATAGGAAGGTCAAGCATTAGAATTTTAAATGAGAACTGAATTTGTATGGCAGTTATTTTTTATGTAAGCAGTTTATTGTGTCATAAGTCAGCGCAGTAACTACTCTAGAGCAGTTATGGGACAAATAGAAGTAGGAAATTAAGAGAAGGAAAGGCAAGAAATTATTGAGTAGTTATTGGGAAGGGAGAAGTCAAGATCTCAAATTTTTGGAGTCGATATTATTGTAAAACGTCTATCAATTTTGCCCTTGCAAAATTGTAAACTCACATTATGTTTAATTCAATAAAGAATTCAGTTTCCCCATTTCAATTATGTACTAACTAGTTCTAATAGTTTCCAACCATAGGAAAAATATAGAAGTTGTAAACTTTAAAGATGGAGAGGTATTGATAAAATTGCATGTGGAAATATGTAGATGATCTCACTTTTGTTTTCAACAAACTTGGATCATTGATTTGATCTAATTGTGTTTATTTTTGTTCCACACTTGAAGGACATAATTGAACCCTCGCCCTAGAAGTCACTTTGTAACCACCCTTGCCCTAGAAATCACTTTGTAATCACAAAGGTGCTCACTTCCACTCCTGATTTATCTGTGATATGTTATATATTGCACGGATAGCAGGGCAAGTAAAATATAATAACAAGAACGTTAGATCTGGTTTGTTATAGATTGAGTTTGATAACTATGCAATGTTTTTCCAAACAACCTTCGCTGAACTAGATAGAATTGTCCACTCGAACTTTTATATGATCGCATCATCATGTAGCTAGAATTTATCTCTACATTCAATAAACTGAAAATCAATCATGCATATGAACCAAATAATTTTTGCATGCACATTATTCTGATCTGTTTGCCTCAAAGCCTGGCTGGCATTTGCTAAATCTTTCATTGAAATGCAGAGAGCTGCGTGCTTTTCATATTTTTAACTAATGCGTTTGTTAACCAAAAGATGTAACCCAGTGACTAACTACAGGATCAATCATCAGTGCCAAAGTAGCGATCGCCAAATTCACCCAATCCAGGGATAACACGAAACTCGTCATTTAATGCAACATCAATCTCAGATGTCACAATTTTCAATGATGGGAACCTTTTACACACACATTGGATTCCCTCAGGAGCCTGAAATCACAGATTCACACAATCAGTGTATATAAACAGTGTGAAAAATAATAATCTTATGATTATATGTGCAAAGAAAGGCATCAAAATTAACTCACTGAAACGAGATTCAAGAATATAATGTGGGATTCTGGTACTCCTTTTTGAATGAGTAATTCAATTGCTTGGTTGGCTGAGTTACCTGTAGTAGAATTGTTGATATTACTTATTTATTCATCAACAGTCTAGAAAAAATTCATCAAGTAACAACAAGTTGAGAATGAATCAAACAGACCATCAGTAGACTACTAAACTATTCATGTATGTAATCTCAAAATAATAATAAATAAATACAACTTAGTGGTCAGTGCTTTCAGCTTTTACCTGCTCCTTATGACGTATCTAGCTAATACAATTGACAAATAAATTGATTTATATTTTTTTATCATCGCCTCTCACATCACCAACTGACTAGAAAATAGGATTCCACATTCACAAATATCATTAAACCAAGGCTGGCCCAACTTATGTTGAGGCCTAAAGCAAAATATTATTTAAGGTCTTTTTAAAATTAATAATAATATTTTATGAAGATTAATTTTTGTTGTTAAATTCTTATTTTATAAAGTAGGTTGGTATAATATTTTTATTGTTTGTATTTATTATTGTGGAGCTTAACCAATAAATGTGGCCTAGTTTTGAACCTTGATATTATGAAAAAATTAGAGGCCTAAAACCCTAGCTTTATTGGCCTAAGGATTGGGCCCTGATTCAAACCAGTAACATAATTAACATGTTACCCTTTCGTAGAAAACAACTAAATTAAATTGTTACTTTTCTAACTGGTGACTGGCTACAAATTACTAACTACTTTTGTAATATAATTAACAGGGTTTTTCCCCCATATATTATTCAAATAATGTAAAATAAAAGTGTTTGCACATTACTCGTTGACATACAAGATTTCAGCAGAAAAAAAAAACTATCAAAATATGACACAGTAAGATAAAGTGGAACAATAAATAGAGGAAGGACATTTCAAATCATCACCTGTAGCGAGGACAGGGTCGAGAAGCAAGACATGACGTTCTGAGATATCCTTGGGAAGCTTCTCATATATAAGCTGCTCAGAGAAGCAAATAATTTGCCATTAAATACAAACTACCATAGGAAACCTGTATATGAGAACTACTGTAGTCAACTTCATGGGTTCCAAATAATAGACTTACCTGTTTTCCATTGTCTCCATCCCGGTGAATCAGAATTTTTCCAATTTTAATGCCTTTACAACATGCACGAAGTGCATTTTCCATGCTCTCACCACTATAATATTAAAACAATGAAAAAATTTCAGCCAGCTGGAAACAGCCTAAGTTAGAATGCAGTAGTGAAAAAATTCAAGATGTAAACACATCCACAGCAAGAATCTGAGATTGTAAGAAAGAAACTGGTCTTGTTAATAATCATCGTTGCATTTTTGGTAGCAACCTACCATTTGGACTGGACCTGTGAAAATTAATACCTGGTTCAAAGCTTAGCTCACCTTCGAATAATTGAAACACCACATAATTTCTTGCAGAAATCAACACCAGTATAGACAGATCCTGTAATATAAACCTCACTTCAGTCAATTAGTGGTGTCAACATGAATATCTGTGTTCTACTGTTGCTTCCTAGCCATGCATGTTCAATTTCACAAAGCACAAATATTGTTCCCCCCACAAGACAAGAGATGGTGATATGATGAACATAAAAGTAAAAAACTGCAAGAACTGAGTACAAGGAGTGATGATTGCCTGTTGGAGTAACGACTTGTTTTTCCGTAAAAGGCAGATGACCTAAACCATGCTCAACAACCTGATGACCAAGATCAGCAAAGGTAGTTATATTATATCTGTTAGTACTAAAACCCCATTAAGTAACTATGTTCAATTAAACAGAACTATAAAGCACACAGTACCAGGCGTATCAGTCGATCAGAATAAAATACAAAATCATGCTTTGATATTTCTCGGTCACGAATCAATGTATGCATCCCCCTTATCTGAAATATATAACCATAATAACCAATAAAGGAATAAGAACAGATGAAACAAATCATTACATCAGTTTGTAACCTGTGAACTTAAAGTTGCAAAAATTACCAATGCACAAACAACCCAAGTTCCATTTTTCTAGAACCCTCCATATTGTAGCTTATGGATTTGTGTTGTTTAATTACTCTAGTAAGGATAGGCCATGGTCTTGAATCATGGTTATCTTTAGTTTCTAGTTTCTTCAAGAACTTGATTATATATTGAAATTAAATATAAAGAACCAATCTGGATAAAATTTTCCACAAGGACTTATAGGAAAAGAAAAGTTGAAATGTTCTTACAATGACTACGATTCTTTTAACAAATAATCCTTGGATAAGTTGAAATTAGCTTATGCACTTCAACTCTCTCAAAAGCAGTGTTATCAGTAGTGGATAGCGGAAAATAGCAAAATACCAAAAATCCGGTATGTGAAATAGCGGAGACCGCATAGAGGTCAATAACTAAATTATATATAAAAAAATGGCATGCTGCATACAAATAAAAGAGGGAATCGAGCCATAACCTAGCTTATATATTGAAAGTTATACGTATTAAAGTGAATATAGGAGTAATACACACTACCTCTTTAGTTTTTCTATTAAAAAAATAGGCCATGTTTGGCACCCATGCAAAATCTTCAGTTTTATTATTTAAAAAAACCTAAAATTCTATTTTTTCCGCTATCGCCGCTATTTCATCTAGCATAAATTGGAATAGCGACCACTATTCTCCTAATAGCGAAACTAGGATAGCGTCGCGGTCTTCATAGCGGATTCATCAAAATCCGCGCTATAGCGCCGCTATTGCCTCTATTTGACAACACTACTCAAATATTCTTACTCTTTCGATCATAAATCATAATAGAATAAGTACTTTTCTTACATTGGAATACAAATTCCAAAGATAATCCAATCTGCTTGGGTGAGTAGAAAAATTCAGGATATTCTACAAATTTTCAATTATTTAAAATGAAAAATAAATCAAAAATTGACGAATTATAAAAGATACCTGGAATGTAGATTGAATAACATACACGTTTGGATATATTTTGCATAGATCATGTTGACCAAGCTTTGTGCGGATGTGTTGCACAATCAAATCAATGGCAACATGATTATCACCTCCACGAGGAATGATCACATCAGCATACTTCTTTGATGGTAGAACAAAGTCATCAAAAGCAGGCTTAACAAACTTTGCATACTACAAAAGGCAATATTACAGGCTGTTAGGAACAAACGTGCAATGTGATTGACGATATCTCATAAGGAATGTAAAATTCTCTCAATAATTTTTTATATGGAAAGCTTTCTATAAAATATAGAAGTTGTGTGAAAGAGTTATAGATATTATTATTAGCCTAATTGTTGTAAACTCATAGTTCCTATTTGTCGGACTTACCATTTCAAGAACAGAGTTTATGTCTCTGCCCCTCTCCACTGTGTCACGCCTAATTCTACGAGCAAGCCTCACATCAGCATCTGTAAGAAATTAATAACCAATATATTGTTAGACAGGGAGAGGAGTGTGGGACCATGGGGGAGCTTCCACTACTACATAAAATAAAACAATAGAACTGTCTTGTGCAGTGGTCTTCAATTAAGGACCAGTAGCTAATCGAAGAATTTACAAAACAATGACAGGAATGAAAAGGAGGTGAATGTAGGGGAACATGGAGAAATAAGTTTACTAAACCCTCATATCATGTCACAAAACAGAGTTACCCATGAGAAAAGAGTATAGATCTAAACAATATATCGGCGAGATGCCTATTGGATGGAAAATTTAAACCGCTGTACAGTGAAAAGTTCATCTTGCAATTTATTTAAAAAATATAATACAAACTACTCTACTCATTTAATTATTCAAATATTGTAAAAAATTATGACAATAAATAGCATCCCCGTGGCTCAGCCATGGCTTCAGCCAACAGCAATTTTGTTGTGCATTTGCTATTTCTAGGAGTTTATATTTTCACATGCTTACAAATGAAACGATTCATATATGATTCCAAGTGTTTAATTTTACCAAAGGACTACAGAAACGCAACACAAAACATGACAATAGGAGAAATAAAGAGGCAGAAAATGGTTAAAAATAATTAGTAATCATAGCACTGTACTGTATTTCTAGACCTATTAAAAAAACTTACACATGACATGACACATAATTGGAGGGGGGTGATATTGGTATAAAGATAAAAATGTATCAAACCTGTGTCAACAAAGATCTTCATGTTCATCAGATCCCGAACATCTTGATCATGGAATACAAGAATTCCCTCCAATATAATCACATCAGAGGCATTGACCTGAGCATACACTAGAAATGTCAAATCCTATTCAGAAAAACCTTCAAATAGAAAAAGGGAAAATATTAATGGTACGTATGGAACCCATCTACTCCAAAATTTCTGAAGTGTAAGTGTAATACCCATATCTGATATGATATCCTAGATACTTATCCTCCAATATTTTTAACATGTTAACAAAAATACTGACTGATACATTAGAGATGCCATTTTGACACTTTAGGATAGATCTCTAGCTTTTTGTACAGTTTTGTTCATCATTAGTGTTGTCAATAGAATTGGAGTACGTACTTTGTTATTCATTTTTTAAAGATGTAAGACATGGTTGCAGGACACAAGTGCAACTGTACATGATCTATTTGATGACAGCAGTGACTGACTTCTTGAATTGGTGGAGTTGCTCTTGGTGAGTTAGACTTAGAAGCCTTGCTTTGTGAGATGATGTGAGTCACCAAGATGAAAATGATATTACTAGTTTAATTAAGACAGTATATAGTTAGCAGTTGATTAGAGTCAAGTCAAGTCTAATTTTAAATAGGACTAGCGGTAGTTTTTGTAAAATTGGACATTGGGTAGGGGAAAAATATATTTGCGACGTGTTCACAAGGAAAAGAATGAGTTTTGATATGCACAAGTGAAATACATGTGCCTTTGTTTTTTTGTTACAATCGCAGGTATCTTTTGGTTCATTATCTTAATCTACATATCTTCAAATATAGTTATACATTAAGTAAAAATTTCAATGTGTCTTTGCAAATAATATGCATTTGTGTAAAAGATGTATATTTATTATAAACAACATGTGCCATGGAAAAACAACACGACTGTGATTGGGCCTCAATCATATTTGACCACAATTCTCCGCAATATCAAGTATCATGACGCGAACGTTACTGCAACAATGATTAAAAACTTTGGTTCCTTCTTACCACCTAAAGACGTTTCTTTTTTCACACGAGTTGCTTTTGCTTAGTTTAGTTAATCATTAAATTCAGGGATACAAATAATAGATGACCTAAAATGGACAATGTCACTATAGAGAGAGATATATAATGTACACTGTCTATATATACCTGACGAAAACTGTCAGAAGAGCGTTGGTGTTTCTTGAAGTCGTAAATGGGAACTTTGACTCTCTGGCCACTGATCAGCTTCTTCATACACTCTAACAGTTGCTCTGTGTCAAAAGCATCTACAACAAACAAACAAGAAACATTATTCAAATGAAACGCATATGCAACTTCAATGTAAATTAGTTTTCCGTAGACATCCAATAAGAACTCGAACTCACAACTTTGCTACTTCTTATACAATCAATTTCAAAATACAATTATCAGAATAAGATGATGCGCCAAAATTATAGAATAAAACTAGTTTACACTAACAACGCTTATAGTACTACTTACCAGGGTGGTCAAAATTGTACTCGTGAACGCGTTTCAATTCTTCTGGTTTCAATCCGCGATAAAACGAATCCTGTACAGTTAAAAAAAAATAAAGTAAAAAAGAGTTTAAATTTTTATACACAATAAATGTAAAAAGTTTTACAATATCAACAAATCACATCTAATCATAAATCTAATTTAAAAAATGAGTAAACCATCGTTTTAGTCCCTAAAAGTGTAGGATATTGTCACTTTAGTTTATGACTCAGCTAAAAATCCAAATTAATCATCATGGAATCATCAAAATCGTCACTATTGTATCTTTTAGGGAGGTCTATACTAGTAAATTGTATCTTTCAAGACTATTTTGATGATTCAATGACTAATTTGAATTTTTGGCTTAACTAGAAACCTAAGTGACATGTCCTACACTTTCATATACTAAAATGGTGGTTTGTGCCTTAAAAAATAGTTAGGATTAAAATCAAATTTTTTAACAATCAAACAACTATGATTGATTCACATTATAAAAAAAATCTTTATACCTACAATGTATGAGTAAAAGCCAATACAAAAATAAAATAAAATAACTGTATGATTGAAGAGCTGAAACTCAGAATGTAGTGTAGGTAAAGTACCTGATTGACAAGTACGACACGGTGATCATGAAGCTGTTGAATGATCATATCACAAACGGTGGTTTTTCCAGAAGCAGTTCCACCAGAAACTCCTGCACCATCATCACCGCAAATTGTTCGTTTCGTTCAAAATTAGAGAGAGAGAGTGACAGAGAGAGAAGAGTGATAACTGACCAATAACGAAGGGTTGTTGATTGGGAAGAGAGTCAGTGGTGGTTAGGGTTGAAACGGGAGCGAGAGAAGAGGTTGAGGGAGAAGATGGAAGTAAGCCGTCGAGCCGAAGGCCGGAGAAGTGGGGCCCAGATGCTGCTTCCATTGCGTAATCAATCGACGGTGTCTCTTCAGGCATCGCTTCTTTTTCTGTTTCAGGCTTGTAGAGTCAAATGTGAATATGGTGATGAATGATATACTTTTTTCTTTTTTGTGTTGTGGAGGAGAAAACTAATTGAGAGTTGTTTAATTGATTGGGAGATGAGAAAGGAAAGATATATTAGAGGATTGTATGTTTTCAAAGAGAAGGTGAAATGGAAGATTACAAAATGAAATAATAATGAATATGTTCAATACTTTAGTGATATAAAAAAAGGTGATGTTTATGTTTTTTTTTTTTACTAAATTTAGTGTCGTTTACCGAGGATTAAAAAACATTACATTTCAATAATTTAGAATTATTTATTAAGAATTTTTTATAAACAGAATTTATTCACTATTTTAGTTTATCT
>JBBPBT010001310.1:3846911-3880412 GCA_037974875.1 Cicer bijugum | reverse complement strand
AACTATATTTCTTTGCTCATATCATTGCTCAATTCGATAAGTTTCACTAATTCATGCATTGTTGATTACTGCTTGGTTGTTGAAGTCTAACTCGTATTTAAAAAAAAGAAAAACACTAAATAAATTTTGAAGTGGCATGTTTGGCATCATTTAGATAATTCATACTCTTTCTTATTATCCTAGTTGTGAGCTTTTGAGCCTAAACACTTAAATTCTATGTTGTGTGATTATCCAGACGTGTATTATCCCTTCAGAACTTGCACTAATTCTGACTTGCATCACTTGTAATTTATGCATACATTGAGGCAATTTTATTTGGTCGTTTGAGCCTTTCTAACTACCCTATGAAAATGTTATCCTTTGCTAGCCCCTTTGAGCCTTGCCCCTTTATTTCGGTTACTAGCCACATTACAAAACAAAAACCCTACTTCAATTACATCACCTTACTTGGAGTTAGGTAGAAAATTTTTGTCTTGTCTTGATCAAATTCTAAGTTTGGGGTTGCTCATGGGATAGCAACCTTTTAAGTTTGGGGTGGTGATTCTCACAAAAAAAATAAAGAAAAAAAAAGAAAAAGAAAAAAGAAGAAAGAAGAAAGAAGAAAGAAGAAAAGAAGAAAAAAAAAACGATAAATAATATCTTCTTGGTTCTTTTGTCAATGTTTGAGAATCTCTAGAATGAAAAGGTGAAGAAAAAAAAAATGGTAGAATAATTGGGAAATATATGCCTAACTCCAAGTAATAAAGCCTACTATCCCAAAATGTCATACCCTTACCTAAGCCCCATTACAACCCGAAAGTCCTCCAAAAATGTATGTGTTTGCTGCATTGTGATTGCTAACTAGAATTTTTTCAAGCCTATGGTAGCGTGATGCATGCTCTAGGATTTGAGCGATAAATTCATAACCCTTCTAAACACTTGAGAGAAATTTTGGTGAGATTGTGTGAAGAGAGAGTTGAATTTGATAAATGAATGCCAAGATGTACAAACTTCGTTATTTTTGTAAGCAACCATAGAGTATGATGGATGTTTTGTAGTAGCTGAAACTTTGAGAATTGAGTCTGATTTGAATTGAGAAATTGAGTTTAAGTTTGCTTTTAATTGCACCAAATATGAAATTAATTGTTGCTTGGGGACAAGCAATAGATTAAGTTTGGGGTTGTGATGACTCTTCATCATATGCATAATTTCTATTGATTTTAGTCTTATTTATCTTTAATCATTAGTTAATTTAATGAGTTATTTAATATATTTTGTTGATTTTAGTTATTTGATTTAATGAAATGTTTTTGTTCTTATTTGCTTAATTAAGTAGAGATTTTTCGTAGTTTTGCGTTGTTACGTTGTTTTAGTGCAGTGCTGAATTTTGGTGAAAAATCAACATGATACATATGGAGTATTTCAGCCATATCTGGAGTTCTAGATGTCCAATTAGTGTCATTCCAAGTGCTAATGAAAGCTAAGATCCATATCTACAACTTTCATGAAGACACCAGGACCAAATTCAGACGCAAAACATAAGAAAAATGCAAAATACGTCAGACAGCAGTTGCTGCGCGCCTGGAGCGCGCCCTGCGCGCCTGGAGCGCATTTTACAGACTTGCTACTGTCTTGTACGCGCCTGGAGCGCGCCCTGCGCGCCTGGAGCGCATTTTACAGACTTGCTACTGTTTTGTACGCGCCTGGAGCGCGCCCTGCGCGCCTGGAGCGCGTGACGCGCAGCAGCAACATTAAAAACGCAATTTTTTGCTGTTTTTAGGATCTTTTTGACTCTTGGGAAGTTGGGAGACTTGTGCCCTAGCATAGAAACTCAAAGACAGCCGTTTCTAACGCCATTGAAGCAGTTTTATCAAGAATCATCCATGAATCATTCTTGTAATTCTTCTTTAATCCTTATCTTTTGTATCTCTGTCATGAGTAACTAAACCCTATTTGTTAGGGATGAGTGTAACCAGATGAAACCCTTATTTTTCTGATTTGATTTCTAGTTATATAAAAGAATTCAGTAACTAGGCTCAAATTAGACACCAAGGTTGGATTCAAAGTGAAAATCATCCCTGACATTTTCCCATTATAAAAGATCAACTTTATTACTGTTGTTAATTTTAAATATTATTTCAATCAAATTGGGAACCTTTTGTTCAATTTTAGTAATTAAATATAATTCAATAGTAAAACGCAATCCTTGAGTTCGACACTCGGTACTACCGTTTTATTATTACTTGCAACGATTCAGTACACTTGCTGAAACGCTATCACTTAGAAAAGCACCATATGAAATATACAAAGGTAGAAAACCAAACTTTGCCTATTTTAGAGTCTTTGGATGCAAGTGTTTTGTACTAAATAATGGAAAAGAGCATCTAGGGAAATTTGACTCTAAGGCAGATGAGGGAATTTTTCTAGGATATTCACAATCTAGTAAGGCCTATAGGATCTACAATAAAGAAACTAAAACTATAGAGGAATCTGTTCATGTAAAATTTGATGAAATGTTTACTAAAAACTTGAACAATACCCCTCTTATAATTGGTGATTCTTTTGATGAAATTGTAGAATCAGATCCAAAAGAACCAAATGAAACATTACCTCCAACTGACATTGACTATATAGAACCTATAAGGGAAGATGACTTACCTAAGGAATGGAAATTTAACAAAAACCATCCTATTGACAAGATCATAGGAGAAATTTCAAAAGGGGTTGCTACTAGAAAATCTCTTAGACACTTCTGTAATTTCACAGCATTTGTTTCTCAAGTAGAACCTAAGAATATAAAAGAAGCTCTCTTGGAAAATGATTGGATAGTTGCCATGCAAGAAGAACTTAATCAATTTGAGAGAAAAAAAGTTTGGATCTTAGATCCTAAACCAGAAAACAAACATATTATTGGAACTAAATGGGTGTTTAGGAATAAGATGGATGAGAATGGAGTAATCACTAGAAATAAGGCTAGACTAGTTGCTAAAGGTTACAACCAGGAGGAAGGTATTGATAATGATGAAACTTATGCGCCTGTAGCCATATTAGAAGAAATTAGGATTTTGCTTGCTTATGCTTGTATCATGCATTTTAAAGTGTATCAAATGGATGTAAAGAGTGCTTTTCTGAATGGAGATATCCAAGAGGAGGTTTATGTTAGTCAAACTCCAGGATTTGAGGATCCTGCTTTTCCAAACCATGTTTATAAACTAACAAAAGCTCTCTATAGATTGAAACAAGCTCCAAGTTAGTAATTTCCTCATACAACAAATTTTTTTAAGAAGACATGTTGATAAAACACTCTTTATAAAGAAAAACGGAAAAGACATTCTGCTTGTCCAAATTTATGTTGATGACATAATTTTTGGATCCACAAACAGTAAGCTTTGCAAAGAATTTGAAAATATGATGAAAGGAAGATTTGAAATGTCCATGATGGGAGAATTAACTTTCTTCTTAGGATTTCAAATCAATCAAAGCAAGAATGAAATTTTCCTAAGTCAAACCTAGTATTGTAATGATCTCTTAAAGAAGTTTGGCTTTGATAAATTTAAATCCATTGATACACCCATGAGTCAAGCTTGTCATTTAGAAAAAGATGAAAAGCGAAAATCTGTAGATATGACCATGTTTAGAGGAATGATAGGATATTTATTATATCTTACAGCTAGTAGACCTGATATTGTGTTTAGTGTCTGCATGTGTGCAAGATATCAAGCTAATCCTAAGGAATCCCATCTAAGTGCAGTCAAAAGAATTTTTAGATATCTAATAGGAACCAAAAATCTAGGTTTATGGTATCATAAGGGACCAACTTGCACTATTGTTGGCTATTCTGATTCTGATTTTGCTGGTTGCAAATTAGATAGAAAAAGTACATCTGGTACTTGTCATCTATTAGAGAATTCACTTGTATCTTGGCATAGCAAGAAACAAAATAGTGTTGCACTTTCAACAGATGAGGTTGAATATGTAGCTGCTGGAAGTTGTTGTGCACAAATATTATGGATGAAACAACACCTTTCTGACTTTGGTGTTAATCTTGGAACTGTGCCTATAATGTGTGACAACACTAGTGCCATAAATATCAAAAAGAATCCTGTTGTGCACTCAAGAACAAAGCATATAGAGATTAGACATCATTTCATTAGGGATCAATACAAAAATGGTAATATCATGCTTGAATATATTAATACTTCTGATCAATTAGCTGATATCTTTACCAAAGCTCTACCCAAAGAAAGTTTCTCCTATATTAGAATGAAACTTGGTATAATAGATCAAAATGAAATCTGATCTCTGTGAAAAATCGATTGAGACATCGATGTTTCCTCTAAACTAACTAACTTGCAATAGATAAATCGATTTGTACATTGATTATCCTGTGTCAAAATTTCAAATCAGCATTACAAAATCGAATTCATAATCGATTTATGCTACACAGTGTCTCAATTGTCAAAATATAAAACACGATAATCGAATTCATAATCGATTTAGTGATCTGTGGTAGCAATAAATGCTGAAGTATACATCAATCCAATCGATTGGTGAATCGATTGAAGATTTGGAAAATCGTTTTAAAGAATCGATTTCATAATCGATTATTTCTCCCAAAAATCCAAAGATTTGAGAAATTTTCCAAACTCAAACCCGAGCATCGATTTGGTAATCGATTTTGTCAATTTATCAAACCTACAAGCCAAATAAGTCGATTTGAAAGTCGATGTTGTTATGAGAAGTTTTCCTGAACTGATATGGAAATCGATTTGGACATCGATTTATCCATTGAACACTTACTTTAGGAAATCGATTTGGGAATCAATTTGCAATATGACTGTTGCAAAAATACTAGCCATTGGAGGCAACTATAACTGAAACCTTTCATTTTCCTCCAATAACGGTAACAAAATCGATTTGGCAATTGATGTGTCATGTTCAAATGCTTAATAACATCGATTTAGAAATCGATTCTGAACAGTACTACTTAAAACCCTAAATCGATTTCTCAACTCATTTTCCCTCAACTTCTAAAACTTCTCAAACTTCTCTGTGTTTTCTCTGTGCTTTTTACACCTCTCAAACTCTCTCCAAACTCGATTTCTCTGATTCCTTGAAACTTCTCAAACTTCCTAAATCTCTCAAATGGCTAGAGTGAAACAAACAAGTGAGAAATCATCATCCTCTTCTTCAACCTCAAGTGGTAGAACACCTTCTCCTCCACCTACTTCCCCTCCTGCAAAAAGAGTGTCTATACCCACTCATAAGATTGTGGCAAAGGATAAAGGGAAAGCTATTGCCACTGATCAAGGAAAATCCAAGAAGAGGAAGGTTCCTCAAACTGAAAAGCTGATGGGTGATGCAATGAAGGAGCAACCCAAAAGAAGAAGAAAACCACTTCCTCCCCTCAGCCAAAGAAGCCTCAACCTTCCAAAGGTAAACCTATTGAGGACTTTACTCTTTCCCTTGCATTCCTAAAGAGGAAAATCCATGAGGCAAGAACTCTGGATTTTGCCTACTTTGATGCAAACGGATTCACTTTCCAAAACCATCTAAGATTTCATGGTTTGGTAGATTTCCTCTCCAGCCCTTTGGAAATCTATCCAAGACGTATTAGAGTCTTCTACTCTAACTTCACCCTCACAGACACTGGTTTTGAGTCTGAAGTTAAAGGGAAGAAAATTTATATGTCCTTTAGGGAGTTCTCCAAGCTATCAGGACTACCCTTCTATGGAGAAGTTGTTGATGGCATGACTGATCCTGATTCTACTGATGATGCTTGGGAAACATCAGTAGATAGACACACAACTATTCAAGACCTAATGGTTGAAGGATTTATTGAAAGAATATCTCTCCCAATCGGTCAGATGAAGGTCCAACACAAGATGCTGATGTATGTGCTAACCAGGATGTTGGTGCCTAGATCAGGGATGTAAGACCCATAGTTTTTAAATCCTAAATTATACAATTTTAGGGTATTTTGTGTGGAATTTCTTAAGCTGTTAGTCCAATTTTTGGTATGAAGTGAGTTAAATGCCAAAAATATATTTTTGGAAATTGGATTAAAATTATTTATCGGAAAATAATTTATTTATGTTTGTTAAAAATATCTCAGGTTGCTGAAAATTCTGTCAATTGAGTTGCAACGAGAGTAAATATATATATATATATATATGGAAAGCTAGAAAAGGAAAAAGGCAGAGAACAACGTAAACAACGAAAACAGAGAACAACGTAAATAGTATGTAATATTTTGATGTGTTTGAGTGGTATGTTGTGTTGATCTGTGTTCGTCGTATTTGACGCGTTCTTAATTAATACTGATGAAATTTGATATGTGTATGGTTGGACTTTGAGGAGAAATGAATCGATGTGTTTTGGTGTGAATAGTGGATTGAATTTGATAATATGTTTGAGTTTGTTTTGTGTAGGATTTGAAAACCATTACGTTAAATGAGTATTAAGAATGGGGAATCTCTTAATGTCTTGTTTACTTAATGTTTGTTTTGGAAAATCGTTTAAGTTAAATGAGTATTAAGAATGGGGAATCTCTTAATGTCTTGTTTACTAAATGTTTGTTGTGAAAATCGTTTAAGTTAAAAGAGTATTAAGAATGGGGAATCTCTTAATATTTCTGTTTGCTTAATGTTTGTTGTGAAAATCGTTTAAGTTAAAAGAGTATTAAGAATGGGGAATCTCTTAATATTTCTGTTTGCTTAATGTTTATTGTGAAAATCGTTTAAGATTAAATGAGTATTAAAAATGGGGAATCTTTTAATATCTGCATTTGCTTAACGATTGTTGTTGATGGTGTCAGTATATGCTCATGCATTTTCATGCTTTTTGTAAATCGTGCAGACCCGTGATAGGTGGCACCTTGACAAATAGTACCTTGGCCTGTGATAGGCGGTACATTTATGATTTACGTTTTTGTAAATTGTGCAGACCCATGATAGGTGGCACCTTGATAAATAGTACTTTGACATGTGATAGGCGGTACATTTACAATTTTCGTTCTTTTTAGTAAACCGTGTAGACCCGTGATAGGTGGTACCTTGGTAAACGATACGGGCCCATGATAGGCAATACGTTTATGGTTTACGCTTTTTAGTAAATCGTGCAGACCCGTGATAGGTGGCACCTCGGTAAACAGTACTGACCCGTAATAGGTGTACGTTTACGATTTACGTTTTTGGTAAATTGTGTTTGTCCGTGAGAGACTACACAGGTGTTTGTCCGTGAGAGACTACACCCTGGTAAATTGTGTTTGTCCGTGAGAGACTGCACATATGTTTGTCCGTGAGAGACTACACCCTGGTAAATTGTGTTTGTCCGTGAGAGACTGCACAGGTGTTTGTCCGTGAGAGACTACACCCTGGTAAATTGTGTTTGTCCGTGAGAGACTGCACAGGTGTTTGTCCGTGAGAGACTACACCCTTGTAAATTGTGTTTATCCGTGAGAGACTGTACATGTGTTTGTCCGTGAGAGACTACACCCTGGTAAGTTGTGTTTGTCCGTGAGAGACTGCACAGGTGTTTGTCCGTGAGAGACTACACCCTGGTAACTGGTGATTTGTTGGTTCATTTTGTCTGTGTGGGGATGGTCGCGTCAAGGTGATTCCATGTGATTTGTTGGTTCATCTTGTCTGTGTGGAGATTGTCGCGTCAAGATGATTCCATGTGATTTGTTGGTTCATCTTGTCCGTGTGGGTATTGCGTTGAAATTGTTAAGTGTTATGTTTTGGAATTGTGTGATAGCATGTTTGATTGCAAAACTATTTCGAAAACTCATAATGATGTAGTGATTGTGTTATAAGTGCTAAGTGTTATGTTTTGGGAATTGTGTGATAACATGTTTGATTGCAAAACTATTTCGAAGTTCATGATGTTGTAGTGATAGTGTTGAAATTGCTAAGTGTGTTGATTTGGAGTTGTGTATGAATGTGATTGAGTTAGTTAATGTATTTTTGGAAGAATATGCAGGGAAATCGATTTCCCCAATCGATTTGATGAGTTACAGGGACTTCCCAAATTTGACAAAATCGATTTACCCAATCAATTTTGTAATATGTTTTTCAAAACCATTTAAGAAATCGAATTTCCCAATCGATTGGCTTCAATACAGGGGCTCAATTCTTCATTCAATCGATTTCCCCAATCGATTGATTTAAGCCCAGAGTTCAGTTTTCACCTAAAACTTTCAGGAAATCGATTTTCCCAATCGATTGGCTTAGTGGAAATTCTCATTTTGAGTTAGATAATCGATTGCTCAATTAATTTATCAAGGTTTTGGTCAGTTATGTATTACTTGATGGATTGAGAACTTTATTTTGATTTCATTTTAATTTGGCAAGTATGACATGAACTTTTAGCATTTGGAAAATCCTTTTAAGGTGCATGCTTAGTGGAAAGGGTATTTTGTGCATTTAGAAACTTAAATGTTATGTGTTAACTGTTAATTTCGGTTGGTGACCCTTTACAACTATTGTGGAAATCTGGGCTTTGCCCTCAGATGAGAGCCAGGACTATCCTATCGGTTCATACCCTGTGGATGGGGATGTAGATGGGAATGCTTGATTGGAGCTACGTTAGGAGGATCTCACGGGGCGCGTGGAGATCACTCAAGGTGTTTAGTTTGTTTTGTAAAATGATCAGATTAGGTTGACATAGAGGGAACATATGTCTTTCTTTTCAATTGTGTTTATTTTAAACTGGAAGACTGTACCTATACTAATATTGTCGGCATGACATGTTATTCTCGATGGGTTACATGTACCACTTTTTGATATGTAAATATTTTAGATTCATATTTCGAGAAACTTTTCCGCTGCTTGTGAATTATAATGACTTAATTATTATTTCTCTATTTTATTTTAATTTCTTTAAAAAAATATATACACCCTCACTTTGAAAATCGGGGTGTTACAAGAGAACCATGTTGTAGTTCAGAAGCTGGACATTATTCTTCTTTGGGGCCTGTACAAGGAACTCAAGATGAGTTGGGCATGGATTGTGCTGATGAACATGTTGGAAACAGCACAAGGAAAGTTGATGCTCCCCTACCCTCAGCTAATAACCAAGATTCTGAGACACTTCAAAATCTCGTTTGTCAATGAAGAATCAATAAAGACAACTCTGATCTTTGGTGAATCAATTGTCAATCAAATGCAATTGAAGAGGATACATTGTATTTGGACAAGAGCTCAACCAAATGCTGAACAACCTGAGCAAGCTGAAAACCAATATGAGGTTTTAGCTAAGTTGCTGGAATTTATGGAGTCTCAGGCTGCTCATAATGTTAAAGTGGAAGCCTCCCTTAGGAAACTCCAAGCAACCCTCAACTCAATTGTTCAAGATGTTGATGCCATCCAAGACCATTTGGGTCTCAAGATGTCTTTTGAAGACATGGCTGACATTGGCAAACAAGTGGCCAATCAAGAAGAAACAATCCCTACCAACCTTGATAGTTCTGAACCTCAATGTGAGGAGACACTTGTTGAGGCTAATACAACAGTCTCTACGTCTCCCATTGGTGATAATGAAGAACAACCCTAGATTAGTTGTTTAGGCTTTTGTTTTCTTTGGTGTTTTGTAATTTTTCTGTGTTTTCAGTATATATCTTGCAATAGCTTTTGAATCATCATTCTCTCTTGTATTATCTTTTTGAATTTAATGACAAAGGGGGAGAATTTGAATGAATTTAACTTGTGTTTATGTGATCTGATATGTGATCTTATAAGATCTGATATGTGCTGATGTTGTGCTCTGATACCAAATTCGATACCAAATTTGAAACCTTATGTGCTCTGATACCAAATTTGAACAACTTGTGATCTGATACCAAATTTGAATAACTTGTGCCTATGTTGTTGAAATGAATCAATATAGATGATTATGTGCTCTGATACCAAATTTGAATAACTTGTGCCTATGTTGTTGAAATGAATCAATATAGATGATTATGTGCTCTGATACCAAATTTGAATAACTTGTGCCTATGTTGTTGAAATGAATCAATGTAGATGACTATGTGCTCTGATACCAAATTTGAATGAATATAAATTGTGCTTATGCTTGAAATTGAAATGAATTATGAAGTCTATAATTCAGGGGGAGTTTTGATGTTGAAATGAAATTGGAAATTGAAATGAATCATGAATTCTATAATTCAGGGGAGTTTTTAAATAATAGTTACTATAAAGTTAAGTTTTTAAATGTAAACTCAAAGTTAAATTGTATGTTTGTCATTTAATCAAAAAGGGGGAGATTGTAAGATATATGCCTCCTCGACTATGATTTTGATATAACCTCCAAACATACAATGTATATGATTATCTGATTAATCTGATAGTTTGAGTTGAGATACATTTCAGGAAAACAATCAAGCAAAAATTGATCATATCATAAGGCTTGATGATTATGTGAAAAAGGATCAAACACTACACTTGGACAAATCTTGGATCTCAAGCAATCAAGCAAAGATTGATCATATCATACAAAGCTTGAAGATCATGTGTAAATTTGTCTATTGGTCATAGTGTTTATTAGGTAGATTCATCATTATGATTTCACACATCTAATATTTGCCAATTAAAACTGAAATCGTAAAATAAGTGTGTTAATCAATAAATTAGTAAATCAATTGGTAAATCAATTGGTTAATCGATTGTCTAATTCATAGAACAAATTTTCACTGAGTTAATCAATTGGGAAATTGATTACTTAAATGTTCTTATCAGACCTGTGTTCTGTGATTAAAAGAAATCAATTGGACAATCGATTTGCAAATCAATTAGTTAATCGATTTTCTGATTCACAGAACAAAGCTTGTATTGAGTCAATCGATTGGCAAATCGATTACTAAAATGTTTTTCATCAGGCTTGTGTTCTATGATTAAAGAAATCGATTGGACAATCGATTGATATACTTTTCTTAAGTTGCAAGCTTTGCACTAATCGATTAGTTAATCGATTGCATGAACGAATCAGTTCATCATTTATCATAAACATATTGCATAATCGATTGAAACATCAATTTGAACCAAATATCTGAGTTACTTGGACAAGTCAAGTCGATTGGAAAGTCGATTAGCAAATCGATTGGAGTAAATGTCTGAGTTACAGGGAGAATTTAGCCCATTGCCAAATCGATTATGTTAATGAAAGTGAATCGACTGAGTAATCGATTGTTTGATCTCACATTTTAAACAAAACAATTATAATCGATTAGTCAATCGACTCTGATATAAACTGAGTATCAGTTTCTGATATATGCATTAAAAGAATCGATTAAGAAATCAATTAGTTCGTCTGTTTCAAGATTCAAGAAAAACAAGAAACGCGATAATCGATTAGGCAATCGATTGAGCTGATAATACACATTAATAAAATCGATTGGGAAATCGATTTGTTTGAAGTTTTTCTGAAACTATATAAACTGAATTAATCGCAATTTTCATAATAGTAAGAACATACAGAAAGAACTAAAAGTTTTCATTGGCTACTCGAAAAATACACTTTGAGAGAAATTGATTTAACTCACAAACATCATTGGCAAATACTTAGTGTGAGAATTCATTGTGATTGAATCAAGTGTTCTTAGTTCTTTTTGAAAGAATCATCTTTGTAAAAGAAAGTGTGTGGAAATCCAGTATTGAGAAACTGGTGGTCATCTTTTAGGATGCATGTGATCATCTAAAAGAGATCTCAATCTGATCTTGCTAGAGCTTGGCAATTAGTTCTTAAGGATAGATTGGTTGTTGTTGTAGTTTGATGATGAGTTAGATGTATAGGCATTGAAGTGCTGGAAAGTCTGTAAACATACTCAAATCCTTTCTAGTAAAGGCTGAAATATGTGAGTGATTTCAGGACTAGACGTAGACTATCGAATCGATAGTCAAACCTGTATAAAAATCCCTGGTGCACACTTCTCTATCTCTATACTCTTTATCTTGATAATACATGTGTTTTTGAATCTCTGTTTTGAATAATTTTTGAATCTATCACTGTTAAATTGGAATTAATATTAAACAAGTTAGTTTTAATATTAAGTTCATCACTTAGAAAGAAATTGGATAATTTGGTTAATAATCTTGTGTATAACTTTCTAAGGATAGAGGCCATTACACCAACACACACCTCAAAGCAATTACGACAAATCACAACAACAACCGAATATGTATATACAATCATCAAAGTATAACAAACATGACTTGCGTGCCAAGCACCCTAATGCAATGTGTATATGCCCAAATGCATGATTCCGGAATTCGAAACCAAAACCCTCCTCGAAGGGCGTAAATCATAATTGTACAGCCTCTCACAGACCAGTACTAATTAACGAGGTGCCACCTATCAAGGGTCAGCACAATTTACTAAAAAGCGTAAACTGTAAACGTACCGCCTATCACAGACAAATACTGTTTACCGAGGTGCCACCTATCACGGGTCAGCACGATTTACTAAAAAGCGTAAATCGTAAACGTATCGCCTATCACAGACCAGTACTGTTTACCGAGGTGCCACCTATCACAAGTCAACACGATTTACTAAAAAACGTAAATCATAAACGTACTGCCTATCACAGACCAGTACTGTTTACCGAGGTGCCACCTATCACGGGTCAGCATGACTTACTAAAAATGTGTAGTCTATCACAGACCTACACGACGCGAAAATCCACGCTAGAATAAGATGAACCAACAGATCACATGGCATCATCTCGTGGCCCATCACAGTCACCACTATCACCATGGCCCTATCGCGGTTACCATGTACTATGAAATGCATGAGCATACTCTGACTTTTTCCACCACAATCATTAAGTAAATGCAGCTATTAAAAGATTCCCCATTTTTAATACTCATTTAACACTAATGATTTTTCAAACATAACACAGAGCATACTCAAACATATTTATTTACACCAATTTAAATTTCCACAACCATACATAAATCACATCTCCAAATTTCATCCACACCTAAATTGAATTAAATTTATTTTCCACCAAGTCACACTTAAATATCTTCTCAAAAATTCATAATATTAATTATGAACACCAATTTCCCCAAACATGAATCACCAAAATTTCCAAACATTAATCACCCATATTCAATCCCCAAAATTTTCAACTATAAATCACCACAACAACATTAATATGTCAGAGTTCTCCCCACCGCTAACTCGGTGCCAACAGTCTCGATTCCTTTTCGAGACTCAAGGAGCTAACTACATAAACATAAATATTTATAACAATTTGTTCACAATAAAACTAATCCAAACACATCAAAATTCCCAAAATTAAATCTTTCTCACACGCCAAAATTTTAAAACCAAATAATCTATATTATTTACTTAAAATTATATAAAACAAATAGTGTCAAAATTTCTCATACACACACTTGACTATTAAAGCACCGAAATTTTTGAGTTAATAAAATACTCTAAATTTTTTTCTTTTTAAACTCAATCAAAGAGTAATTAAAAGAGTAACATTTTAAACTCTAACCATTTTTAATTTCAATCTATCTTTTTGCTCAAACTCTTTAACTTAATTAAAATTTAAACTTTTTCACAACTTTAACAACGTTAATTTTTTTGAAAAATTTCAATTTCAGATCAAACTCATTTATTTTAAAATAATTCATTACGTAACTCAAACTCATCAAATTTAATTACCGCTAATTCACACCAACAACAATCAATTCAATTTAACAACACACATATAGCACCTCAATTAAATTTCAACAATTCAAACATAACTCACCCAATTTCAAAACTCCACATTTTTACACATAAACCACCAAATTACAACAATTTATTTTTAACAAAATCTGCAAATATATCACATCTCAAAAATTCATAATAATAATTATGAACATATAAATCACATCAAATATCGTTTACCATAAACCACACCTCAAATTTAAATTTCACTAAATCGCACATAATCGCATTAAATTCATTTTCTACAAAATCACACATCAGATACATCAAATTTCTTTTCCACAAAATCACAAATAATGTCCTAAATGCAAACTAAAAGTTTGGAAGGAGCCCTTACCTTAACGATAGCTCTAACACGCGATTACGATACCGTAATTAATTCCGGTAAAATTTAAGTTTGTGATGTCGCGTCGAAAACTAGCTCACTAGCACCGCAACATGGCAATGAGCAACTTTCTCTTCTATCACTTCTCGAAATGAAGCTTAAATCTAGAAGAAAAGTGAAGGTTTTTGTGTTTGTGGGTTTTGAAAACAAACAAAATTTAGAAACAGGGAAGGAGGAAGAAGAAGATCTCGTGGCTTTTCTGTTTCTCTCTCTGTTTCATTGATTTCTACTATATATGTATATATACATCCTTGCTTTCTTATCTATCCATATATACATACATTACTTTATATATATATATATATATATATATACTTAAACTAATAATATATACATATTTATTTTTTGACTCAACTTTCTTAACCTTTTATGTAGCTTTTGCTTGAATCTGAAAAAATGAGGTTCAATTTGTTAGTTATTATATTAAATACAATAAGATAATCTTTTCTTACACAGTTGATGTATATGTCAAACCTTATATTGTGAAGTGACTGACTGACTTGTTGTGAGTCCGAACCTTTTGACGATTCCCTTTAGAATTTGTAGGAATCTAAATAAATGTGAAACTAATAAAGGAGTGATCAAATAAATAACTACTGAAAAATTATATATGAACAAAATACATTATTAGTAGTAATATTTTCAACATACTATATCTATGCCAACAAGATTTTTGGGCCATGCCACATTACTACCTATTGCTTCTCCCAACAACTTCATATCTCCATCATTGTTAGTTATATGCAATGGTGCAAGTGGTTGTATAAAGCAATCACATATGAAACTTTAACATAGCCGATAGGGATCATATTATGGTGTAATTTTTCTCTTAAAATATTGTATAATGTTCATTTTCCAACCATACGATAAGTAGAGAATGATAAATAGAGCACAAAAGATAAGACACCCTAAATCAATGATTAATACATAAATAAATTAATGTACTTACTATGTGAAACAATTAGATTGAATTAATTTCTTTATTCATAAAGAAATTACCTTTGGAATACTTTTACGAACAATGTTGCAATTATTGAGACAAACTCCCAAATTAATATTTTGAAGATTATCTAACAAGTTAATTGATTTGTAATTATGATTCTAATTATGTTGTTAATTAACTTGTGATTTTGAGTGTATTATTCAAAGATAGGTAATCCTATACAAATGCACAACAATACAAGATCATTCTAATGTATACAAGATGATTATGGATCATAAGAACTACAATTTGGATAAATCAAGATAATTCTAGTTTTTGACAGCACTAGTCTAGTCAAACCAAGGTCATTCTAGTTTTTGACAGTATCCGCCTTATCAAACAAGATCATTTTGGACAATCTTTTTTAAAGATAAAAATTAAAAGAATCAATTCCTAAAATATAAATCTTAAGTGAAACAAATATCAAGACAACCCAAAACCATGATCAGACCCAAAAGATTAAAAGACGCAAAGCAATATCAAGAACAATAACAAGATCAATCTCTAGATTGATGGTCTATATACTAGTAGAACTAGGAAAACAAAGATAAAAAGGACAAGGATGCTACACCTATGCAGAATGATCAACTTACGTACATAGCAAAAACACTAACACCAACCAACTAACAAACAATCTTAGTCACAATATTCACCCAAGCACAAACAAAAATGTTATGGTTTCAAAGCAGGAATGTTCTAGATAAAATAGAACACATACACTACGCTAAAAATGACATTATATAGCGCGTCTTTTATAGCACTTACTAAATACAAGCACTGTTGTATAATATTTTAAAAACAACGGAGGATACAACAATGTTTTTTTGACAAGCGTTGTGGAATAAACGTGGTTGTAGGGTCATATAGGGTCACATAACGCTTGCACATAATGTTTACAAGGCTTTTATAACGCTTTTTCAAAAGCGTTGTAAACTGAAGCGCTCTAACATAATGTTTTACAACGCTTTAAACACAAGCACTGTAAAATATCGCGCTCCCGCCTTATGTTACATAACTTTTAAAGCGCTTTTTTGACAAGCGCTGTAAAAGACTCGCGCTTTCACATAATTAAATGACCTATTAGAGCACTTTTTATACAAGCGTTGTAAAAGACTTGCGCTTTCATATAATTAAAGGACCTATCAGAGCATTTATTATACAAGCGTTGTAAAATCATTCACTTTAAATAAAAATAATTTACATTAAATAAATAAAAACAAATTTAAAACAAAATTATGAACTCTCATCTCCTCTACTCTGCGAACCCTCCTCTCCTCTACTTTGCGCCCATCTACTTCTCCTCCTTTAAAAAAAAATTGGATACGTTGTCTCAGGTACTGTATTTATTAATTTGTTGTTGTCACTAAAACGAATAAATTGTTACATAATAAATCATATAAAATCTATTATTTTTTGAAATTTATTGATCTTTTCGGTTTTGAAACCAGACTTGGACCTTGGTTTCCATTTTCCAATAGTAGATATGTGTACTATATATTGGTATAATGTTATCAGTAGCTTATTATTTTTGTCAATCGATTGTCAAAAGATTATGAAAATGAAGTGAAGGAGTGTGTTGAGTTTGCAAAAAAGAATGCAAAAGATCCAAATAGAGTCATTTGTCCTTGTTTAAAATGTTATTTTGGAAAATGCGTTAGAGAAGATGAATTGGAAGGACATTTAATATGACATGAAATTGATCAAAGCTATACATGTTGGATAAGACATGGTGAGAAAAAAAAAACGGAAACATTAATTTTGAGAATATTTTGACATATGCTTCAACTGATTTCGACACATATACATATGAGTCGGACCGAGTTGAGGAGATTGCAAAAGTAGTTGAAGAAGATCTTCAGGATTGTCCTAAAATGTTTGAGAGTTTGTTGAGTGATGCAGAGAAACCATTATATTATGGTTGTACTAAATTCACAAGACTGTCGGCAATATTAAAGTTGTACAACTTAAAAGCGAGTAATGAATAGTTTGGTAAAAGCTTCGCATAATTATTAACACTCTTAAAAGATATGTTGCCAGATAATAATGAATTTCCCAATAGAACCTATGAGGCTAAAAGAATTTTGTGCTCTATTGGCATGAGTTACGAAAGGCGTGTCTAAAATGCAATGTCTCTCGATATAAGAAGAAATAACTACTCCATGAAAAGTTGTGTGGTATTTTCCTATAATACCAAGATTTAGGCGCATGTATCACAGTGAAGAAGATTCAAAACACTTGACATGGCATGCAAATGAAAGAATTGGAGATTGAAAGTTTTGACACCCTGTTGATTCTCCACAATGGGCAAAAATTGATGACGAGTATCCTGAATTTGGGATAGAGTCAAGAAATCTATGACTTGCACTTTCTACTGATGGAATGAATCCACATGGTCTTCAAAGCATCTCACACAGCACCTAACCTATGATTTTTTAGATTTACAACCTACCTCCATGGTTATATATGAAGCGTAAGTTTATGATGTTGTCTCTGTTAATTTCTGGACCTAAACAACCGGGGAATGGTATCGACGTATACTTGACTCATTTAATTGAAGATTTAAAAAATATGTGGGAGACAATTGTGGAAGTTTATGATGGGTATAAGAAAGAATGTTTCAATTTGAGGGCTATGTTGTTCGGCACAATTAATGATTTTCCAGCATATGATATATCAGGATATAGCATTAAAGGTTAGTGTGCATGTCCTATATGTGCATAGAGTACAAATTGGATGCGGTTGAAACATTGTAAGAAGAATGCATTTCTTGGACATCATAGATTTTTACCTTATAGTCATCAGTAAATTTTTACCTTATAGTCATCAGTATTATCAATATGGATATCAAATACTTGAAAAAGTACAAGGTTTGACCAATAAATTTAAGTGATGATAACAATAATGATGAAATTGATTCAACTGATGATGGTTTATATCTTAGAGATGATCATGATGAGGGAATTTGGATTAATCTATCATTTTGTATCGTTAATGGACAAACAAATGTGAATCCCACCAGGAAAAGAAGAAGGGAATTTTAATGTGTTTAATTGTTTTATATAAATCATGTAATCTGAATTGCGTTCATGTATTTTAATTGTTTGATCTGCCAGAATTGAGCATTTTAGTATTTAGCTTGAATGGTATTTGATTTTTTGCTTATATTTAGCTTGATTTTAGTGTTTTATACTAAGTTAATGTAATTTAAGTGTACGTTTGACCTGCCATAACTGATTTTAATCTTATATTGAACTTGAAAAAGCTTTGTTTGAGTATTGGGAATTTTTATTGAACTTGAACTGATCATCCCAATATGAGCTAATCATGTAATTTAGCATTGATATATGTATATAGGTATTTAACTAATTATTTGGAAGAAAAAAAAAATCTAAATATAGGTATTTTACTTGAACTGAATTGAAAATAAAGTTGTAATTTTACAGCGCTTTTGTCAATAAGTGCTATAAAAGCCTTTAAAAAAAATGAGGCCACAAAGCTTTGTTTTATATTAAGTTAAAGAGGTCTTTTAAAGTGCTTATTGCAAAAGCACTGCAAAAGGCTTTTAAAAATACAACGCCTGTTACATAAGAAAATAAAGAGGTCTTTTAAAGCACTTTATGGAAAAGCGTTGTAAAAGGCTTTCAAAAATACAGCCCTGTTACATAAGAAAACAAAATGGTCTTTTAAAGCGCTTATTGGAAAACGTTGTAAAAGGCTTTTAAAAAATAAAATAAGGAGGTCTTTTACAGCGCTTTTCGACAAGCGATTTAAAAGGCTTCTAAAAAAACGTTGTAATAGACTTTTAAAAAATAAAGGAGGTATTTTACAGCGCTGTAATGGGATTTTCAAAAAAGCGTTGTAATAGGATTTTATATATAACAGAAAATCACTTTAGTTTCCTCTTCAATACGTAAACTTCACTACACTTCAGTGTCCTCCTCCTCTTAATTGTCCTTCTCATTGCGAACCCTACTGTCCCTATGAACCATATTGCCAACCATCTTCATTGCAAACCATCTCCATCTTTGTTACTATCCCTACGAACATTATTACGTACTCTTCTCATTGAAATATGTAACCCTCATTATGTACTTTTGCGAAGCATACTATGTCCAACAAATCATTCGTATTTCTGTGCATTCTCGTTGTTCCTTCTTAAACAAAGTCGTAACACTATGAACCCTACATATTTCATCGCACTCTTCAGGTATTGTATTTATTAATGTTTTGTTGTCACTAAAATGCATGTTGAACTTATATTGCTACATACTTAGACTACTACATGTTGAACTTGTTGAAGTTATACTGAACTGCATGTTGAAATTCTAACAAGGCTTTGGATTGTCAAAATGAGGAAGTTGTCAACACTAAGACTTATGAAAATGAAGTTAAACATGGTGCAACCATTATGCAAAATGTCATAAAAGCAAGAAGTAATGGCATAAAATATGAGGTATACTATACTTTGTTTGCTTTTTATTTTTTATTTTTTTCGAAAGCTTGTACTTACTATATGAGTTTATTAGGTGGGATTGGATGAAAGTGACCAACCAATTGAGCCCAACAGTACCATGTTGGTAAGTTATATTGGTGGTGTTGTTCGTCAGAATATCCCAATTAAAATAGACGATTGGAGAGATAAGGCTTTGAAGGATGAAAAATATCTACTGTGGAATGATATAAAAGTAACATTTTTACTCCACTTTTTTGTTACTTATAATTTTTTCCATTGAAATACTTTACTCAAACTATATCTTTATTTGGTTTGCAGTCTGCTTTTGATGTTGATGAGGTGAGAAAAACTTACGTGCTTAGAGTTGTTGGAAAAATACACCAGAGATTTAGATCTCATCTATCAAATTGCTACCTAAGAGATCGTGATGGAAATATGAATGTTGAAGCTCCAAAAACATATAAACACTATATATTAAATGACGAATGGAGCGCATTTGTAGCTAAACTGCAAACCCCGCGTTTGTGGTAAGTGATTAATTTATTAGCATTTGTGTTTTATTATTCATATTCATAGCGTATTTTAAATTTTTAAACGATTGTTATTTTTTTTATATAGAGTATAAGTATGGCAAATTGCGAGAGGACAAAAAATGCAACGCATCCATACAAAAAATCTCATATAGGATATGCACGTTTAGAGCAAAAAATTGTAAGTAAACATCACTTTTATATAATGTGGTACATTATAAACTATAGTTTCTAACTAATATTTTGTTTATGATCTTAACGTATAGCTTTTGTTTATTTCTTAATGAATAGCTACCAGACACCCAATCTGATCAACCATTGGGTCGTCATATTTTGTGGAAGGAGGCTCGTGTAAATAAAGATGGAGTTGTTGATAATGAAAATGTTCAAAAAGTGATACAACTTTGCGTAAGTATATTATCACTTTAATATTTTTTAATATTGTATTTTAAAAATGATATTGAACTTGTCTATTTAATCTTACATGTATTTTAGGAGAATCTAGAACAAATCTCTGAAAATCAAGAGGACAACAAATAAGTTAGTTGCAGGGACATACTTGGTAAAGTATTTAATATTCTTGAATATTTCGGCCGCGTGAAGAGGAAAGGATTTGGCGTAACTCCAACCCGCTATTTTTCACAAGAGAAGCGCCCAAATTCATCTAATGAGGAAGTATTAGAAAAGCTCAAAGTCCTAACAGAGCAAGTGGCATTCTTGGTGAAGACGCATAAAGAAAAGCAACTTTCGAATCAGCTCCAACGTGAAATACAAATGGAGAGTGAAAACGCTAGTTGCAACATTGGTCTTAAAAGTCTTCCGGACGTAATTAATTACTTAATAAAATAAGAAATTCATTCAACCTAATTGTTTCACATACTTATGTATTAACCATTGATTTAGGGCGTCTCTACTTGCATGTTGTATTTATCCTCCCCTACTCATGGTAAGGTTGGAAAAAGAACATTGTACAATACTTTGAAAGAAGTATTGCACAACACTCTAATCCCTGTCGGCCATGTCAAAGTATCACTCATGATTGATTTTGAACCAAATGCACTGTTGCATCTACCGGACATCAATGGAGATATGACGCATTTGGGAGAAGCAATAGGTAGTTACGTGGCATGGCCCAAAAATCTTGTTGCCCTTGATAAGGTATGTTTCAATGAATTGTATGTTTAATTGATATATATATTTAATTGCACGATATATGATTATGATTGATTATATTTAATTGCTGATTTTATCCGCTTTTAACTTTAATTTGACATTTATTTAGATTCATACAAAGTCTAAATGGAATGACAAGAAGATTCCCCGCAATGAGTCAGTCATGTCATCGGAAAAGGTTTGTCACGTTTATTTTGGCAGGTTTGTCATTTTTTTAAGATTCAATTAACTAACAAACTGATTAACCTCCTTTTTTCACATTCAATCAAAACCACCCACACAACAAACCTTTTAGAATAAAGCCGGACCACAATTGCATGTTGTGGTAAAAATAAAGCTAGCAAACTTCAAAATTTGGAGGGTATTAAAGCTGCCAAAATTTTAAAACAGGATCGGGTTAAATCAATTGCTGCTCATGAAATAAGTCATCCACGCCTTGCTCGACTTGGGTCGTGTCTTGACATACAAACAAAAATGAAATATGGACAGCAACGATTCACATATCATAAGCGTGGAGAAAGTTATGTTCAGATATGAGTATGAAGAACTACTTGAAAAAGAGCACATATACGAACTTCTCAATCATAAGAAGCTGAGTGTTACTATCATCAGCTTATACATTAGGTAAAATACTTTATTTAAGATAAAAATTACGTTGAATTGCATTTATTGGTAATTAATTTAATTTATTGGTAATTAATATAATTTGACATTTTCATTTAAGGTTTTTGTATGAGAAAATGGTGTGCACGCACAAATTGTCAAATAGATTTTCATTCATGTCTCCACATAAGCTTTCAATGTTTAAACTCAATCTAGTTAATGTAAAGAAATATGTTGTAGATATCCTATTGGGAAATAAAGATAAGGATAAGTTGATCCTTGCGCCATATAATTCAGGATAATTATATATTCTTTATTTATATCTTTTTTAATTTATGAGATCTTAATTTACTTGTTGTGTAAATAAAATTGCCAATCAATTTTTTTGTTGTTGTAGGGCACATTAGGTGTTGTTTGCAATCAATGTGACCTCTGAAGTTATATACTATTTAGATCCCTTGCACGACGAGTACATCAATCACTCGGATATAAAGACTATCTTCGACACGTAAGTAATATTTATTTATTTCTTACACACACACATACACACACACACACAGACATATATATATATATATAATAATGTGTTTGTTAATGCTATAATAATCACATTTATTTGATAATGCTTTACAAGTTTTCCGAGCTCAAATGGGTGTTACAGTGTCGAAGCAAAAGTCAAATAACATCATATGAATTCCAATAAAGGTTTGAAATATATGCCTTTAAAATTTCATTAACCATCAATGCACAAATATTTATTGACTTATATGTTTTATTTTAGTGCCCTCGTCAAACTAACAACATAGAATGTGGGTACTATATATTGCGATTCATGAAGGAGATTGTTGATAGGAATCAAACTATAATGCCAAAAACAGTATGGTATTTTCATTATATTTTGATTTTCATATATAAACTATGTATAAATTTTATTTTAACTTATTTATGTTCAAATTTGATATCGCACAGTACTTTGACAATTCTAGTCCAACATATTCTGAAAGAGATCTAACTAAAATAAAGGAATGTTGGTGTAAGTATGTGATCAAAATGAAAATTATTTGATTTGTTGGGAAATTGGCATGCTTCAAGGTTGTGAATATGTAAATGTAAAAAATATGTGTTGTGTTGCAAGGTTCTGTTGTGAATAGGTAAAGTTATATAGTTTTGTGTTTTTATGAATATGTAAATGTAAAAAATATGTAATTGTGTCAATATCATGTGTTGTTTGTAAACTGATTTTGTCAATATGTAAAGTTACAAGTTTGTTGTGAACTGATTGTGTCAATATGTAAAGTTATGTAGTTCTGTTGTTGTGAATTGATTGTATCAATATGTAAAGTTTCAAGTTTGTTGTTGTTGTTGTTTAAATGAAAAATATAGTAATGTCTCTATATCATGTGCTTGATGGAAATGATTTTGGAAAAAAAATTTAAAGACAGCGCTTTCTTAAAAGAATACCATAAAAAACCTGTTTATACAAACAAGCGTTACTTTTAAAATTCCATTTACAGCGTTTTTTAATAAAAATAGAATAAGAATGCACCTATTATAGCGTTTTTTCAACAACAAAAAAAACGCTATAATAGGTCATTTAATTATGTGAAAGCGCAAGTCTTTTACATCACTTGTCAAAAAAGCGATTTAAAAGTTATGTAACATAAGGTGGGAGCGCTATATTTTACAGAGCTTTTTTGAAAAAGCGTTGTAAAACGTGCATAAGAATGCACCTATTACAACACTTTTTTGAAAAAGCCCTGTAAAACTAGAACAACAAGCAACACGTTTTTAGAAAGGATTTACAATGCTTTTTTGAAAAAGCGTTGTATAACTAGTACAACAAGCAGCGCATTTTTAGAAGGGATTTACAACGCTTTTTTATTTTAAAGAGCGTTGTTGTATCTTTTTAAAGTGCTAGATACTACAACGCTTAATTTTTTGAAAAAACATTGTAAATGGCTTAAAAAAAACGTTGTAAAATTATTTTTCGCATAGTGATATCTATTAAAACATCACTCTGAATAGTTGGATTATTAATGACTACATGAAATGTCATCAACCTTCATCAGACCTATAAGAAGAACCCCAAGGTAAAAATAACAACAAGAGTTTTAAGTGCAATTAGTTAATCACTTAAACAATCATACTTGAGAACTCAAAGTTCTTCAATTAAGCCAAAGCTCCAATTCTATTTTGCTGGATTCAATGATCTTTTTACTCAGTTTTCTACTGAAAATCAATCTCAAACAAGAACTGAGTAGGTTCTAATCCGCCAACCTTTTTTCGTAATTTTATTTGAAACTCAAGACTATATTATTAAAGATAGTTTGAGTGGTTTGTAAAAATCCTTTTATGTAAAAACTCTTTATGAACTGAAAGGTAATTGTAAGAAATCCTTTCATGGTTGAAAGGTGAAAATTGTAACTGATCAAGAGTGATCAAGAAAGTTTGTGTGAAAGCAAAAATATTCTTATATAAAACACATCAGTGGAAAAACCCATAAATTATGAAGAGTGGATGTAGCCCACCTTTGGTGAACTAGGATACATCATTGTGTGATTCTCTTATCCTTGTCCTTACTTATTTCCCACTCACAAGCACTGAGCAAGTAGAAATAACACTATTCATTTATTTTCACTAACCAAAAACGTTCTACATTTCTGTTTTGAAACCAACATTAATCTTGAGTTAGTTTAAATTTAAAAGCAGGAATTAAATTAAAAAGAGAAATCACAATTCAAGCCCCTGACATTGTTACTTCAATTGGCATTAGAGTATGGCTCAAAGGATTAATACTCAAAAACTATTGTAGGAAGATGTTTTAGGAAACAATGTCAAAAGCTAAGTATATAGTTGAAGATTGATCATCAAATAGACCACCTTAATTTGATGGTCCAGACTACTATTTTTGGAAAAGTAAGATGCAACTACTTCTTAAATTACAAGATATAGGAATGTGACACATCATAACAGATGAGAATTTTATACCAATAATTGATTAGAATGATTCAACATCTGTTGAAAAGAAAGAAGCAATATTATTTATATTTTCTTAATTAGGTTGCTCTAGTATGTCTAAGACTTTTTTTTTTGACATATAGTCTAACTTCTTTTTTAACTAAATAAGCTTTTAAAAAATTTAGACACAACTATTGCTCATGCGGTCCCTTAACTTAGTTTCAGATAACACTTCAATCCTTTATCTTTTTTCTTTCCTTTTAGATTTGGTCATTTATTTAATTTTATTACAAAAATTCGAAAATATAAAGAATGTAAATATGCGTTTATTTGAATATTTGAGTTATAAATTTGAAGGAATTTGCATTATATTGAGGATGATAATTAATTTTATGAGTTTTGTTTTTGAAGATTTTGATGAATTTTTGTAAAAAAATAATAATATTGTTAACATTTTTAAACATAAAACATCAAATTGTTTACTTAAAATTAAATAAAGGAACAAATCAAAAGAAAAGAAAAACAGACCGAAGTGTTATATAAAATTAAGTTATCTGGAATCTTAATATATTATCCTTCCCTGCTATCAAATGTAATATTTGGTCGAGGTGAAAATGGTAGCATAATCTTCAAAGACTTGGTGGCTAGTCAAGTTGAAAGATCTACCATAAGGGTGTTCCTTTCATTTGTTTTTAAAAAGTAGAAGCCAATAAGGCAGGTCACAATGAAGTTCGGGTTATGTCACTTTGTGCTCAATCTTACGTTACGAGAAACAACAAATAGAGAAGTCGAATAACTCTATTATAATAGAAAACTGACGTATAATCCCATTTAATGCGTCGCCACCTGAAAATGTGCAAAATGCGTATTTCATTAGAGTCAAAGGAACCTATTGAGGTTTCCAAACATGTGATGGCAGCTGAAACGTTAAAGGAAACGGACAACCAAGATTTAATCAAAAAGTAAGGGGATAGTGGACGAGTTAGATGACGGATCAGAATACGACAACATAGAACACAACGTGGGCCTGAAAAATAAACGGATTGTATGACTATCCATAGAGTGTGAGACAACATAAAATATGTTATATTGAGTTTATTGATTTTATTTGTCTATTCCTAATCGAGAAATAAATAATTAAATATTGTAAATATGATGCATATTGTGACTTATGTTAGATATTTAGATGAAAAAACAAGTATTATACAATAAATAGTAATTGTAGTAAGATTTAAATAATATCACCGATTTTCTCATAATTTGATTAGTAATGAAGTATTGTCAGATGTCAATAATTGTATATAATATTTTATATTATATAAGTTATCAGTGAAAATCTATAAGAGCCACACGTATAGAGTAATGATTAAATTAAATAAGATTTGATTTAATTAAATATTAATCGTATTAAATATCATTTGACATATTTATAATTTATTTAATTGAATATAATTTGATTAAATAAATGAAGGTCAATAATTAATTGAATTAAATATAATTTAATTTAATTAATAGGTTATGCTTAATTAAATATAATTATTTAGGCTTTATTTTGGGTTGGTTCCAAAATATGAGTTTTAGTGTTTTATCAGCTCATTCTCTATATAAACAGAAGAAGAGCACACTCTAAATAATTTTGATTGCCACTATCCTTATAGACTGACAAGCACCACATTCTATTTTGTGCTTGCATGGACTATGTAGTAACGCTAGTAATTTCTGTGTTGGTGATCAAATTTAAAACATGATTCAAGAGAGATGTTTGTTGTTTCATTGACGCTTCAAAAGGTAAACACATGAATTCTTTTAGTGACATTTTGTGCTTACATGATTCAAGGGATTTTTCGCTCATCAAAATAATTTCAAAAGAAGAATTTTTAAAATCTATCTCATAATTTCCGAATAAGTAAATGGATGATAAAGATGTCTCTCATTATTTTCTAGTTTCGTTAATTTGTCGTATTGATAATTGGGAGCTAAAACCATTTTGCGTTAACAACCGCATATTTAACGAAAAGGAGTTTCAATCTTTTGTAGAGGAATGTTGGAAATTAATTGATGTCAAAGGCAAAAAGGCCTTTGCAATCAAGGAAAAATTGAGAGGTTTGAAAGACATAGCCAATATATAGCATAAAGAGGTTTTCGACCTTTTGGATCTTAATATTGATAACTTGGACCCATTAAACTCCAAATTAAAATAAAAGATAAAATATTCAAGTTTTAATAACGATTTGTAGGGGTTCTAAAAGAAAAGTTTTTTTTTTCAAAGATAAATTTAGGACGCTGTATTTACTCTTACACAATATTATATAAAAAATTTATTTTTAAAATCTATTGGAATCAAAGTAACTTAGAGGTGATGGATTTCATCGTCAAAAATAATAAATTATAAGATAATATTTGATTTTTAATAATTTTTTAAAATAATATTTAAGTACAAGCCTCTATAAAATACATAAGACTCCACACCAGTATTGCCTTTTAGAGCATGAATCACCAACTGACAACCTCTAATGCATTTTTACAAACGTGCACACAAATGACAAAAGTGATGAGTTTTTTTTTTAAATTTCCCACCCAAATCAAATCAAGCGTATGAAAGAAGACTCAAGTGAATCAATTTGCAAATGTAATCTCAACAAATACGCACAATATCATTCTAGAAGAATTGCTCATATCAAAATGGGAAATAAAGAATTGGCTAACAATTATATTATCAAAACATATCTTTCAAAATTATACATGGAAAAAATATTTGTTGAGCAAGTTGGAATGAAGATACGATTTAGAATTCACAAGGGATTACATTCAAGCCCTAATTTTAACTATAAATAGATACTCAAGAATGAAAAAGAATTCAACGAATCAACAAAATCAGAAATCTTAAAAACCAAAGTCATTTAGAAAAAACCTCAAGAGCTCAATTGTTCTAATTATTCAGAGTTTAAGGGTTTTGAGTTCTAGAAAAACGCTTGTTTAAAGTAAAATATTCTAAGTGTTGTAGTGTGGAAATTTTTTGTATCAAATCCGCTTAGTATAAGAAAAACCAAATTTGTTTCCAACTCATTGTAATCAAACTCGAAAGTAGCTTTAGTGTTCCTAAAGAAATCTGTGGATCACATGTTGTGTTGAGAAGACTTAAATTGCAGGGTCAGGTTGGTAGTTTGCCTATAACAATCTGTAGATTTCAGGTTGTGTAGAGAAGATTTGACTTGTAGGATCAAGGCGTGGTTTACCTTAAAAAGTTTGTGGGTTCAAGCTTTTTTGAGAAGACTGACTTGTAAGGTCAAATGTTGTGTAATTCAAGGTTTTGAATTAGTGGATAAATCCTTCAATGTGAGGAGACTAAACGTATCTATCAAGTTGATGGTGAACTAGGATAAAATCATGTGTGTTGTTTTTACATAGGCATTACCGGTTTTACTACTGCCTCTAAATTAGTAAAATTGTTAAGTTACAAAATCAGAATTAGAATTATAAAAAGAGTTTAAATTAGAAAAATACAATTCAACCTCATTTCCCGTGATTGTGCACCATCAAAGGTGACATATTAAAGATTGAGTGGTTATTCAAGATGTAATAATTGATTTTGTGACACCCTAAATCCCAAAATCATATATATAATAATTTATATCATATTCTTATAAAATTTGCAGAGGATAAATAAAAACATAATTCCAAGAAAATAAAAAATTTTATAATTAATTTAGGATATCACGTTTCGTAAAAAATAAAAACACTTAAATTTATTTTATCCATTAAAATAGTGCAATCTCGATAAGCTTGATTTAAGTATAATTTCTTGATTTAATTCTAAAAATATACTAGTACTTCTAAGGTTTTCATACAAAAATTCGATTTAAATTAAATAAGTAAAATAAAAATTAAAACCCTTATTCCCGGTATCACCTATCAGAGCGGGGTTCCTCCCAAACTTGAACTTCAAGACTCATTAACCTGTAATAACTGCAATTTCACAAACACAGGGCCCAACCAGTCAAACACAAAAAACGAAGGAGGTGAGTTTCAAAATCATGATGACAGTATAATACAAGTAAGAAGAACACGCAAACAATCATAATAGGACCGTATCATTACACAAATATTCTATCAAGAAAATATCACATTCAAAGGTCAAAATCACTCAAGGAAAATTATTAGAATTCAAAGTAACATCAAATTGTCTAAGAGAAATTATCACCACACACAATACATATTAATAACAACAAAACAATTACAATAAAATGCAATGCTATGAATGAGCTTAAACTCTACTTCACAATGTGGTACCATTCTAACTCTGAAGTACTTGGTTAGGAGACTTGATACTATGCCACCACTCCGGTGGACGAACAATTCAAATTAGCCCTGTCCTCATAGATCCCCTCAACTCAACCCGAGACACATATACGTGACAGTCGAGGTAAAAGTGTGTTGAGTGGTAGCTCCTAGCATTTGGAGTGCTACCTCCAAGTCACCTAGGAATTCCCCACCCGAATACCTCCAAGGTCTAACAATATTGCCTTAAGGCTCGATAGCAGACCACCACGATCAGGCTCATTCAGTTGTACTTCCCCAGAATCACTGGGCTTGTCAGGCCCTACCTATATGATGACTAAATAATCTCCACTTCACAAATTCACAATATTTATTTTCTCCCTTTGTTGGTATATGATACTCCATTAAAATCGTCATCTCACACACAAATTGAAATCACCATTATTTCATCAACTATGGGGTTAATTCAATATTCTCATCACGGTTTAGAATATCACTATCATCATCATCATCATCACATAAACTCATCACAAATTTATAGCATCACTATCATCAATCAAACATTATCACATAAACTTATCAGAAATTTATAACATAAGAATTATTAATCGTACATCATCATCATCATTACATAAAATTATCACAACATATCCATATTTTGTTATCACATCACATAAACCCATCTAATCACACATATATATAAATTTAATTCGACACCCAATATCACAATAATATCAATATCACACATTCAAATAAATTAAATCAATCAACACCCTATAAATATTTCTATTCTATATTTTAATCTCACAATTTCCATATTTGCACATTAATTTATTTATCCCTCAAAGGGCTACTGCCATGCGTAGCGAGCCCCGGATGAATCGTTGGGCAATACGGTTTTCCCGTTCATCTCACAATATATTATACTCATGAATTCAAACGCTCTCTCACCCTTTACCTTATTTTGAAGTTTTCATACACGAATACGATTCCACGAGTAAACAACCTTTGTTCATTGACTCTTTGTCCTTCAATCGATCTAACTCGATAGTTTATGGGTAAATGTTAAAAATAAATTATGAGAAGATACTCTAAAAAGTAAATTCGAAATTCGGTCAAGGAAAATTACCATAAATCAGAAACCCAATCAGTGGATAATATAGCCACTTTTCACACAGTCGTTTTGGCGTTGGTTTTACTCAAATCGGACTTACGGTGAAGAAGAACAGTACAAAATAACGAATTCTACAAATGAAGAAGTCGGGTATTTTAGAGAGAAATTGAGGTTGTTAATAATCTGGAAAATTATGTTTAATTGACTAGTTAAATGAATGAAATAACATACTCAAATATTTTATAAATTAGAGTAATTAAAATAATCAATATATAAAAAACATATTACTAATAACAGAAACTTTCACATTCAAAATAATCCCTACAATTATACTTATTTCTCAAAATATTCATATTATAATAATACTCTCATATTAGAAAATAGTCAAAATTATAAATAGATATAACAACAATATTTTATGTTAATTACTAGATAATATATATATATATATATATATATATAATCACAATTCCAAAATAAGTATATAAAAATAAAGAAAATCGAACACATTATTACTACGATCTCAAGATAATTATTTATAGAATAAATAATTAAAATAAGATATATTTAAAAATAATTAAATAAGAGATACTTAAAAATGTTTAAAATATAAATATGTACACATTTAACATTAGTCAAATATATAAGAAAATATCATATTAATTACCAACTCACATATACACTTAAAATCATATAAAATCTTGTTCTTTAAAATATTACACTAAAATACTATTATTTTTAGAAAAATATACAAAATAATAAAATAAAATATTTATTATTTATATTGCTCATTATGTGACACCCTAAATCCCAAATAATATATATATAATAATTTATATCATATTCCTATAATATTTGCAGCGGATAAATAAAATTATATTTTCAAGAAAATAAAAATTTTTGTAACTAATTTAGGATATCACTTTCTCAAAGTACACATGCAACAATTCAAATTTTATTTTTCAAATAAAACAATTTAATCTCAATGAACTTGATTTAAGTATAATTACTTGATTTAATTCAAAACACTTACTAGTACTTCTAAGGTTTTCATACAAAAATTTGATTCAAATTAAATAAGTAAAATACAAATTAAAACCCTTATTCTTGGTATCACCTATCAGAGCGGGGTTCCTCCCAAACTTGAACTTCAAGACTCATTAACCTGCAATAACTGCAATTTCGCAAACGCAGGACCCAGTCTATCAAACACAAACAACAAAGGAGGTGAGTTTTGAAATCATGGTAATAATATAATATGAGTAAGAAGAACACGCAAACAATCATAATAAAACCGTATCATAATCACTTTACGATATATCAAAATATTTAATTAAATAGTATCATACTATAACATCAAAGTCACTCAAGTAAAATAATCATCTCATTATAATATGCATCAAATCATCTAATTATTATTACCTTTGAAACACATCAATCACAACAAAACAATCACAAGGAAATGCAATGCTATGCATGAGCTTAGACTCTACTTCACAATGTGGTACCATTCTAACTCTGAAGTACTTGGTTAGGAGGCCATGATACTATGCCACCATCCCGATGGACGGACAATTCAAATTGGCCCTGTCCTCGTAGATCCCCTCAACTCAACCCGAGACACATATACGCGACAGTCGAGGTAAACGTGTGTTGCATGGTAGCTCCCGACATTTGGAGTGCTACCTCCAAATCACCTAGGAATTCCCCACCAGAATACCTCCAAGGTCTAACAATCTTGCCTTAAGGCTCGACAGTAAACTGCCACGATCAGGCTCATTCAGTTGTACTTCCCCAGAATCACTAGGCTTGTCAGGCCCTACCTATATGATGACAAAATAATCTTCACTTCACAAATTCAGAATATTTATTTTCTCCCCTCGTTAGCTTAGACTACTCCATTAAGAGCACCATATTTAAGAATCATCATTATCTCATCAAGTATGGGGTACTTCAATATTTTCATCACAATTTTATAATATCATTAATCATAAATAATCATGAGCATCGTATAAACTCATCACAATTTTATAATATCACTATCATCAATCAAAAATCATCATTATCATCACATAAGCGTATATCAAACCATGCATCCATATTTTATTATCACATCACATAATTTCATCTAAGCAAACATGCACACATAATTTCATTCAACATCCAACATCACAATAATAATAAATATCAACTACCACACAAGTATCGAAAATTAAATCAATTAACACCTTATAAAAATTTCTATTTCACATTTTAATCTCACAAAGGGCTATTGCCGTATGTAGCAAGCCCCGGATGAATCATTGGGAAATACGGTTTTCCCATTCATCTCACAATATATTATACTCATGAATTCAAACACTCTCTCACCCCATACCTTATTTTGACGCTTTCACACATGAATACGATTCCACGAGCAAACACCCTTTGTTCATTGACTCTTTGTCATTCAATCGATCTAACTCGACAGTTTATGGCTAAACGTCAAAAATAAATTATGAGGAGATATTCTAAAAAACTAAATTCCAAAATCGGTCAAAGAAAATTACCATAAATCAGAAAACCAATCAGTGGATAATATAGACACTTTTCACACAGTCGTTTTGGCATTGGTTTCACTCAAATCGGACTTACGGTGAAGAAGAACGGTGCAAAATTAGGATTTCTGTAAACGGAGAAATCGGGTATTTTATGGAGAAATTCGGGTTGTTAAAAATCTGAAAAATTGTGTTTAATTGAATAAATAAATAAGTAAAACAACATATTGAAATTTGGATGAAAACAGAGAAACTTTTCTGAGACAGCTATAGATCGCCGGTGCCAAACAATACGATTATTGTTGGTTTCCTCTTGATTTGAGTGGTGCTGACCATAAGCTTCCTTCCTTGTTCTTTTATTTTATTTTATTAACAATTTAAATCATTTACACACATGGGTCAAGCCCATTAGACTTCTTTTAGGTTTTACTATTATTATTTTATTTTATTAAAAAATAATAATTTCATTAATAAAATATTATTAATATTTCAAAACTAATAATTTATAAAATATTTTTAAAATACATTAATAACCAAAACTCTCATATTCAAATTAATCACTATAATTATACTTATTCTTCCAAATAATTACATTGAATTACTACGTTAGAAAATATTTAAAATTACAAAATAAATAAATATATAACATCAACACTTTATATTAATTACTATTTTAAAATAAATAAATATAAAATCATAATGCCATAACAAGTATATAAAAATAAAGAAAATAAAACACAATAGTACCACTATCTCAAGATAATTATTTATAAAATGAATAATT
>JBBPBT010001310.1:3789805-3846581 GCA_037974875.1 Cicer bijugum | reverse complement strand
TCATTAAATATAATATCTATCAAACCAACACATCATAGAAATCATCCTTATAACAAAAATTACTCACAAAATTTATCAACATATATTCTAAAATAATTTTAACATCAAATTAATTATTTAAAATTCTATTTAATTAATAAAATAGTTTATTATCAAATTTAGGGTGTTACACATTAAATATAATATCTATCAAACCAACACATCATAGAAAGCATTCATATAACAAAATTTACTCACAAAATTTATTAACATATATTCTAAAATAATTTTAACATCAAATTAATTATTTAAAATCCTATTTAATTAATAAAATAGTTTATTATCAAATTTAGGGTGTTACAATACTCCCCTTGTTAAAAAATTTCGTCCTCGAAATTTGTGGTGAGTGAACTAATATCTAACTTACCACCCTCAAGATTCAAACTTAGTCTATAAATGTATTTAAGACATTCAATCTCCAATTAAGCACAACATGTAGAAAATCAACTAACATAGCATGATAGACTAACATGACATAATAAATCAATTAAACACACAATATTTATCATTCAATGATGAAATAAAATGTCTATCACATTTATCATTCAATTATGAAATAAAATACCATAGAGTTAGTCACTGTAATTTACATGTAAAATATAACATATATATTTTGTCAATAATAACGTAGTTCATTTAGTTTGGTTAAATGAAACACATTCCAAGTGTGTTGTCAATTTCAACTGGTTCTTTCAAATCAAATATAACTAGTTTTATTCCTTAAAATAAAATCTAAATCCTATCACCAAACATTCAACAAATTTAATTTAGGTTTGACAAAGAGAGCAATTTTTAAAATATTAAACACATCTAACAACTTAATAATATTATAATAATTTATAATCAGTTACTTTATAAAAACATACTCTGTATATAATCAAGGTGAAAAAAAAAACTAATGATAGAGATACTATTTTCTAATAACATATATTTAATAATTAAATTCATTCAATTGATATAAGCAATAAATGTGTTTTTTTAACTATTTAAAAAATATAATTAAAATGTACTTCTAACAAAATAATGAGTTATCGTTGTCTCTTTTATTGACGACAATGAGTCATCGGGGTAGCTAGTCCCTACTCATGTAGTCAACTACTTAAGGAACTATAACTGCATTCATTCAAATTAAAATATGGATAATTAAAAGTATCTTTAACGTGGTTCAAGAGTGCGAAGGCGGCGCCACAACTCCTACTCCTTACTTCAAGTTAAAAATTCAATTAATTACACATTCACAATAATTTATTTGTAATTTACTACTAGTTACAACAACAAAAGAAAGACCGCTAACATCAATATATAACCAATAATTCAATTGAAGGAATATAAAACTATTTAACATTTAGATGCTCTCGACTACTCTAATTATATACACTAATTCCCAACAATTAGGACACTTGAAACACGAACAATTTAATATTTACATAATCATATTCACATTCAAATGTTTAATCTAAAAATTAGCACCAAGATTTTACGTTCATCTCATAACTCAAACGATGATTCTAAAAATGAAACATATTTTCATAGAGTTCTGATTGCTCCAAATTAATCACGATTAAATTTTTTTTTTTTGAATTAACCATCACTTAAAAGTTAGAACAAATGGAAGCTTATATAGATTTTCCAAGTAGAAGATAAGATAAATAATTATTTACTAGAAGGTGCAACACATTACCAAACCACTTTCAAGGTTACACATCATTCTAAAAGTTGATTTCTTGACTTACATTATTATAAAATAAAATATCACTAACCATTTAACACAAAAAAAATATATCATTGAGAATTCCAATTTTTCCTTTAAATTATTTTCAATAATTCAAGTCTAAATAAAACAACTAAGATAAATCATGTTTCTAAATACAATACAATTAAAATAAATCACAAATATTTTTATAATCTATAAGATTTTTAAAATTTATTCGTACTTTAATCATCAAAAACACATTTCTAAATAGTTAATCACTGTAAAAATTATTATTTTCAACTTATATTTTGAAATAAAATTTAAACTATATATATAGATAGATAGGAAATTTTACAATTAATTAACACTTCTAAAATAGTTTCGATTTATTTTCTTATTTTATCAAACTTAAAAAAAATTGTATATTTATATACATTAAAGTAGTGCATATGACACAAAACATAAGACATATGATAATGATAACGAATTATACTACTTCATAAATCAACAACATAGTAGCCTCCTCTCACACTAACTACTCAACATGCTTATAGATACATCCATTAGTTTCTATCAAGTCAGAAAATTGGTCCAAAACATAACACATTATCAATTTTAAATATTTTGGAGTTTTGTTCTAATCTTAAAAATTGAGTTTCAAATAAAAATTGCAATTTCATAATTAATAAAAAATTGATACTTTTATTATGATCTCTTGAACTTCCAGACCCTTCATCGGAATCATCTGTCTCTTCATCATAATCATACTTCTTGTACCACTTGAAGTTACCTTTGTCTTTCTTGTGCTTCACATCACCTTGGTTGGTCTTCTTGCTAACTTAAGCCTGCAGGGCCTGCACTTGTGATATTGAGGTTGCTGCACACCTTTCTCTTAATCTCAGTTCATGAGCTTCAAGAGATCCTTGCAAATCCTTTATCTTCATCTTATCAAGATATTTTGATTCTTCAATTGCCACCACTATGTGATCAACCTTTGTGTTAATGTTCTAAGGATCTTTTCAATAACTGACACTTTAGTTAATGATTCACCATTTGTTCTCATCTGATTAACAACAACCTGCACACGATTGAAGTAATCTACTACAACTTCATCTTCTTCCATCTGCAACAATTCGTATTGCCTTCTTAGCATTTGGAGCTTCACTTTCTTGGTTTTTTCATCACCTGTGTAATACTTCACCAAGATATTCCATGCCTCTTTTGATGTAGATACCTTTGAGATCCTTTCAAAATTGTTTGAATCCACACTTTGCTGGATGTAAAACAATGCCTTGCAATCCCTTTTCTTGCAATCTTTGAAAGTTGTTTGTTGTCTTTCTGTTGGATTCACACCAAGTTGTTCATATCCATCTTGAACAATCTCAAACACTTCTTGAGCTCCCAACAACGATCTCATTGATGCAGACCATGTTGGTAATTATGGCCTCTATCCTTAGGATGTTTTATACAATGTTACTAACAAGATTATCTAATTTTTTTCTAAGTGATGAACTTAATATTAAAACCAACTTGTTTAATATTAATTCCAATTCAACAGTGATCGATTCAAAAAACTTATCAAGACAAAGATTCAAATACACATGTATTTTAAAGATAAGAGTACATATACAATACTTATTCACAAGATTAATCAAGACAACAATTCACAAACAAACATTCATGCAATATCAATATAAAGGGAAGAGATAAAAGAAATCGTGCACCAGGAATTTTATATTGGTTCGGCTATCAGTTTGATAGCCTACATCCAGTCCTGAAATCAACAATGATTTCAGCCTTTCACTAGAATTGACTTGAGTATGTTTTACAGACTTTCCAGCTTAATCACAGCCTATCCATCCAACTCAACACCAACTTCTATTACAATACCAACTTATCCCTAAGATCTACTCGCCAAACCCTCACGAGATCAAGTTAAAGCTTCTTCTTGATGAACACAAGCACCAAAACAGATAGCCACCAGTTTACACCACTGGATTTTCCAGAACTTCTATACAGACAGTTGTTCTTATAAAAGAGATAAAAGAAGACTAAGAAGATTCGACTCAATCACAATAGAAGATCTCACACACTATTTGCCAATGTAGTTTTTGTGATCTTTGACAATCTTTTCAAAGTGTATTTCAGTTTTGAGTTTGAGAGAAAAGTGATTGTTATGTATGTGTGTGTTATTCAATTGTATTCTAAAAGTTATGAAAAATTGTTTTCAAAAAGTTATGAAAAATTGTGATTGAATCAGTTTATATATTTTCAAAAAAACATCAGATAAATCGATTTCTCAATTGATTTCATTAAAGTGTAATTTCAGCTTAATCGATTTCCCAATCGATTATAGCGTTTCTTGTTTTTCTTGAATCTTGAAAATATAAGAACTAATTGATTTGCCAATCGATTCTTTTAATGCATAAATCAGAAACTGATATTCTGTTCATATTAGAATCGATTGAATAATCGACTATATGTGTTTTGTTCAAACAACGAGATCAAAACAATCGATTACTCAATTGACTCACATTCATTGACATAATCGATTTGGCAGTGGGCTAAATTCTACCTGTAACTCAAACATTTATTCCAATCGATTTGCCAATTGATTTGACTGATCACAGTGACTCAAATGTTTTGCTCCAATCAATTTGTCAATCGATTTGACTAGTCATAGTGACTCAGATGTTTTACTCCAATCGATTTGGCTTGTTACAGTAGCTCAACCACTTAGTTGAAATCGATGTGCCAATCGATTATGCAATATGTTTCTGATAAGTGCCAATCGATTATGCAATGTGTTTCTGATAAATGATTAACCAGTTCATTCTTTCAATCGATTACCTAATCGATTAGTGCAAAGCTTGCAACTTAAGAAACTTAGTTCAATTGATTATCCAATCGATTTCGTTGATCACAGAACCCATGTCTGATGAAAAAGTACTTTTGTAATCGATTTGCCAATTGATTAAATCAGCATGAGTGGTTCTGTGAATCACCAAATTGATTACTCAATTGATGTGCAAATCGATTGTCCAATTGATTTGTCAAAACCCAGAACACAGGTTTTAGTGTAAACCTTTAAGTAATCGATTTCCCAATCGATTCACTTAGTGAAACTTTTATTCTCTGGTTTAGACAATCGATTGCCCAATTGATTTATCACTTGATTTATTACTTGATTGATTACTTGATTGATTAAAACTTGTTTTATGATTCCACTGGCAGATATTATATGAGAACTCATTATGATTAAGTCTACCTAATGGCACTATTAACACTAGACACATTTATACATCATTCTTCAAGCCTTGTAGTATATAATCCATTTTTGCTTGATTGCTTGAGTTGCAAGTTTTGTCCAAGTGTGTAGTGTTTGATCATGTTCCTGAAATGTTTCTCAATTCAAACCATTAGATCAATCAAATAATGCATGTATATTGTATGTTTGGAATTTATATCAAAATCATGATCAAGGAGGCATATGTCTAGCATTCTCCCCCTATATCAAAGTCATGACCAGGGAGTCATATGTCTCACAGACCACCTCTCTCAGTTCTTTCCATCCAAAATTAGAAAATTCGATGGAAATCCTCCTCCATTCATTTCTACTTTTTTTCTTTCACTCACACTTGTGTTTCCCAATTTTGATTCCCCCTCACACTTTCACTCGTGTTTCCCAAGGTCTAGAACCCAAGCTCTTGATGCCATTTGTTAAAACAAGTTGTATAATTGAGTGGAATTGGAATTGAGAAGAAAAGAGAAGAAAATAGAAGAAAATAGAGAAAACAGAAAAATGCAGATTGATCTTCTGCTTCTTCAGATTGATCTGGGTTCTGCAAAGATTGATCTTTTCACTTCTGCAGATCAATCTTCTGGTTCTGTTTTTCAGCAATTCATTCCATTCTTTCTTAGCCTTTTATAGCATCAGTTTTGTGGCTGTTTTATGTAACACCCCGTTTTTTCAAAGCGAGGGTGTATTTTTTTTTCAAAAGAAATTAAAATAAAACAGATAAATATATAAGGTAACACCTTTGGATAAATAATTAAGTCATTATAATTTACAAGTAGCAGAAAAAGTTCTCAAAATATGAATTCAAAATATTTACATAACAAAAGTAGTACAGTCTTCCAGTTTAAAAATAAAAGCAACCCAAAAGAAAGACATTTGTTCCCTCTGTGTCAACCTAGTCTGATCATTTTACAAAACAACTAAACACCCTGAGTGATCTCCACGCGCCCCGTGAGATCCTCCTAATGTAGCTTCAATCAAGCATTCCCATCTACATTCCCATCCGTAGGGTATGAACTGGTAGGATCATCCTGGCTCTCATCTGAGGGCAAAGCCCAGATTTCCACAATAGTTGTAAAGGGTCACCAACCGAAATTAACAATTAAGACATAACATTTAAGTTTTTAAATGCACAAAATATCCTCTCAACTAAGCATGCACCTTAAAAGGATTTTCCATATGCTAAAAGTTCATATAATGCTTGCCAAATGTAAATGAAATCAAATAGAGTTCTCAATCCCTCAAGTAATACATAACTGAACAAAACATTGATAAATTAATTGAGCAATCAATTATCAAACTCAAAATAAGATTTTCCACTAAGCCAATCGATTGGGTAAATCGATATCCTAAAAGTTTTTAGTGAAAATTGAACTCTGGACTTGCATCAATCGATTGGGGCAATCGATTTTGAGAAGGATTGAGCCCCTGTATTGGCCAAATCGATTGGGCAAATCGATTTCGTGAAAGACAGAGCCCCTGTAATGAATCCAATCGATTTGGCAAATAGATTTTCTTAAATGGTTTTGAAAAACATATTACAAAATCGATTGGGTAAATCGATTTTGTGAAAGACAGGGCCCCTGTAACTCATCGAATCGATTGGGTAAATCGATTTCCCTGTGTATTCTTTCAAAAATTCATAAACTAACTCAATCACATTCATACATAATCCCAAATCTTAACACTTAGCATTGATAATGCAATCGCTACAACATCATGAGTTTCGAAATAGTATTGCAATCAAACATGCTATCACCAAATTCCAAAACATAGCACTTAACACTTATAACACAATTACTACAACATCATGAGTTTCGAAATGGTATTGCAATCAAACATGTTATCACCAAATTCCAAAACATAACACTTAACACTTATAACACAATTACTACAACATCATGAGTTTCAAAATTGTATTGCAATCAAACATGTTATCACCAAATTCCAAAACATAACACTTAACACTTATAACACAATTACTACACCATCATGAGTTTCGAAATTGTATTACAATCAAACATGTTATCACCAAATCCCAAAACATAACACTTAACACTTATAGCACAATTACTACAACATCATGAGTTTCGAAATGGTATTGCAATCAACATGTTATCACCAAATTCCAAAACATAACACTTAACACTTATAACACCATACCCACACGGACAAAATGAACCAACAATTCACAATTTACCACGGTGTAGTCTCTCACGGACAAATACATGTGCAGTCTCTCACAGACAAACACAATTCACCAGGGCGTAGTCTCTCACGGACAAACCCCTGCGCAGTCTCTCACGGACAAACACAATTTACCAGGGTGTAGTCTCTCACGGACAAACACCTGTGCAGTCTATCACGGACAAACACAATTCACCAAGAAACATAAGTCGTAAACGTACCACCTATCACGGGTCAACACAACTTACCAAATGTAAATCGTAAACGTACCACCTATCACGGGTCAGCACAACTTACCAAACGTAAATCGTAAACGTACCACCTATCACGAGTCAGTACTGTTTACCGAGGTGCCACCTATCACGGGTCAGCACAACTTACCAAACGTAAATCGTAAACGTACCACCTATCACGGGTCAGTATTGTTTATCGAGGTGCCACCTATCACGGGTCAGCACAATTTACCAAAGTGAAATGCATGAGCATACACTGACTCCATCTACAACGATCGTTAAGTAAATGCAGATATTAAAAGATTCCCCATTTTTAATACTCATTTACTTAACCGATTTTCACACCAAACATTAAGCAACAAACATATTAAGAGATTCTCCATTCTTAATATACTTTTGACTTAAACGATTTCCACAACAAAACATTCAGTAAACAAGACATTAAGAGATTCCCCTTTCTTAATACTCATTTAACTGAAACGATTTTCCAAAAACAAACATTAAGTAAACGAGACATTAAGAGATTCCCCATTCTTAATTCTCATTTAACTTAAACGATTTTCCAAAACAAACATTAAGTAACCAAGACATTAAGAGATTCCCCATTCTTAACGCCCAGTTAACTTAAACGATTTTCAAAACAACATTAAGTAATCGAGACATTAAGAGATTCCCCATTCTTAATGCCCAGTTAACTTAAGCGATTTTCAAACAAACAAACACACATTAAGTAAACAAGACATTAAGAGATTCCCCATTCTTAATACTTATTTAACTGAATGGTTTTCAAATCCCACACAGAACAAACTCAAACATATTCACAAATTTATTACACAATTCACGCCAAAACACAACAATTCATTTCTCCACAAAATCATTTTTACGACGATATTAAGTAAACGCAAATATTAAGAGATTCCCCATTCTTAATACTCATTTAACTTAACGATTTTCAAAACAAAACATTAAGCAAACAGAAGTATTAAGAGATTCCCCATTCTTAATACTCTTTTAACTTAAATGGTTTTCCAAAACAAACATTAAGTAACCAAGACATTAAGAGATTCCCCATTCTTAATGCCCAGTTAACTTAAACGATTTTCAAAACAACATTAAGTAACTAAGACATTAACAGATTCCCCATTCTTAATGGCCAGTTAACTTAAACGATTTTCCCAAACACACATTAAGTAAACAAGATATTAAGAGATTCCTCATTCTTAATACTCATTTAACTTAATGGTTTTCAAATTCCACACAAAAACGAACTCAAACATATTATCAAATTCAATCCACAATTCCCACCCAAAACACATCAAATCATTTCTCCACCAAATCGTTTTCACGACAACATTAAGTAAATAAGTAATTAAGAGATTCCCCATTCTTAATACTCATTTAACTTAAATGATTTTCACAAACTCACATTAAGTAAACGAGACGTTAAGAGATTCCCCATTCTTAATACTCGTTTAACTAAATGGTTTTCAAATTCCGGACAAAACAAACTCAAACATACTTTCACATTCAATCCATAATTCCCACCAAAACACATCAATCAACAAACATCAAGTATGAACACGCCGAATACGACGACACAAATCGACACAATCCATCACTCAAACACAACAAGTTTCATATACTCAAAATCATACATAAATGGGTTTAAAATTCATTCTCCACAAAACATTACTTTAACTCTAACCAAATTCTTTTCCACACAACCACAAGTAAGTCCCTAAATGCAAACTAAAAGTTTGGAAGGAGCCCTTACCTTCACGTTAGCTGTAACGTGCGATTATAGCACCGCGAGCAAATCCGGTAAAATCTCCGCTCGCAACGCCGCTTCCAAAGTTGGTCCCCTAGCACCGTAGCATGGTAGTGAGCAACTTTCCCTTCTATCTCTTCGTGAAACGAAGCTTAGATCTAGATGAAACGGAGAGGTTTGTGTTTGAATCCCTAATATCGTTTTTCTTCGTTTTCGAATCAAAGAGGAAGAGTGAAGTTGAGAAATCTTTGCTTTCTTACCCCTTAAGCCTTGGGTTTCTATTCTTGAAGCCAAAGAAAGAAAAAGAATGCAAAACCAACGAATGAAGAAAAAGGGAGAGGGAAGGTTCTCGCGGCCAGAGGAAGAAGAAGGGAAAATTTCGTTTTCTCTCATTTTCTTTCTTTCCCTTGTTTTTTCTCTCCTTTATATTTCCTTTCTTTTCCTTTCCATTTCCTTTTTCCTCTTTTCCTTCCAAACATATACTTATATATATTACTAATAATAATAATAATAATATATAATATATATAATAATTAAACCTAAACCAATAAATATCTAACAACTCTCACATCCATCACTTCACTCACATCTCTAACTATTTTGATAAAAATATCTACTCTCGTCGCAACTCAATTGTCAAATACAATTTTCAGCAACCTGAGATATTTTGAACAAAACTGCCCAGAATTAAATTCTTCGAAACCCAAATAAATTAATTTTTGACAAATAATTTTAATCCAATTTCCAAAAGTATATTTTCGACCTAAATACCGAAAACTGGGTTAAAAGCCTAAGCAATTTAACACCAAATATCCTAAAATTGTATAACTTAGGATTTAAAATTACGGGTCTTACATTTACATCAACCAACTTAACCAACTTCTAACCATATTCTAATTAACTTCTAACTACATTTTAACTACATCATTTTGAATTATCTCCAACATGCACCTGTTTAAGTATGTGAGTTTATGTGAACCTAAAAATGTTTGCCTAGAATTAAAATGGACTTTATTTACTACAATTTTTTTATTCCGATGTTACGGTCAACCGGACAACTATGCTTGTTTTAATTTGTAGCAGTTGAGATAGGTTATCACTTTCAACGTATGTATTGGGGTTGAGTCTTGTTATTTTTTTATTTAAGGTAGAAATAGAGTAAAAGATAAAAGGTAATGTTTTAAATAAAGAAAAAAATGGAATAAAAATATTATAACTCACTCAATTCTGGCCTCTTTCCAAACAACAGACTAGGAAAATTATTCTATTCAACCGTAATACCCAAACAATGGAATAAAAATCTATTATCCGTTGCATTTCACTCCATTAGGTTGTTCTCATTCCGCTCCGTTAATTATAAAATATTCCCTTAAATTCCTTCATCTCATCTTCTCCCCTCTACCCTTTACCACTGCTCCGCTGGCGGTAGCATCCCAGCGCCATCACCGTCTACCGTGCCATCCTTCTCTCAGCCTCGACGGCACTACTCCGGCTGCCCCACCGTCGGGATCTGCCTCCACCGCCCTCCAACAGTGAACTATCATTGACACAGCGTGGTATTTATCTCAGATTTAGAGCTTTGTGATTTTAGGGTTTTCTGAACTAGGATTTTTTTTATATGACTATAATTATATTAAATCAGTTGATTATGTGATTAGGACTATTACATATATGTTGTGAATTATTGTTACGGTTTTTTATTTGTTTTAAATTAAGGATTTTATATTGCTGTTGCTCTGTTATAGAGCTTGCGTTTTTTTTTTTTTTGGTCGTCTAGAGGAGATAATTGTTTTCTGCGACATTCCTCAACAGCAAGTGAGGTTATGGATGTTATAAATTGTGTAGTTATACTTAGTGGATGGAAACCTGTTGATTGCTCCATCGTTTTAAGCTGCTAGTTTTGGCCTTTGAGAGCTTAAAAAATCAGTTTAGTATTTTGGAGTTATTACAGACAATTGATTCTAAGAACTTTGTTATAGTTGGCTAATCTTTGCACTACTTGTGCCTGGATTAGTGTATTAATTCATTTTGCTTTTTGAAATTTTTTTTGTTAACTTGTGTTTCTTGTTGTGGTTGTGGTGATTATGTGTCGGTTGCTGCTGAATGCTTTGAGGCAGTTGTTTTTCTTGTTATAGTGTTTTGTCTGTTTTAAGAAGCGCTTAATATCTGTTTTCTTCAGGTTTTGATTCTTGGAGAAACTTGTTGATTTCATTTTGCTTCTTATCAGATCTTAGCCTTCATTCCATCCAAGGTCGGTGATCTCATCTCAATTTTTCTTGTTTTTTCTTTTGGGGAATTTCAATTTTTTTGGTTGCTGTTGCTGATTAATAGAACTTATATTATATTTGTGTTGGGGAATATTTTACTGCTGATCTGAATGTGAAAAATGTTGCTGAATTTGAGTTGGTGATCTCTTAGTTGTTGCTGATTTATTGAATCTGTCCATGCCTTCATTAATGCTCATATCGCAATGCCAAATTACCAATTGTTAATATACTTAAAAAAATAGGCAAAATACACCTTTAGTCCTTTAATTTTAACTTAATTTTTGCTTAAGTCCTGTAAGTTTACTTTTTCCCGATTTGGCCATTTAAATTACATTCGGTTGTACCATTAGCCTTTAAAATATATTAAATTATGTATGCAGTTCTGTAAGTTTTAAATTTTTTTTGACTTACTGTTATAAAATGTTAAGATCTAATCTAAACATTGTAACTAGATGAGTGTCTAAGCTACTTTGCATGTGAAAGAAATTAAAACATTGATTATGTAGATAGACTCTTATTACCTTGTTTTTAAGGTTGTACGTAGGTTTAAATTGTTATAGAGAAAATCAAGGAATATATACCATTTATAAGATTTGGTAAATGTTTTCTGAATGATTAGTATGAGGGACATATTGTTGTGACATTTGGTAGAGTTTTAAATGATCAGAAATTTTCAATTGAACTAATTGTTGTCAAAATTGAGATAAAAGACTAACAGTACAAAAATAATGTAACTTAAAGAACCAAATCAAGATAAAATAAACTTAAAGGACGTAAGCAGAAATTGACTTAAAACTTAAAGGATTATAGGTGTATTTTTGCCTAAAAAAATATGAACAAAACAACATATTTTGTAAAACAAACATATATCTTACTTAACTTAAGCAACCAGAATTAGTAGTTGCTGGCTTGCAGCATACCAATTTAACATCTGGCAAGAAATATTAGTATAAGGATAAATTCTTGATGAGAGGAACCAGAAGGAAAGACTTGATTAGATTTCAAAATTTCAGGTGTGACATAATCTATGAACAATTTATCATGGTATAAAATTCTATCTATTTAAGGCCCTGAATAAAATTAGATATGATCATTACATGTAAATAAAAATCTGATAATGATTCCGTATAGTATACTATGTGGTGTAGCCTAGGAACTGCCAAATCTAGAATGAACTGTTGAGCTGAACAAATTGTGTCTTGTGTTCCATCCAAATGAAAGATAATAATTGTAAACCAAACAAAAAGTTACATGTATGCTTAAAAGTAATAAATTGGTCATGATTCAGAGTCTAGAATAGAAGAAGTTCATTGCAAATGATGTCCATATTTAAGGATGGCATTCTACTTAACTGAACAGTTTCCACATCATGTATCTCATGCTATGTACTTTTGGTTCTCTCAGTTGTGTCAGTGCCAACCTTGCTCTCTATATCAAACTTCTACTTTTTTATGGGTTAATTCTTGTCATTTTTGTTTTCCAATTTGCCATTCTCAATCTTATTAGTGTACTTATTGTTTGATGTTGCCGGTGAATAAGCTAGTTTTCTATGAGAAGAATACATTGTGATATTGCTTGTAGTTTTCCCTCCACAATTGAATCAATTGTTCCATTCAATGAATTGGCCTAAAATCACATGCTTTAGATCTGGAAAGTTTAACTAAGCACATTCTCATCTGGAATACCATATAGACGGTCAAACCTACCATAAATCTGCTTACAATTATATGAAGGTTCACTAATTTATTCATTTAACAGTAGCAGTAGCAATTATTTGTTTAACATTATCTAGCAGTAGCAGATTCAGTTATTTATTTCATTATGAAGGTTTTCTCAAAATTGAGATTCATTGAGAAGATCTTCTATTCTCGATTTCACCAGCTCTTGCCGTTCAGAACTTACTGCACTGCCACTGAAACACCACACTATACTTAGAAAATAATTATTAAACTGCCAGCATAATAATTAGAAAATGATTAGTGTTAAAGAAAAATTTAAAAATCCAATCTGATGAATCAATGTATGTATGACAACAACTATTAGTGAGAGTATAATGCTGCAACGTAAAACAATACACTTAGTATATTTTAAGATGTTATGTATGACTGGAACCTCAAGTGGGTTGGAGGATTAAATTTTGTTCAATTTTAAATTATACTTTGGAGTTTGGGCCACTGTCAACTAGTGTGGGAAATCAATGATCCATGATTCAAAATGAGCAACAGAGTTACAAAGTAAACATTCATTAATTTTAATATTAATATATTTTTAGATATTAAACGTTTTTACATCATTATATAATATTTAGGAGCTTTAATTCTAATTTATTCATTAAAATTAATATCTTTATATATCTGATTAGATATAATTGTAGCATACTATAAGAAGGCTGGAGAACATGAATAAAGCTTATAAGATCCACTTAGGTGAGCTTTATTGTAGATACAAGGTTGCTAGCAAAACACTCTTTAACACATACTTTCTAACACCCTATCCTTGATTGGTTAAAATTCACATTGGTCCCACCAAATCATATGTTCGGTGAAAGTTTTGAATGTTGGTGTTGGAAGTTGTTTCTCTATGAGCAATTAAGCGAGTGGGTAGATATGAATTTTAGGAGTAACATTAGACTCTGCTACAAGCTTACATAATTTTGTTGGCTATATCTTTTTGTGCTTTGTGAAAATGGAAGAATAAAGAGGAGTGCATTGAGATCGTCATTAGGCCGCGTTATTCTTCGGTTGAAGTCAAGAAGTATGTTTTGCAATATAAGCAAGCTAACACTGCATAGGGTGTGATAGATTAGGTGCATAAGATTGAGTTTCTATGTCTGCCTTTGAGGTGGGTCAGGCTGAATATTGATGGAGCGTGCAAAGCTGGACTTTTCCTGAGTTCCTGTTGGTTGTGGTAGTTTGATTAAAAGTTTAGATGAAAATTGGATTTGCGGCTGTGACATTTTTTGGTAGTTGTAATATTGCATAATTATGGGATGTTCTTGAAAGTTTGCAATTGATGAGAGGTTGTTAGGATATACACATAGGGATAATTAGGAGTTTGCTAGTAGTTGTGTTCCTAGGTTGTTAGTAGTGGTATAGGTGTACTTGCTTTGGTGTTTCTGTTATTAGTTAGTTATCTAGGACCTAATTCCTATGCTAATGTACTGGAAGTCTTTAAATAGAGGCTTCCACCCCTTTAGAAAGGATCTTTTATCAAACTTAGAAATTGAGTGGTGTAAACCATTGTAGGAGCGTATCCGCTCTTGTGTATCATTTTGTTTGGAGAGATTCTCTCCTATTATTTCTTATCTTTTCTTTCTAAATATAGTGTTCTTCCTCTAAATCAAGGAATCCAATTCTTGGGTTCCTAACAGAGGTAAAGGTTTCAAAAAATGTTGAGCTACATTTGGATTCAGTTGTAATGCATAAATAATACATTTGGATTTGATTTATTTACGAGCATGATTTTGCTCTATGTTTTTTTTTTTATCTGGTTGAATTTGATACTCCTCATATGATTGTTCCTTATTTTGTTTCCTTTGGGCTTCCACTCCTGTTTTTGTCCAAAAAAATGTAGATAAATTTTAATCTAACTATGTATTATAATGTTCAAAATATTATAAATGTAAATCTTGTAAAATATATAAATAAATGCTTCAGAATACAAACGGTAGCTTCATAACCTATATAGGTGATAATTTCACTACAACTTACAAATTTACTATAGAATCAATCAATCAGGGATCAAGTGAGTTGGAAGAAAATGAAGCAATCAAAGGATCCATTTGAAGCAGCATTTGAGGAATCACCACCGGAATCTCCAATTGAAGTGGAGCCAGATCCAGATGCAGAGAACACAAGATCCAATTCATTGGTTGCACAACCCACTCACACCCATGAAGAAGACGGTCACATGAAAAACGTGAGTGCCAGTAACACCACCACAATCGCCAAGAATAAAGATGAAGAAGAAGATGAAGAAGAAGACAACATGGATGTTGAACTCGCCAAGTTCCCTGCTGCTGGTGACCCTCACAAAATGGCTAAGATGCAGTCAGTAACTTCATTCTTTTCTCTGTTATTTCATTTTTATCATATCATAAACTCTAATTTTTTCTATTGCTCTTTGTCAATTCTCAGGGCTATTTTATCACAATTCACTGAAGAACAAATGAGTAGATACGAGTCCTTTCGTAGGGCTGGATTTCAGAAAGCTAATATGAAACGGGTATTTCTTTCACTTCTACTCTTTTTTTCTTATAACTCTTTTTTCCGTTGTTTCTTCTTCATCACGTAACAAGGTTCTTCATTTTAATCTTGCATACATGTTAATGGTATATTAACTTCTATGTAGCCTGACACTTAAGATTGAAGGTATGTCTAGTGTTCCGACATGTGTTAGTGCTGGACACCAACACGACATGACACTGACACATATACTTGCATTCAATACCTACATTTCCTTTAACTGGATATAGAGGTTTGACAGAATTTGGGTTAATAGTTCAGGATTAGTTAGAGTGTGTTGGGTGGATTGAAGGTTCATTTTGTATATTTGAGATAAAGGGGATGAGTTTTAAATAAACATGGTTCGGGGTTTGACGGTTCTTAGAGGAAACTAAAGGAATTAGCAACTGTCTTTAAGGGTTATTTTGAATTTGGCTCCTCTCCAAAGTGCATAGATACCAGATAGTAAAGTGATAAAATAAAGGGTTGTTATTTCAACTTACTCATGATTGTTATAATGGGTTTCTAATATCAACTATTGATGTATTCATCAATGGTTGATATCACATACTTTAAACTCTAAAGTGAGCTGGTCACTATGGAAGAGTCGATTCGTTTATCTTTCATTCTGTTTTGGGTATTTGGACAATGAGTCAGTGACAGACTTCTTCCCGTAATATCAAACTAACACAGCAATAGGTAATTTTGTGTTTAAGCTTTTTATTTCTTGATGCTAGGCTAGTCTGATACTGTGTCCTTCATTATTAATCGACCTTCAGCAGTCGTTTTTTTTCTCCTAACCTGATTGGGGAATAATTAACTCTAACTTCAAGACTCGTGAATGATCTTATTACTATACCACAATGGACACATGCCATAGTTGAATTCAGATTATTTATAACAGCTGCGATGGGTTTGGGTCCTCTCTGGTTTTGGAATAACAGGATGCGGTCTTCTAAGAAAGAGAAAATAATACAGCTTTTCATACACATGATTGGCTGTCTGTAGGGTAAGGTCCCGTAGTTTTTGTCCAGTGCTTATAGTCACTTGAGCTAACCTTACCCACGTTTTCTCCTTGTATATTATTGAAGAACGGTTTCTGTCACGTTAGGTTGTGCATCAATGCTGCTTTTGAACTCATGTACTTCTACATGAAATAGCAGATTGCAGTTTTGCATTCCAATTTGCACTTTTAATTTATATTGTAGTAAGATAAGATTGCTCACAAGTTTCCTCTTCTCTCTTGGTTGTCTGTAAGCAGTTATTAGCGAGCATCACTGGGAGCCAGAAAATCTCTATCCCAATTACGATTGTAGTATCAGGGATTGCAAAAATGTTTGTGGGTGAAGTTGTTGAAACAGGTAAATTAGTTTTCCTTTACAAACATGATGACATGGTTCCTTTCAATAAAATTAAAAATAGAAAAATGCAAAAGAATAGCATAATGAAGGTACTCTTGTGCATATCGTGTTTCCCAGACAAAATGTCGCAGTGTAATATTTCTCATTAATCAAAGGTGTACTACATTTGCAGCTAGAATAATTATGAAGGAGAGGAAAGAATCTGGACCAATCCGACCATGTCATCTGAGAGAAGCACACAGAAGACTAAAGCTTGATGGAAAAGTCTTTAAGAGAACAGTCTCAAGGCTCTTTCGGTAATGGACCATATATGATTTTTGGTACCATACTGGCAGAAAAAGTTTTTGATCCCATTGTCCAGATTATCCAATCAGTTGGAATGAGTGAAACAATGTTGGTAGGTAAAATGGGAAAGTTGTTCAGATATTGATTTGAGCTTCATCTTTTCTTTCTTGTTGTGTCAAATATAATATTCAATACTTTTACTGTATTATAATCTACCCTTTCCTCCATCAAGTAACCGTAGGAAGTTCTTACAAGCAACAAATTCGAGCATACGCATTCACGTATTTTAGATTTTAGGCAAAATTATATTTTTAGCCTTTTACTTTATTTAATTGGAATAGTTTGGTCATTTATTTATTATTTTCAAAAGTCTTTTACTGTTTATAATTTATAAAATTTAACCTTTTATTTTTTGTAATTTATACAAGTTAATCTTATATTTTATTTTTTTATTAAAAAATATTAATACCAATATCAAAATCTCCAAATTCAAAAACAAATCATAAATCTACCAACCTGATCAAAATCTCCAAAATCAAACATAACCCTAAATCAACTAAAAATTCCCCAAATTCTTCTTCACATCTCTCTAAATGAAACAATTAGCATGATATAGTGAATTAAACTCCACATATAGGTAATATGATTTTTATGCCTACTTGTAAGAGCTCCATTACAAACATCATACATATGTATCATCGCCCCCCAAAACAAAAGCAAATGACTCATAGGTGCATACTCATTGTGACACTACGGAACTATGACAGGCATTAACAATACAAAATGGTCAAGCATGAGCTTCTCCACGGAATAAAGGGAGTTCCTCTTGATTATGAGTTTCTAAAATACCCAATCATTTCAATAATGGGTTATATCATAGCATATCAGAATATCATCTTCTTTACTTCTTCAAAGAGCGTGAATAATTTGATAGTTTTTAAGTAGATTTAGGGTTATGTTTGATTTTGGAGATTTTGATAGGTCGGGTAGATCTAAGATTGAGGATTTTGATTTTTGAATTTTAGTTTTTCTGGTTTTAGAAGTAAGATGACGAAGATGACAAAGAAGGCGATGAATATAATAAAGGCTATTCTTGGTTTCTTAATTTTTTATATAAAAAAAATCTTAAAAAATGCAAATGTTGCTTGCCACATCAACATTTTTAATAAAGAATGAAAAAAATGAGTTAACTTGTACAAGTTTTAAGAGATATAGGACCTATCTGAGTCAGAAAAAATAAATGATCAACCTATTAGAACTAAATAAGATAAAAGACTAAAATTATTATTATGCCTAGATTTTTATGTTGAACTTTGCTATTTGTTGTTTTAGAATGGAAGATTATTATGCAAGGTTTATGTTGAATTATGGTACCATTGACATTTGGGCCCAACTCATGCAATACTGAATTCTGCTTCAGGCCCAATCTCAAGTTGACTCGAGCTGGTGAATAACTAATTGAGTTGATTGGTTATTTGAGTTAAAAGCCTATAACAACTTCAGTTAGTGGTTGTTAGAACTAACTAGCTATTCTATTAGGAACTATATATACTTCTTAGTTCCTCTTGTACCAAACAATTCATTCATTCTTGAGTAAAAAAAAAACACAAACAGAAAAAGAAAAAGAAAAAAAGCGCTTCAAACTGTGTAATCGTACATTTTCATAGTGGAATATTCACTAGTCGGAATTTGTCTCCTAAATGTAGGAGAAGTTTGAACTGGGTTATCAAACTTGTGTGTGTGTTCATCTATCTTCCTTTTTTTAAATCCTTCCATTACTTTGTTCAAATTCATAAAGAAGAATTTGATCTTAGTCATTTCATAATATGTCCAAGTTAATTAGTTTCTTTTAAAAGAAACACATATCAACAATTGGTATCAGAACTCTGGTTACGATTCAGGAATCACAACTACAATGAAATTCAACATAGAAAGTTCAATGGAAAGAACAACTTCAACATTTGGAGACTTAAGATGAAAGTATTATTGATTCATCAAGGATTAGCAAATGCACTGACTAGGGATCTGATGAAGAAAAAAAGAAAGGGATATTGGAGAAAGCTAATAATGCATTAATTATGAGTTTGGGGAAAATCCATTGAGATAAGTTGAAGAAGAAAAAACAGCTGCAACAATTTGGCAAAAATTGGAAAATTTGTATATGACCAAGTCTCTTGCAAATAGTTTCTATTTGAAGCAAAGGCTCTACACCTTCAAGATGCAAGCATGAAAGTAAATTGAAGAACATATTGATGAATTCAATAAACTCATGATCGATCTTGAGAACATTGAGGTCATTATTGACGATGAAGATCAAGCGCTACTTCTTGTAAGTTCTTTGCCAAGTTTGTTAGACATGAGTCCATTTTTGATATTATTGACAAACATACATTATGTGACAAATCTAACATTTTAAACTGAGTAAAATTTCAGGAACCACAACTCAACCCTACAAACTTGAGACAATTGCTTGGAGCTCAAGGAATCAACAAAAGTTGGAAAATTGACTTAGCAAATCGATTTGCAAAATCGATTTTGTAATAGGGTTGCTTCAAATTGTAAAGTCTGTGATTAGGAAATCGATTGGACAAATCGATTTGCACAATTATTGAAATTAAAGTGTGCAAGTCAGTAGCATGCCGTTGTGCAGGCTAATCGATTTGACAAATCGATTGTCCCAATCACAAGTTCACTCTGTGTGTTTAAATCGATTGACACAATCGACTGTGAGAGTTCCAGAGCCAAGTCATGTGTTGACAAATCGATTAGGCAAATCGATTTCATAAAATAATTTTGAAAATGAACTTGGCCTGAGACAAACACAATCGATTGGCACAATCCATTGAACCATTTCTTTCATTACAAGTTTGGCATCAATCGACTTGATAAATCGATTGGATGAACCAACTGATAAACTGTTCTTCAGACAAATTTCCATAATCGATTAAGCACATCGATTAACATGATTTAAGCTAACTCTCTGTGATATGGCCAAATCGATTAGGCAAATCGATTTGTTAAAACCACTGAGTTCAAGTGATCAGTGAAATTGATTGGCACAATCGATTGGAACAAAAGTTTTAGTAACAGAGAAGACTTAGAATATGGCCAAATCGATTATGTAAATGTTTGAATCGATTGAGTAAATCGATTGTTTTGATCTCGTTGTTGGAACAAAACATCACAAATTGATTATGCAAATCGATTCAAATATGAACTGATTTAAATTATGGAGAATGCTTTAAAATAATCGATTGGGTAAATCGATTAGTTTATGCAGTTTCAAGATTCAAGAAAAACAAGATTCACGAAATCGATTAGCATGCTTTATAACTTTAATGAATCAATTGGGCAAATAGATTCATGTGTTGTTTTTCCTGAAACTATATAAACTGTTTTCTAGTTCTTCTGCTTATATTTTTGTTTCATAATATTGATGATTCATAATATTCACAACAATACACATTGACTATGATAGAACTTTCTGATATCACTTTCTCTCATCGAAATTACATTGTACATTGCTTTTTCAGACTTGAACCTTTATCATTCATGATCAACAAAGGCTGAAAACGATTGCAAAGAGAAAGACCTTTTGAGAAGAAGACAGCAAAACAAACTTTGTACATTTTCTGTTTTAGAACATATGTAAACGAATTATGTAATCAAATAACATTGCGAAATCCAGTTGTTACTGGTGGTGATCTTTTGTGATTGAGGGATCTCATCAAGAAGACACTGTACTGAAATCTTGGAAGAGTTTATGGGATTTAAACTCTGGGATTCAGGGAGATAAGAATAGAATAGAGAGGATAGTTTAAGATTGATAGGCGAGGAGCTGGAACATCTGTAAACTAATTCTGCTACATTCTATTGGAAATGCTAAGATCGGAGTTGATCTTAGGACTGGATGTAGGCTACCTTACAGGTGGCTGAACCAGTATAAAAATTACTGTGTACATTTTCCTTCCCTTATCTCTTTTAATTCCGCATTGATTACTTGATTGATATTGTCTGTATGCTATGATAAAATTCTGTGTTAATTGATATTACATGAATTGTTATTCTTGGCATGCTTGTATATGAATCTTAATGTTAAATCATAACGTGTGTCTACTGCATCCTATTAGCCAATTATCGTTCTTGTTTATCTCACTGTAGGATTGATCGTTTTGGGACCTTAGTATATCTTTTGTTTGATAAATTTTCAATTTAGTAAACTGTTTAGCACTTTGTTAGAATAGGCATTATTCTTTCATATATTCTGCTAAATCTGAGGCCATATCCCCTTTCAAAGTTCCTATGAAAACCAAAGTTCTTATGGTAAAAATTCTTTATCTATTGAGGATGTTCACTTAGCAATTTATTCAAAAGAACTCAAACGAAAATCTGAGGGAAAATATAAAGGAAATAATGAAGGTCTATTTGTAAAAACAAAGTATAAAAGGAAAAGATCAAAACATAAATTCAAGACTGATAAAAAAGGAAAATGATAAAGCTAGTAAAAAATGTTTTCAATGAAACAAGGAAGGACATTTCAAGAAAGATTGTCCAGATAGGAAATTCAAAAAGAAGAATGAATTTGAAGATGATTCTGGCAAGGCATCAATTACTTTAGAAGGATGCCTAAATGCTGATGTGCTAATGGAAACCACAAATTATTCTGATGAAGAATGGGTTTTGGACTTAGAGTGGTCATTTCATACGACTCCAAGGAAATAATGGATTTTTGGCTACAAAGAAACTGATCGAGGAAAGGTCATTATGGGAAAAAATTTAGAATGCAAGGTTAAAGGTATAGGATAAGTGAGTTTGGGATTTGAACAAGGTACAAAGAGACTAACTAGGATGAGATATGTTCCTCAATTCAAGAGGGATTTAATGTCTATAGGTACGTTGGAGTTTGGGGTTTGAACATGGTACAAAGAGACTACTAACTAGGATGAGATATGTTCCTCAACTCGAGGAATTTAATATCTCTAGGTATTTTGGAGGAGTTTGACTGCTCATACAAAGTTGAAAATGGTACATTGACGGGGATGAAGGGTGCATTATGGTTATTAATGGTCACATGAAGAATGACATTTATGTCATCAATGGGAATGCCATACTTGGAGAAGCAAGAGCTATAGTTTCCAAAACTGAAGAATGACATTTATGTCATCAATGGGAATACCTTTGTCTAGTATTAAGGGAAAATTAAGTCTTGGTCAAGGAGAGAGGGAGGAATGGCGTGAAACATAGAGCAATGAGAAATAATTCTTTTTGTTCACTCTTAATGGTATTCAAGCACAATAATTCAATCTCTCATTCAAAATAAAAATTAAGATAGTAAAGGGAAAGAAAGAGATAGATACTAGTGCATTTTAACCTTGTTACATCGTTGATATTAAATCGGTTCTTATACGTCCAATGTAATAAGTAAGGCGGTGACAAATTTGTTAGTATAGTAACGCTTTGTATGAATCCCTTTCTCCTTATCTGACCTTCCTTCTCTCTCCCTCCATCTCTACTTCGAGAATCTTCTTCAATTTATACCTACCGACTCTGATCTCATCGATTGCACTCTCAAACTGGGTTCTCTCCTTCTCGATGCTGCCAAACACTCCTCCCGCAAACGCGCCAAAATGATTACAATTAGATACCGAGATAGACAATTGTAGCTAAATTTAGGGATATCACAATTCGACTCTTCCAACGGTCTAGGGTTAATCATTTACGGAGAAATCCCAATCGGCACTGACCTAATTGTTCTACCTCAACACATTCCTTTACACTTCAACGATTCCGACTCTCTCCTACTTCAATTCACCAACCACGTTTCCGGTAAATTTCATTTCTCTATTTTTAATTTCATTATTAACTTAATTTGTACTGTTTGAATTTCAACTAGTTGAATTGATTGGATATTGTGGTAGCATTTACCTAGTAGGCGTCATTATGCATCGAGCTATTGGATTTTGCCTATCATTGGTTTGATTGAAGATGTTTTTAAGGTTTGAAGTTTGAATTGAAAGCAAATCAGAAAAGAGATTTGCCGACATAATGAGCAACGAATAGTAAGTGTTGAAGTTGTTGTTAGTAGTAAAGTAGCGATATCATTTAATTTCTAATTTTGATTTGATTTAATTCGTTGTTTCAGCGATTACCTATTTAAGGTTCATAGCTTTGTATCATTTTTCTTTCATTCATTTTAATCGAGGAACTATTGTTCTGTTTTGTCACATATGTATCATTGTAACATGGGATGACAAAGTGACATCATTTTTGTTCATCGAGTTTGGTTTAGACCTGTGAGTTCTTTAGTTTGTATCTTATATGTATTTATTTATGTCTGTGTGGTGTAGGGTTAATCTTCAATATTTGATATTACGTAGATGATTAAGATTTTGTCCAATCGAAACCATCCATGTAAGATTGAATGGTCAAATTTTGCTTAAGCTCTGTAACTCCTATTCCTTGTCTGCACAGTTCACTTTATGCATGGCATTGGTTATAGTTGTGTTATCTATTTTCAGAATGCAAAAATTAGCTCAGGAACAAAATGAAAAGATTGAAAAAGTAAATCGTGAAAGGAAATATCATCAGGTGAATATGAATTCCCTGTCCTCCCTTGTCTCTATTATTTGTTAAAATCTTTTTCAAGTTTACTTAAAATAAATTTTTAACTGTTTCAGCAAAATACTGCCTATGAGCTTAATGTTTTGTCCATGCAATGGAATGAGCTCTGTCAGAAAAATATAGACATCAGTGCTGCGTGTGATTCCGTCGAAACTCGCCTAAATGAACTGAGAAGAGAAGATGCAGAAAGGTGAGTCAGCTGTGGTCTTCACAATTCACAACTCTTTCTTTCTTTCTCTCTCTTTCAGGATGACTCCTATGTCGATACCTACATTAGTACCATTGGCGTCGATTTCGTAACACTCTTCTTTTACTTACTTTATTTATTTATTTATTTATTTATTGTATAGATCATATTTTGATGTGTCGGTGGCGGTTTTTGCAGAAAATCAGAACCGTGGAATTGGAAGGGAAAACCGTCAAGCTGCAGATTGTGTGTGACTTCTCTCAACTTAATTATTTCATTCATTAGTTCTTCTATAATATCTAAAGTCTAACTTGAATTAAATGTTATTATTACTGTTATAGTGGGATACGGCTGGACAGGAGCGATTCAGGACTATAACTAGCAGTTATTATAGAGGAGCACATGGAATTATTGTATGTAACTTCTTTCCTTTCCTTCAATCTTTTCATTTTCATATTCGACTAACTTTTTTCCATTGCTTCAACAGATTGTTTATGATGTCACTGACATGGAAAGTTTCAACAACGTCAAGCAATGGTTACATGAAATTGATAGATATGCAAATGACACTGTATGCAAGCTACTTGTAGGTAACAAATGTGATCTTGCCGACAACAAGGTTGTTCACACCCACACTGCCAAGGTAAATTATTATTCATTTTCTACCTCTATTCTTTCTGCTTGCTTCAGGACTTTAATCACTTGTACTAAATGTTGTTTGCATATAAATAGTAGCTCAAATTGGTTTGATGAAAATTATTTGGACATGTGAAGGTCCATGGAAGAAAAAGAATTTGGCTGAGTTTGGAATTGTTACTCAGTGCATAGCTCCTACCAAGGTTAATGATCAGTATCTGACCAATGTTTTACTGAAGATCAATGCAAAGGTATATAAATTTCTCTGCTGTCATCGAGAACATACATCTGGAATTTAGAAGCATCTGAATTAATGTTAAAGTTTACTTTCCAAAATTTTACGAATGTTCTTTTAGTCAACTCTAGTGCTGACCATTTAAAAGTTGGAGATTTTGGATTGAGCAAGCTTATCACCGTCCAGAGTTCTCATGATGTATACAAGATGACCGGTGAAACTGGGAGCTGTGAGTATTCAAGAAGTTCTTTTAAAGGATAATAAATTGTCATTCTTATGCAATGCTTAATTTAATTTTCTTCTTCTCGGGGAATAAAACAGATCGCTATATGGCTCCGGAAGTTTTCAAACATCGGAGGTATGACAAGAAGGTTGACGTGTACTCTTTTGCAATGATTTTGTATGAGGTAATTTTTCTTGCTTAATTATCTGTTTACATGACACTATTTGAAGCTGCTTTTAAATCAGGTTCTCTCATTTCATGCAGATGCTTGAAGGTGAATGTATTTGAAAGTGTAGCTTATTGGCATAATCATTTTAAAAATATAAGTGAGTTTATGCTAGCAATTCCAACAGGCATTTAGTAGAATATATCCATTCATTTTTTAGGAGTAGTTGCATATGTTTGTGACATAATTAAAAACCCCAGAAGGTATACGTTGATAAAATACTCTGACAGAATTTTTTAGGAGTAGTTGCATATCCCTACTATGCATATTATTTTACGTGGAAACCAGTAGCAAAAAGAAACATCAAACATCATAAAAGTTGAAATATCTTTGTGGGGTCATCATATTTTCTGTTTCTATTTCTATATTGCTAGTTGGAGTTGGACTATTGGCATTTGGCACCTAAGAAATACATGCCAGAACTATTTTCTGCTTTTTGCTTTCATTTTTTTTTACTTTGCTGGGGCCTTCCTGGGACAATTATTAATGAGTATGTATATATGATTTGCTCACTGGCAAAATGGTGGCAAGGACCAAAGATAATAATGTGTCACGCCATCGAAAGTTTCTACTTCTGGCTTCAAAACTGTTTGTTGTTTGTTTTTATTTTTTGAGTTATTATAATAATTTTTGATTATTCATTGTGTTTTGTAAATGTTAATTATTGGTTAGAGTTTTGTAAAGGTGTTTCATTCAGCTTTGTGATGATTTCTTGGGCGCTAATGCGTTAAATTGTTGTGCAGATTTCGTGCTTGCAACATACAATGAAATCTTTGGTCAAAGACGGTGAATACTAGTAATCATTCAAGTGATTTGGTTGTGTTAATTCATATGAATCTTTTTGTGTTAATCTTGATTATTAATATTATTACTATCTTTTATGTATACCCAGACTTGTGATTTGTTTATGTTTTCATGTTAAGTATAATGTATTGTCAACATAGTTGGTGCCATCATTTGACTCCTTGGATCGGAGCATGTTCAATTCGATTTTGTCTATAATTACATTAGCGTTCTTGTTCTACTTATTTGATGTAACGATATTACGATACAATTGATATTTAGTTGATTTATTAATTGCTATAATGAAGAAAGTATGAAATTTAGTTAAATTTTGAATATGATTTATTAGATTGGTTCAAATTTAACAGATGTAATAAATCAATTTTGAATTTGACTTGTTAGATTGGTTCAAATTTAACCGATCTAATAAATCAATTTTGAATTGACTTGTTAGATTGGTTCAAATTTAACTGATGTAATAAATTATTAATAATTTTGACTTGTTACATCTGTCATTTTAGCCGATTTAATAATTAACTATTTATTACAACACTTAATGTTAGATCGGACAAACAACCGATCTAACATGTACATAGAAACCGATGTAACAATGTTTAATTGTACTAGTGAGATGAATATGCATAAAAAAGAGAAGAAAATTAATCCTTTCTTATCTTAATTGTGGTAGAGACAACCAGCAAGGCTACCATTAACCCAAGACAGCAAAATGAAACACAATGAAATGTCATAAAAACTTATCTTGGAGTGACTTAGTGTGAGATGGCAAGAGGATGAACCAAGATACTATTTTTTTTTTACTAAATAATGGATGCACTAAGGCATCTTCATGCAAGACATTTATGTATATAGGTTGGGTTTCCTTATTTCTAGCCTAAATTTTATTTTTGGCCGAAAATAAAACAAACCATATAATTTTTGTAAATGCTAAGGTAGTTAAATAATTTAAGCTTATAATTTTATCATTAGAATACATCCAACAAAACAATTAATTATCACCATAGATCATAGACAAAAATAATTAAATAAGGCAAACAACTAACACATTAGTTTCATGGTTTTTATAAATTAATTAAATAAATAATATAGACAATAAATCTTATGGCAAATAATTTTTACGATGGGTTGAAAATTTCAATTTTTATGATTACTTGTTGTGAAAACTTTGAATTTTATGAGATTATGAATATTTGCTTTTCATGATAAAAACATGTGTTGAATGATCTAAATGATTTTTGAACGAGGTGATAATTTTGTATAAGTGATTCTTGAAGTATATGACATGATCTCAATAAGTTGTGTGATAATATATGATTTTGATAATTCATTCTCATGTCATGACATAAGTTTCTTCGTGGAAGTTGTGTTCGTAGGAGGTTTATATTCTCCACTAGTATGAGTTATTTTCTGTGTGAAAGTTGTCTTAGTGACATATATTAGATCTAGATCATATGATTTTTAGGAGCGCATGCATAACATTGTATTATTTTGTGATTGTTTGTTGTGATTAGTGTGTTTCTAATGTGATAATTTATCTCAGATGATTTGACGTTATAATGTGAAATTATTTCCTTTAATGTTTTTGTATACCATGATGTTCTCATAACTTATATTATATTATCAATATAATTTTGAAAATCACTTTCTTCTTTGTTTATGTTTGACTGACTTGACCATGCGCTTGTAAAATCGCTGTTATTACAAGATACTAGATTTTGAATTTCAAGTTTCGAAGAAACTATGCTCTGATAGTGTCATTGCCATTGAGTCTTTAGGGTCTTGTACTTAATTATGTCATTTAACTATGATGCTAAAGATGTATTTATTCAAAATGAGTAGTTTACTTATAGTAAGAGAATATAATATTATTTTGATTAACGACATGTATTTGTATAAATGTGATACCTTAAATATTATTGTGATTTTTCAATAAAATTTGAGGACTACATGACAAAATCAACTTATCAAGTATCACAACTAATGTAACGCTCTGAAATTTGGTACAAGACGTTAGTTTAAAAAACATAGTTTCTTTAAAAAATACGGATATTTTTTTTAAGGAAATAGTTCGTGGAAAAGTAATAATTTATTTTATAGTTGTGGTATAAGTAATTATTAAATTATAACATTTAATCTCTAGTTACTTTATGAATAATAAGTAGCATGTCAAGTTAAATAATTTCAACTAAAATTTTATGAAAATAAAATAATAAAATAAATAACGATGAAATTTATTATATCAAAAATCTAGATCTGTTCAAAATAAAAATGTGATGTAAGTCGAAATTAAAATAATTACAAGGTTGCGAGACATAAGAAGATACTCAGAGTAACTACAATCCTATGATGTTATTCCCTCGTAACGTCACGAAAACAAACATCACAACAAAAATATTATTTTTGATTTTCTTTCAACTCGACAATACCTAACATATTATGTAAGGGTCAGTCCACAACAATATGGGTCAAGTTATGAATATTATTTCGATACATGAGATACCAGCATATTCATCCTAGAAATTATATAAAACAAGTCATAATATATTTAGCATAATATTTTAAATCAAACAAAAATCAATTCAATTATTCATCGAGAAAAACATCATCATTTAAATAAAATACTCACATACACATAAACATCAACATCAACAACAAGACAACACTTTTCACATATATCAATTAACACAAAAATGCACGTGTGGTTAGTATACATGGCATGCAATCAGCGGCGGATCTTCTTAAGAGCGGGCAGGTGCCATGGCACCCCATATTTTTTAATTTCTTTTATATATATATTAAAAAAAATAATAGTGATAAATTATTAAAATATCCTTAAATTATATTATTTTGAGTAATTTTCGCCTCTCTATTTTTTATATGTAGTTTCTCTCTTTTAGAATTTATACTAATAAAATATAATAAAATTAATATAACAAATATGTATATACATAATATGATAGAGAAGGATAAACTAATTAATCTTGAATCAATAAACTCTAACACCCTAATTAGCAACTCGACTATTAACAATTAACAAGCTTTTTTAGGTTAATCATTAATATATGATATAGTATGATACTATTTTTTAATTGTGAATTGTTTTAATTAATATGTGTATTTTTTTAGAAGTGACACGATATTTAAAGATAAAAAAATTGATGCATTTTGTAAAGAAGAATTTTTTTGACAAAGATGAAAATTATAAAATGGATATATTTTATTTGATTGAATTGTGTGAATTGTGTGATTTGTAAAAATTGAAATTCTAATTTTTTTCAACTTATCTACTATGTATGAATTGTGTGATACTCTAAACAAACTATATGCCTTTTAAAAATTTCAAGCATAATATTTAAATTATATGATTTTGAGTAATTTTCGCCTCTCTATTTTTTATATGTAGTTTCTCTCTTTTAGAATTTATACTAATACAATATAATAAAATTAATATAACAAATATGTATATACATAATATGATAGAGAAGGATAAACTAATTAATCTCGAATCAATAAACTCTAACACCCTAATTAGCAACTCGACTATTAACTATTAACAAGTTTTTTCATGTTAATCATTAATATATGATATAGTATGATACTATTTTTTAATTGTGAATTGTTTTAATTAATATGTGTATTTTTTTAGAAGTGACACGATATTTAAACATAAAAAAATTGATGCATTTTGTAAAGAAGAATTTTTTTGGCAAAGATGAAAATTATAAAATGGATATATTTTATTTGATTGAATTGTGTGAATTGTGTCATTTGTGAAAATTGTGTGACTTGTAAAAATTGAAATTCTAATTTTTTTCAACTTGTCTACTATGTATGAATTGTGTGATACTCTAAACAAACTATATATATGACTTTTAAAAATTTCAATTATAATATTTAAATTTCAATTATAATATTTCCGTTAATATTTGTCGCTTCCGGCTCCCCAAATATTTTGTGCAAGATCCGCTATTGCATGTAAGACTCAGTAAACCGAATATATCATCAGTCATACCAATGGATAAATTCGTACGAAGCCGCACACACAAAGTCATAACTAAAATAGACACAAAGCCATAACATGATCAATCATACCAATTAGTATATGCCCACGAAGTCACACAAAGGTATACATGCATTCTATATGACACAGGACACAATCATGAACCAATTTCAAATTTTCATACATTTCCACAAGGATCATACTGTGCTCATTTGAGTAAGTCAACATCAACATCACAACCTTTCATATTTCAACCTCAATCAATCTCCGATGCACAAATCACCATTTGAAGGACACTTAATATGCACAAAGTTAATACAAAAATCACAATAAAATAGCCAACAAATAAGAGAAAAATAGAAACTATTTTAAATATAAGACCACAATAATTTAGAAAAACATAAACATAAAAACAACAATTAAATAAAAAAAATAGCAAAACAATTTCCAAAAATAGAAAACTGCAATATAATAATTTTTTTGTTTAAATATGTCTTTGGTCATTGTAAATATAGTCTAATATTTTAATCTTTGTAAGTTTTTTTGTTTGGATTTAGTCTATGTAAAATCAGGGAAAATCAGTTTTTGTTCCTAAAAGAGAGCTGATAAACCACCATGACACGTGGGTGTATAAATACACATTATCTTTTATGATATATTAAAAATTAAAATATTTCATATTGTTTATTAATAAATTTATTTATCGATCATTTAATAAGTAGCGTTATTTTATAAATAAAATATGAATATAAGTAAAAGAGGGGTATAGGAGTTTTTGGAAAACCCGTCATTCTTATAATGTTGATTTGTCGTTAAGTACCAAATTCGATTGTGTTTGATTTTATAGGGACTAAATTCAAACGAAAAAACTTACAAAGACTAAAATAAAAAAAGTAGTATATTTGCAAGAATCAAATACATAAAAGAAAAAAAGAATATAAGATCAACAAAAGAAAAAAAATACGTAGCAAATTATTATTATAAAATATAAAAATCAACATAAAAAATACTATTTAATAAATTTTTAATTTTCTATCAACATACATGTAAATTTATTCACTTTCTTCGTAACTTTTCATTACAAAATTTTTAACTTTTTGTTATGATATGATAATTTATATTTTTTAATGAAAATTTATTCCTTTTTCACATATATTATACATGTGATCATCCAATAAAAATTATTAATTCATGTATACGATGCACAAAATTAAAATAACAACAAAAAAAACCTTGTTGGAAAACCCTATAACGTTGTGCTCAACAATCCATGCTAATTACATGATGAATAACCAAAGGCGGAAGCATACCTGTGGGAATTGTCATTGATGAAATCCTGGGATGATGATGATAGAGCCAATGGGTTGGGTGATCTTCCTCAGCAAAACACCCTGAAGACCTTGCTCATTGATAAATACTACATAATCATCCGAAATAACATTTTTCCTTTCTCTAGTGGATCTCCGCAATGGAGCTGGCTCTTGAGGCACTTGTTCTTGAGGATCTTGAATTTGATCTGGATTTTGTTCTTCCTGAACAACCAGACCATCTTGAGTTTGTTCAATAATGGGAAAGTCAACTGGTGGAAGAATCAGTTCTGGAATTGTTACCGAGTCTTCCTCAAAGACAAAATCTTTAACCTTAATCTTCCCCCCAAACTCAATATCCTCATAGAACGTTGCCGTTCCTGTCTCAAAAATTGTTCTCAATTTAGGATCATAAAATTTATAGCCCCTTGATTTTTCTGAGTACCCTATAAAATAGCTGCTAATTATTCGGGGTTCAAATTTCTTTTCATTCGGCCTATAAGGCCTTGCCTCAGCTGGACATCCCCAAACATGAAGGTGCTTCAGACTAGGCTTACGCCCAATCCAAAGCTCATAAGGTGTTTTAGCCGCGGCCTTATTTGGTACTCTATTAAGAATGTATCTGCTATTTTTAATGCCTCTCCCCAGAGTGACTCTGGCAAGGTGGAATGACAAATCATACTCCTTACCATATCCTTAAGAGTCTTGTTTCGTCTTTCAGCTACACTATTCATGTTGGGTGACCCCGGCATAGTGTATTGTGGGACGATTCCACATTCCTCTAGGTATTTGGCAAATGATCCCGGACGTTGTTCACCTGAACCGTCATATCTGTCGTAGTATTCACCACCACGATCAGATTTGACCTTTTTAATTCTCTTATTAAGTTGATTCTCAACTTCTGCCTTAAAGGATTTGAACACGTCTATTGATTGGGACTTTTCGTGAATTAGGTAAAGGTAGGCATATCTAGAATAATCGTCTATGAATGATATAAAATATTGTTGACCATTCCAAGAAGGAGTTGGAAATGGCCCACAGATGTCCATATGTATCAATTCTAAGACATTTGTAGCTCTATATGCGCCTAATTTCTTATCTTTAGTCTGTTTTCCTTTAATGCATGCTACACAAACGTTAAAGTTTGTGAAGTCAATGGAATCTAAAATTCCATCTAACACAAGTCGTTCAACTCTATTTCTAGAGATGTGACCTAGACGCTTGTGCCAAAGCACTCCTGAATTGAAATTGTCAATTTTTCACTTAGTACCACGTGATTCCACACTCAAGGTTTCATTATAGTTAGCCACAGTTTCCAACAAATAAATATTATCATAACCAGAAAGTAAACCGGTTCCAACAACATTCGAATTTAAAGACAAAGTAAATTCTTTATTCCCGAATGAACAATAATATCATGATTTGTCCAAATAAGAAATAGAGACCAAATTCCGTCTAAATGACGATACAACAAAAGTGTCTTCTAAATCCAATTAATGACCGGAACTCAATAATAGTCTAAATTTTCCTATGGCTTCAACTTCTACCTTCTTCCCATCTCCTACATAGATGCATCTTTTAGTATCACTAGGCTTTCGGAAGTTCAGGCAACCCTGCATTGAAACACTGATGTTAGTAGTTGCACCAGAGTCTAACCACCAAGTGTTTCCAGGTACTGAAGCTAAATTAACCTCAGAACAGACCAAAGACAGAATCATACCTTTCTTAACACGCCAAGCGTGATATTTGGCATAATCCTTCTTCACGTGTCCAGGACTCCTGCAGAAGAAGTAGTTGTTATCCTTAGTCTGCTTCTTTTGTTCTGGACCCTTAGCAGCAGTTTTGTTCTTGGGCTCCTCAATTCTTTTCCTTTTGCCCTTGTCTTTAAAGATGCTAGTAAAGTGAGCGCTTTCAGTCCTATCTTGCTTCAGCCTGTCCTCTTCTTGCACACATAATGAAATGAGCTCATTAAGAGTCCATTTCTCCTTTTGACAATTATAAGTCACCTTAAACTGACTGAATTGCGAAGGAAGAGACAGCAATACTAAATGAATGAGTAAGTCATCTGACAACTCAAGCTTTAGTCCTTTAAGCTTAGAAGCAATGTTGGACATCATCATAATGTGCTCTCTTATATTTCCATTGCTTTGATACTTCATGGAAATTAAATTCTGAAGCAAAGAACTTGTTTCAGCCTTATCACTTTTTTCAAAGCGTTTTTCCATCTCAACAAGGAAATATTTAGCTATAACTATCTCATCCGAGACAGCACCTCTAAAGACCTCAGGAATGCCACGCTTTATGATCATAAGACTTATGCGATTTGAGTGATCCCATTTCTCATACTCTAATTTTTCCTCAGAAGAACCAGAGTCCATAGGAGTAGGGGGTCGTTCAATTCTTAATGCAAGGTCTAGATCCATGCAGCCAAGAACTATCAGAATGTTCTCTTTCCATTCCTTAAAATTTGTCCCATCAAGGACAGGAATAGAACTCAAATTTGCAGATATGGAAGCAATAGATGCAGTGTATTAAATAAAGAACGAAACTTAGAAACTCACATTATAGGAAAATAAATCAATAAATAAATAAATACATATGTTCAAATCATGGAATTTAACCCATCTCAAGATACCCAGTGCACCATTGGTGTCAAGTCTTTGGACAGTAACACCAACTGCTAGTGGTACTCTTGTTGTAACGATCAAATATTGACAATAAGACATGTCAAACAATAAACCTTCCTTTGGGCCGATTTACTGCTCACATGTATACCAAATAATTGTCACACATTTATCATTGCAGGTGTACATGTAATTCTGCCAAATATTAACCTTCCTTTGGGCCGGTCAATACCCGCATGAACAAACATATATACAGCCATTTGACACTCTTCACGAGCAATTTAAACAAGAGAGGTCACTTTGGCGACGTCAAGTTTCAATTAACTCATTCAAAGTGTCAAACTTGACTTGAACATATATTTATTATATCCAAATAAAACAATATTGAAAAAATATTGTTCACTAATATAAACTGTGTTTCATTAGTATTTGATAATTATTGTTTTAAAAAAAAATGATAATTATCAAAAAAAAAAAAATTCTATTGCAGGGCAGGCTGCTTGCATAAGAGATTAACAATGCAAAAGTAGAAGAAAGAGAGCATCTTGATACAGATACAATGAAACAATAAGCCATGGCAATGAAAAAAAATATTGAACAGAATTTCATGGCATTGTTCACGATTCATTAATTGTTCCAATCATCCAAAACAATCAACAATTATAGAAAATCTTTATAGTAAACCATCAATGGCATATCAACACGAAAAAAAAAATTATAACCGGAAACAAAAAATATATGGATTCCATAATATATATATCCAAATTCCCAAATTACAAACCCTAAGATTTCAATCATGTCAAAATTCCCAAATTGAATCCTAAAACAAAGACAATAACCGAATTTCATCATGAATTAAACATGGTAGGCTCTGATACCAATTGTTGGAAAACCCTATAACGTTGTGCTCAACAATCCATGCCAATTACATGATGAATAACCAAAGGCGGAAGCGTACCTGTGGGAATTGCCATTGATGAAATCCTGGGATGATGATGATAGAGCCAATGGGTTGGGTGATCTTCCTCAGCAAAACACCCTGATGACCTTGCTCTCTTGATGGGGATAGAGAGAACCAGAGAGTTTTCTCTTTTTTGGTTTCTGAAACTGAATAGTCTTGTTGTGTTTGCCTTGGGGACCGCTACCCCTATATATAACTATTATTAGTTATATCCCAAATTGCAGTATTTCTAATTCAGCCCCTCATTAAATTAGAAACTGCCTGGTATCTACACTATTAATTTTCATAACTATTATGTTCTTTAGCCATAAACTATTATATATTATTTGACCCCTAGTTTATTGGCTAATTATATAATGACCCTAACACACTTTATTAATTAATTACATATGTGACCCATAAATCTTACAAACCTAAATTGATTTTCCTCTTAAATTATATACTCAGACAATGAAATTAATTCTACAATTATTTATTTCCAATTCAATCATTTTTACCATAAAATCATAAACACATTTTAATACTATAACAAAAACAAAATTTCAAGAACCAAATACATTAGATCACACTCATACACAAAGTTACCGTATAACTTGAATTGGAAGAGGAAAATCCTTACCTTAGACATTTTTCCTTCATTGTAACATGTCCTAAGTCGAAGAATTTCTATTAGTTTTCTTCCTTTAATAAAAGAAATCAAAAGAAAGTGTTGAACGGAGATCATCTTGAGATGATACTAAGTGGAAGGACGGAAACTAAAATTCAACTTAATGGTGGTGATGTTGTATATGGGCGTGAGGTTGCCAAAGGAAGAAGGATGCTTTTTTGTTTCTTTTCTTTCTTTTGTTTGTGGAGAAAAATTTGTGGACTTAGGAAAAACAAGAATAGACGTGGAGAAAGAATAAGAAATCACTTATATGTAGATCACCCTTTTACTTTTTTGTTAATTACAATTAACCCAAAAGTTTAGTAGGATTTTTTTTGTAATAAAACAAAATCAACATTTTGGTCATGTGAAAGAGAGGGAAGAAGTTCCTATTGAATTTAGCAATGTCAATCACAAGGAATGAAGTTTGAATTGTGATCCCTTTTTAAATCTTAATTCCTGGACTTAATTTAAATAACTCAAAAACAATTTTATTTTCAAACAGAGAGTCTAGAACATTTGTGATATGTTAGAAATAAATAAAATAGATTAGTTCTAGGTGATACATGATCAATAAGTGAAAAATAAATAAGAATAAGATTAAGAAGATCGTACAGTGATGTATATTGGTTTACCAAAGGTGGGCTACATCAAGTCCTCACAATCTGTGAGATTTTTCACTAATGTGCTTAGCATCAGAACTTTTTGCTTTCACACTATCTTTCTTGATCCCTCTTGATTAGTTACAGATTTTACCTTTTAACTTTGAATTTTTTTTACTATTACCTCAATAAAGTTGTTTTTGAACCTCTACTCACTGATAGTTCTAATTGAAGTCTATTAAACACATGTGCTATTTGGTCCACAAATATTCTTTGATAAAACCATAACGTTCTTGCTTTTGAGTTTTATTGAGAACACGAATGAGTGATTGAATTGGATGTGAAATGTCAGTCGGTTCATAGCATGTAGAGCTTTTTGAAAAAAAGATGCAAAAATAGTGTACTCATGTCCTTGCTCATAGCTCATCAATCTAAAGATTAATCTGGTCGTTAATCTGAAGGTTGTTTTCCTCCTTTGAGCCTTCAACTCGAGGTATGGACTTGGCTATTGATATGAATAGTTTTGTTACTTTTTAACTTGTTGTTTGGAATGTGAAAAATGATATGTCTTAACTTTTTCTTTAATAAGGAATAACCATAATATTCTTCTGATCTATCTATAGTTCATTTTGACAAGTAAGACATGTTGTTCTTGATTTTTTTTTTTCACAAAGAGATCATTGATTTTTGAATGAATATATTTGATCACCCATCTTTATGTATATCACCCAAAAACACAAGTTAACCAAAAACCTATTGTGGAGGAGTTTGAGATAGCAGTACCAACCAAAGACGTGAAAGTATGAGATATTTGGATTTATGTTTTTCCATAATTCATAAGGTGTTTTGTTGAGAATTTTTCATATTGAGGGACAATTTAAAATATAACAAAAAGTGTTGATCGCTTCAGCCTAAAAATATTTCTCAACGTTTAATTCTTCGAAGATAGTTCTAGTCATTTCTCGTAATGTTCTATTTCTTCTTTCAACATTTCCATTTTGTTGGAGAGTCCTTGCTCAATAAAGATTGTGAAAATACCATTATCATCAAAATATTTTTTAAAGGAACCATTTTTGAATTCTCATTCTTGATCACTTCTTAAAGAGATGATGTAAGAGTGTTTTTTTTTTTTTTTTTTTTTTTTTTTTTTTCATTTTTGACCTTTTTACAAAAGATTTGAAACGCTTCAAACGAATTTTTTTTTTAAGAATAACACCCATGTGAATCTTGAAAAATAATAAAAAATTACAAAGTCGTATCTCATTTCTCCTACACTTGTAGTTTTGATAGACTAAAGAGGTCAATGCGAAGTAGTTCAAGAGGTTTTTGAGTTGAAACAAAGTGTTTTTAATATAAACTATTCTTGACTTATTTTCCTTTAGCACATGCTTCACATATTTTATCTTTGTCAAATCGATCTTTGGCAAACCTTAACTAGATCAAGTTTGGATAATTTTGAAATTTTGTTCATGTTGACATGCCCAATTCGTTTGTGCCAGATTCACTTATCTTTGTTTATGGTCATAAAACATGATTCAGTGGATAATTCTTCTAAATATAAGACATTTTTCCTTCTCGAAGTTGAAAAGTTTTTTTCTTCTAGAAGATGCTTGGTTGACTTAACATATATTTGATTTAAAAATAACTTCGAAGTCATTGTCACACAATTGACTAATGCTTAGTAGAGTACTCTTTACCTATATTGACAGGAGATTATGTTTTAAACCTTCAATATATTGAACATCAACTATTTTTGTAGAGTACTCTTTACCTATAATATATTTTTCTTTGATATTTTTCTGATCATTATTTCCAAAGGTTACAAATTCTCCATTCTTCTTGACAAAAGAGAGAAAGCATTAATTATCTCCTGTCATATGTCTCGAGCAACCACTGTCCAAGTACTATGGTTTTTTCTTGACATTTTGAAAACCAACATGCATTAGATTTTAATAAGTTCTTAGTTACCCATTCAGTCTTGGGTCCTTGAGGGTTAGTTTTTTCTTTAAAGATATATATTTTCTTAAGGTAGCAGTTTGGTTCAACATGACCAATCTTTTAACAATAGAAATACTTTCTTATTGTTTTTGTAGATAGTTCTAATATGACACCAAAATGTTATTCCTTTTTAGGGAATTGTTTGGCTTTGAATTTTTCATCCTTTTTTGTTGTTGTTGTAAAAACATGTGGAATCAAGATGTCCAATTTTATTGCAGTAAAAACATTTTGTTTTGAATAGAGTTTACATAGAGTTTTTGCTTTTGAGATTTGTCAAAACCAAGTCCATCTTTATAACAAATTCCTACTTGAGATCCCATCATGTTTTGGAAAGTTTATGTGAATTTTACAAAGTTTGACAAATCAGTTTTTAGATTCTCAACTTATATTTTGAGAATAACATTCTCCTCTTGGGTTTTAGAACATTCTTGACACTTGTTCTTAGTGGTTTCATTTTATTTTTCAGATATTTTGAAATGACATTACCTCAAGATTTGAATGACATTTCTGAGTTCATTATTCATAGCTCTTTCTTTTTTTTTTCTTCTTTTCCTTTATGGACTTGTTCTTTTAAAGAACCACATTTTTGAGCAAGAAAGTTTAAATCACTTAAAATATTATCAAATTCTTTTTCCATTTGTTCACATAATGGATAGAGCTCAAAGATATTACCTCATCGTTTTATGAGTTTCTTATTAGGCACATGTTGGCCTTTTAATTATCTTCTATTCTTTAGAATCATCCCAAGTGACCATCATAGATTTTTTATGAGATAGTTTCTTAAAGGACATTTAGTTTTATAATGTTCTTATTTGTTGCACCCATGAAATATGATTTGGCTTTTATCTATTTTAGTATTAGATTTTTTCCTTTTGCTTGGAAAACTTATTTTGATATGATCTATTTTTCTCATCATTCTATGAATTTTTCTTATGAGAAGAACTACCTCATTATCAATTTCTTCTTGACCACTTTATCTTTCCTCAGAATCTTCTTTTTCATCTTGTTGTGAGGATGAGCTTTCTTGAAGGTTTTATGAAGCTTTTAAGGCTATTATTTTATATTTCTTTTCTTGTTTATCTTCTTGAAGTAGTACATCACGTGCTCTAAAAGTTCCAATCAATTCTTCTAATTCGAGTGTCTCAAGATGTTTGACTTGACTTATGGTTGTGACTATTGGTCTCCATTAGATGGAGAGACATCTTATAATATATCTTACCTTGTCTTGGACTGAGTATGTCTTGCCAAGGGAGCATATTTCATTTACTATGGTTGTGAATCTTGAAAATATTTCGTTAATAGTTTCTCCTACATTCATCTCAAATAGTTCAAATTTTCATATACCAATATCAATACTTGTTTCATTGGTGTGGCTTCATGTTGATTTTGTACTCTATCCTATACCTTTTTGGACATATCTCATTCATCAACTATTTCACTTTCCTTCCTGCTCAAGGCACAAGACATAAATGATTGATCTTTAGAGTTTAAAAGTACCTTAGATTTGTCTTATGTTGTCTAGTCTGCTTTTTTCTTTTCAACAAATGTTGAATCACTTTGATCTAATCTTGGTACAAAATTTCCATTTGTTATGATGCGCCACATTCATGTATTTTTTATTTAAGGAATAATTGCATTTTTTTCTTTCCAGAAGTGGTAACCTATACCATCAAAATAAGGTGGTCTATTTGATGACCTTTTTCAACAACATACTTGTTAGGTGTTTAGCCTTAGAGGTAGAACTCTGATGCCAACTGAAGTGGCAATATCAATCACAAGGAATGGGGTTTGAATTGTGATATCTTTTAAAAATCTTAATTCTTGGACTTCATTTAAAATAACTCAAGATCAATTTTGGTTTAAAACGGAGACTCTAGAACGTTCTGGATATGTTAGAGATAAATAAAACAAATTGGTTGTAGGTGATATGTGATGAGTGAGTGAAAAATAAATACGAATAAGGATAAAAAGAACACACAATGATGTATCCTGATTCGTACAAGGTATACTACGTCCAATCCTCACAATCTGTCAGATTTTTTACTAATGTGCTTAAAACAAAAACGTTATGCTTTCACAAATCTTTCTTGCTCACTTTTGATCACTTACATATTTTACCTTTCTACCTTGAAAGGATTTCTACGATTATCTTTTGGTCTCGAAAGGATTTTTAAAATTAGCATTTAATAACTAAAATGGTTTTTACAACATACTCAAACTAATTTAAGAGTTAGAGTTAAGTTACAAATGAGGTTGTATATGATACAAGTGTTTAGGATCTGAAAACTGCTCAATACTTGTTTGTGATTGATTATCAACAAGAATTCAATGAAGTGATCATTGAAATATAATGAGAGAGAGCTTAGAGTTATGCTTAAGATAAGAGCTTTGTTGCTTGAGTATGAATGTTTAAGTATGGAATGATTGCCCTTCAAACTATTTTGTTTTTGTATTCTCCTCGATATCCCTTTTATAGATGATGAAATGATTGAAAGACTCAATATAGCTTTTACTGAATGTCTTCTCTCTATTAGTTCCGATTGAAGTCCATTAAACATATGTGTTATTTGGTCTTGAATGTTCTTTGATAAAACCAAAATGTTCTTACTTATGAGTTTTATGGAGAACATGAATGTGGGATTGAATGAACTGTGAAATGTCAGTCTTTTGGCTCAAAAGTATGCATAGTTTTGTGCAAAAGGATGCATCAACAATGTACTCAGGCCCTTGCTCATAACTCATAAATCTTGAGATTAATCTTATCATCAACATAGATGTTGTTTTCCTCCTTTGGGACTTTAGCTTGTGTTCTGGACTTGACTATTGATTTGAACAGTCTTGATACTTTTTCTCTTGTGGTTTAAACTATGGAAAATGATATTTCTTATCTTTGTATTTAAGAGGGAATAACTAGAATGTTCTTCTGATCAATCTCCAATTCATTTTGACATATAAGACATGATATTCTTGATTTCTTACATGGAGAGATCATTGATTTTTGTATGAATGTATTTAATCATATATCTTTGAATAAATCACTCAAAATACAAGTTAAATCGAATCAAAATAAAAATCATGATTAGTGATTAATTAATTATTTTTTTTATCTTTAAAACACTTAATTTTGGATTTTCCCTCAACAACTTTGCTATAAAAAGGGTATATTTTTGTTCTCTCTCGATTGCACAAAAACCTCCAAACTCATGATTTAATTTGTAACCTCCATTTCAAATATGAATTAAAGGTGATAAAGAGGAGATAAAATAATGGGTGTATGGTCCCAATAATGAGGGAAGATTCATTCTCTCATCTCTTGATTTTTGCATTAATATATTTAATCACCTATCTTTGAATAAATCACTCAAAAACACAAGTTAAATAACAACATAATCAAATTGTGGGTAGTGATTAATTAACTATTTGTTTATCCTCAAAACACTTGATTTGAGATTTTACCTTAAGAGCTATGCTATAGAAAGAGGACAATGATATTTTTGTTCTCTCTTGATTGCATAAAAATCCACCAAATTTGTGATATAATTTGTAACCTCCATTTCAAATATGAATTAAAGGTGATAAGAATGAGAGAGAAAAGTGGGTTCATGGTGCCAATAATGAGGGAAAATTCATTTTCTCATCTCTTGAATGAGATGAGACAAGAATATCAAGATCATCATTAAGCCAAAACAACACAATCATGATGATCTATTACTATTACTATTACTATTACTGTTACTGTTACTGTTATTGTTACTGTTACTGTTACTGTTACTGTTACTGTTACTGTTACTGTTACTGTTACTGTTATTGTTACTGTTACTGTTACTGTTACTGTTACTGTTACTGTTACTGTTACACTGTTACTGTTACACTGTTACTATTACTATTACTATTACTATTACTATTACTATTACTATTACTATTACTATTACTATTACTATTACTATTACTATTACTATTACTATTACTATTACTATTACTATTACTATTACTATTACTATTACTATTACTATTACTATTACTATTACTATTACTATTACTATTACTATTACTATTACTATTACTATTACTATTGAACATTCAAAGAATAGACCAAGACACATTTTTTTTTTCAAGATGGATGAACCAAAAACATCTTAATGCAAACCACTCATACATGTAAATTGGGTCAAACCAATTCTACTATTTCCTAGGCCAAAATTTCTTCGTATTGTATTTACCACGGGTTGTATTGTATTTCCTAGGCCAAAGTTGCACGCAATTTCTTCGTATTGTATTTACCACGGATTGTCTGTGGGTAATGTGCAAGTAATGTTTTGTTTATTACTTTCTTTTTTTTAGAAGCTTTTTATGTTGAGTTAAAAAAAGGTTTATGTTACACATTTTATGAATTAACTCCTCATTCTCACTTGACTAAAATAAATAACTCATTATCACTTATCTCTCTATAACCCTAAACAAGAAGGCTGACCGACCCACGACCTCTTCTCTATTGCCTATTTGTCTTCGACATTATCTCATACCTCGTAATTGCGACATTGCCTCAAGTCTTCTCTATCGCCTACGATTAATTTTCTTTCACGTTATTTTTAACATATTTCATATTCTTCTTTGTAGCAAATAAATGTGTATTTCAAAGAGAGTGGAAGGCCCTCTTCGTCACCATCAAATTTTTATTTTAGCTTTTTGACATCATCTAACACATAACCCTAAAATGACAATGTTGTTTTTCATGGTTGTGTTAAAATATGAAATGATGTAGGAACTACAATGGTTTATTTTAATTTTTTTAATAAAATATAACTAATTTAATTCTTGTTTTTCTTTCTCCCTATTACTATTTTGTTTACAAATTATCTATTTTCTTCTCAAGACTCCAGAGAATAGAACTGTTTGAACTAAATTGGTTTTTCTCTTGTGATTTTAATGTTAAAAATGGATTTTATGAGAACGATTTGTTTGGACTAATGGCTTCATCAAGTATGCCACAATTAGAACAAGAAAATACGAGGAAGGTACAATAGGAAGGTACCAGAGGAAGTTACTAGAGGATGAGATAAGAGGAACAAAAAAAACATATGTGACTGCCTCTAAAAGCAACGTACCTCTGAATGTTAGGTAGGCTGCATTTGATATTTGGCTCTGAAGACTACCAATCATGACTGCATTTGAAGCATGCCACTAAATCCTTTGTGTGCCTTTGATGTGCACAAAATAAACATGCATATGAAGATTTTATATTAAGTTATCGTTAACTCTAAAGAGATTGTTCAAGAAATGCATTCAAATATGATATCCCTCTAATCAAAAGTTTCAACACACTCAAAATGCTACCTTTGATATGCAACATCTAATGTTGCATTGATTTTGCTGATTCAACCATGTGATTTTCCTAAAGCCACCAATTCTAAGTCACACAATTCTACTTTTGACTTTTATCATCCAAGAAACACAACATCTCATTCCAACAAAAATTTCAATGGCTTTGATGGAAAGTCATCATATCTAATTGAAAAAATTCATTATGAAGAAAAGACTTAGCTTTATCAAAAAAAATTAATATTCAAGAACAAGCCCGAATCCATTCCCGCTCCAATCAATTAAGAGTTTGACGAAAGGTTCGCGTGCATTAGTTTTGAACACAATATGAAATTTGATATGATTCAAAATTATAATTGAAGGAAATCTTTGACGAAGGTGAAAAGAAGATATGGTCAAAATATTATTCACAAAAAGATATGGTCAAAATATTGTTCAAAAGAAGACATGGTCAAAATATTATTCACAAGAAGATATGATCAAAATATTGTTCACAAAAATATATATTCAAAATATTGTTCGCATAAAGATATAGTCAAAATATTGTTCACAAGATGATATGGCCAAAATGTTGTTCACAAGAAGATATGCTATGAATTTGTGCACAAGAAGATATGCTTAGAATTTGCTCACAAGAAGATATGCTTAGAATTTGTTCACAAAAATATAAATTAAAAATTATTTACAAGAAGATACACTCAAAATTATTCACAAGTAGAAACACTAAAAATTATTCACAAGATAATACACTCATAATTTGTTCTCAAGAAGATACATTCAAAACTAGTTCACAAGAAAGATAAGATCCAAAGTTTACAAGGAAGAAAGTGAAACCCTAATCTATTCTATAAATAGATACTCAAAGCTAAAGAAGAAAGCACAAACTCATAAACTAAGAAATCCATACAATTCAGAAAAACTTTTGATAGTTCAAATTTCCTAAGTATTCAAAGGTGTAAGTTCTAGAGAAACACTTGCTCAAAGAAACATTTTCTAAGTGTTTTAGATTGAGAAATCAATTGGAACAATTTGTTTCGTAGAAGCAAAACACAATTCATTCCAAACACAATATGTGATTTTCAAGTTTTGTTAAGAAGAATTGACTTGTAGGGTCAAAGTGTAGTTGTCTTCAACAATCCTTAGTTTTCAAGTTGTGTGGAGAATACTTGACTTGTAGGGTCAAAGTGTTTGTTTGTCTCGAAAGTTTGTAAGTGTCAGGTTGTTTTGAGAAGTCTCACTTATAGGGTCAGATGTTGTGTAATTCAATGATTTGAATTAGTAGTTAAATTCTTCTATGTGAAAGGACTAGATGTAGCTGTAAGGTTGATGGTGAACCAAGATAAATTTTCTTGTAGCACTTTACTTCTGCACTCTTTACTTTAGTTAAAATAACCAAAATCGAACCAGCTCTTGAATAAATAATTAAAAAGAATCCAACTTAGACAAACACAATTCAACCCCTTCTCGTATTTGCACCTTCAAGAATATCTCTAGGTGGGTGTTATCTTTTGCATCTTTCCCCAAAGTTGTTGCAAATATGGTAAGATTTTTAGTTGATAGTTATAATACAATTTCAAGTATTTGTTTTCTATAAGGTGTTAACAAAAAGATTAATTTGTTCTTACGGTGATAGCAAAATACTTACTTTGTGAGTGACCATTTCTGAATTCTAATATATATAAATATGAGTAAATGATTAAATTTAAATAATACATTAACGCTCCTTTTAATCTTGCCAATAATCGTGTAGCAAAGCATTATTAATTAGAATAAAAAAAAAAGTAAAATACAAATGTTTATAATCAATGTGTGGTACTTTTTCTGGGATGAGTTATAGTAAGTAGTATCAACAAGCAAATGCAATTATGTATATTGAAAACAACCTAACTTTGGAGATTGTTATAGAGGACTAGGAGTGTGCAAATAACATACTTGAGAGTGTTTCTCTTGGTGTGTTTTCAAATGGAAATTTAATAGTCTTTCCTTTTAGTGTTTCAAAATTGTTTTGCTAATAGAGGTAGTGCTTTTATCATATTTCATTGTTGAAAACTGCCTGAATGTTCAAAGTGTTATTTGAATGTGTTTTGAGAGTTATTTTGGTGTAATATGTCTTTGTTTACCGTTGATAACTTTTTTATGTATTATTGATAATGGTTGTCTATGGTTGAGTTTCGTTAATTCTTACATGTCAAATTTCAATTCTTTCTTTATGAGTTGTAAGTATTTTATATTTATTTAGAAATGGAATTTTGTTTATTTATCTTTCATATCTTTGGATGATTTAATTATTTTTCTATAATCATATGCACAAAATTTGTTTACTTTTTAGCAGAATTTAGAGAAGGGGCATATGAAGTTGACCCAAGTCTTCTAAAGTAAGTACCGATTATATAGTCGTATTGTTTTTGTATTATATTTTGTTTGTCTCTCTTATATCCTCTTCTGCTTTTGTAAATCCGATATGCTATTAGCTTTGATGTTCCGTTAGCGAAACATTTGGTAAACAATGGCAAATAAAATGAACTTGAAATATATACTAAATGGAAACAATTATGACATTTTACTAGCATAAAACAGAATCTAAATCGATCTTTGAATTTTTAGCAAGAATAACAAGCTGTTGATTGTTTGTATAAATCTTCAAATTTTGCATTTTTTTTAATATATTAGTTTTAGATTCAGATGGTTTAATATTGTAGAATTTTATAATCTTGACTATATCTTGAATTGTGTTTACTATGTGTGTACTAATACTTTTTCTTCATCTTATTTTTTATAGATGTCTCCAAAAGAAAATATTAGACGCAAGTTATCTTTGAAGAAAAATTGCATTATTTTACCACATAAGGTAACTCATGCAGCTCAACAAATAGAAGCAGCAATTGATCAATCGCCACTACATGAAGATGCCACTACCAACCTTACAACATGTGCAGCATCCAACCAGCAACATGTCAAGCCTCCTACCCAACTACTTGCAGTGCTTTCACCCTTACCTAACAAGGTGCATCAAGCCGATCCAACTATAGTGATGATTCCATTATCGGGTTTTGTTCCACAAGACAACATTTCCCCGATTTCCGATCGTTCCCCATCACAACCATTGACATATGTTGCCTCATGAAATACTTCAATTTCTTCTAAGCCACCACCTTCAATACCTACAAATACTGGTAATAGGGCTCAAGGGTCACGATGCCCCAATTCTAGTCATGGGGTTGCGCTTGATAGGAGAGCAATGATATCGCCGAATGGTTGAGGGTACGTAATTGGTTCTAATTAACTTCTCATTAATACACGAGGTTAGTCTTCTGTTCAAATTATTTTTCATGTTATTTTTTTAAAATTAAATGTATAGATATGTACTTTATATATATATATATATAACACATTGTACTATATACACACTAGTATAATTTATATATATATATATATATATATATATATATATATATATATATATATAACACATTGTACTATATACACACTAGTATAATTTATGTTGTTTATAACTCGTTTGTAGGTGGCTATCGTGTAGGGTGGCCACGAGGGCCCTCACCTCAGTCATTACATCCCATTACATTGATCAGTGTCCTAGATGAGGAGCAATCTAATAGTTAACTATGGAACGCTAATTCAACAAATTTGGTGTAAGATTATGTTATGTATCATGTTAATGAGTTCAACTATTGTGTGGATAGTAATTAATACATTATAACTTATTTGTAATGTAATGTTGTAGGAGAAAGTTGCTTGGTTTAATGAGTAGAATTTTGAAATTAAGTATATCTTCAATACAAAAGAATCAACACATCTTTTTAAGATATTGATGCAAGTGAGTAAGAAGCGCAAGTGTCAAACTTGGATTGGCGAGAGTGTTTGGAATGATCTTGAGAAGATATGGATGGATATATCGTATAAGGAGATATAAAATTGAGTTAAGAAAACCCGTGCTTCTTCTAAAGGAGGAGATGTCCATATTGGTGGATCTATATTCATAACTGAGCATACTATTCGAATGGTACACTTTCTATTCATTGCTGAGCATACCATTCGAATGGTATGATTTCTATCAGAAACTCTTCATTGTATAACCTATTATTTGCTATTTTTACTTTTTTGTTGTGTTGATGTTTGAGAATGCATAGAGCTATTTTGCTAAAATGTTTTGTTGTTGTTTGCGAATGCATAAAGCTATTTTGTTGAAATATTTTGGTGTCTTGTTGTACTGATGAAATGTGGCTCTCATCCTATTCATTGTTTTGATGTTTTTATTTTTATTTTTTGTAAGGCTGAAGAGTTAAATAGAGACCCCAAATTGGATGAGGTATTTTTAAAAACTCCCCACATTGGATGAGGTCTTTTTAAAAACTCACAATAAGAAGAAGGACAACTCTTGTGTTGATGAAGGAGCAAAAAAAAAAAAACATATGTAAGGATTATTAAAGCATTCATTCTTTCATTTGTATTTCTTATAAAATTAATTTGATTATATTACATTATTTTCTATTTGAGCAGGAAAAATTTCAAGGTAAGTTGCAGTAGATCTTCAAATGTAGGGAAATAACTAGTAGTTGTAGCCAAGTTGTCAATATGGAAGCTAGTTTAGACATGTGGGTCCAATATGTTGGGGGACAAAATAAAAGGCATATCTATGGTGTCGAAGATAGATTCCCGCTTTATAGACCAGGTGACACAAGTCTAGTCCTGGATTCTCATCCATCTAGAGATTACACCAATGTCTTGTCTCAACACTCTAACAAGTTAGTTGCATAAATAGCAGCAGTTGATGAGTGAGCAAAACAACAAAACATGAGGCACAATAGGAGCTAAGGAAAGTCGAGCAACATTGAGAAGAGGAAGTTCAACTAACAGAGCAACACACTACATAGCTCTAGATACAACTAGCAACATTGACAAAAAGTGTTGCTTCCATACAGGATGAGCCTTCCCATTGTCGTCGCCATTCAAAATATGATGAGGATGAGTCTAATAGTGATGACGACGAGGAGTAATACTGATTTATGTATTAGTTTCATTTATTATTTATGACTACATCTTTTATTTAGACTTGTAGGCATTATCTATATACAACCATATAGTGTCGTTATGTATATTTTGAAACTTATGATATTGACAATGTGCTTATTTTAAGACTTGTGATAGTTATTATGTGTATTTTGAGAACACTATTTAGATAATACTTCACTTTGATTTGACAATGTTTTGTTATACTTAAAATTTATTTTAAAAACAAATTAACAAAATACAACAAGCAAAAAGAAAAACACAAACTAATGTTATTATTCATGCTCCTTTCATGGGTAATTTATCCTCGCACACGTCATGGACGTTACTTGATCTTTCTAATAACTTACCTACACACATGTCATGGATGTTATCTATGGAATTGTTGTGGGTAAAGACAAAATCTTCATAGGTAACAATAGTCTTTCTTGTAGTGTCATCTTTCAAGATTTCTCCTTCTCCCTCTTATTTTTTCTATTTGTTTCCCTGGGAGTAAATATAGAAAATTTAGAAGTTAGGAGTCAGAGGAAGGCAAAGAGGATGAAAGGGATAAGTCTTATGGTCATGATTTATCTCTGAAGAAATTGTTCACTATGCTAAGGATTACACAAAACACAAGAAATAAGCAACGAGAAAGAGGATGTTCTCCAACGCAATTAAAAAAAGATAGATAACCTCCAACTTGATCCTCCTACGTACAAAGAAAAACTACTCAATTTGTTAGAATAGGAAGTAGTTGTCTATGAAAGAAAGATTGATCAAACTTCCATAGATCATGTGATCAATGAGGAAGAAACAAAAACTCTCTTTATATGCATGGCATAGAAAGCCCATTACAAGACATCATATGGGATCATAGGTCATACAAAGGCAAAAAATCAACAAAGGCCATGGTAAAAAAACAAATTTTAATATGTTAGAGAATTACATACAAATGCCATGGTAAAAAAACAACAACAAAAAGGTTGTGGAAGATGGATACTTTCTTGCAGATCACACCTTCATTATTTAGGGATGGAGAAAGATGTTTCTACAAAAAGTCGTTGTCCCGAAGAACTATGCGATGTGGGTGAGAATACCTAAACTACCGCTTGAACTCTACAATGACACATTCTTGGAGCGAATTGGTACAACTTCAGGAACTTTGTTAAAGGTCAACCGTCTTACATCTATTTTTTGCACAAATACATGTCTAGATCGACATGTAACAATCCCTTGTTACACATATTACACTTATTACTATTAGGGGACACTAGTTATTTCTCGAATATGAAGGTCTCCATTTGATTTGCTTCTGATGCAGGCGATATATGGGCATAAAATAAACAACTGTGACAAATTCATTGGTGAAACAAACATCAGAACTGCTGCAAAAACATAATTGACAACAACAGCCACAAACAACCAGGGGACCTCTACTCAGCCAAAGGATAAAAAGAATATGGATAGTGAGTCCATGTTGGAGCATATACAAATAACAACAACAAAGGGAATACCCTATTTTTTTTTTTTTGCTAATAAATGTTTTACTTCACATGTGTTCATGCAAAATAAGGTCAACTATATGAGCAAGTGGATCAAAGTTGTAAACCCATAATCCATGCAATTGTCCAAGTATCCCTGTGATTTCTACCTCTATTTACTTTATTCACCTAAAAGTGAAACATAATGTTGCAGGTCTCTACGAGAATGCTTGGAAAGAAATTTGTACGCTTAGTTTCTTAATTTCTAGACTGTGGTGCCTAACAGGAGATTTCAATATTATTTTGTATGCAAGAGAAAAAACTGAAGGTGCAAACATGAGAATGGGGTTGAATTGTGTTTGAAAAAGTCGATAACTTTTTGCTAAGTTGATGATGATTGTTGGTTTTTAAGAATCATTTGGATAAGAAGCAATCGGATTCAGAGGTAGTAAACAATGAATGCATAAATAATATGACACCTAGATTTATCCTAGTTCACCACCAACTTGGCTACATTCAGTCACCTCATTTAGAAGACTTTAATCCACTAATTCAGTAACCTTGAATTACATAGCCCCTGACCCTCCAAGTCAGTCTTCCGAAACAATCTGACAACCCCAAACTTTTGAGAAACTAACCACCTTGATTCTACAAGCCAAATCTTCTCCTAACAACCTAACAACCCAAATTGAAGAAGGAACTAAACCATTATCAGATTGGAACATTAAGTGTTTGCTTCTAACAAAGTTGATAATAATAATTCTCACACTCTAAGAAAAGAAAACTTAGAAAATATTTCTAATCTTAACAAGTGTTTCTATATTAGAACTCTAAGATGAATTTGGAATTTTGAGCTCGAGTTCTTTTACTCTTTTATGTTTTTCGATGTTTTTCTTCTTCAGCCTTGATTATCTATTTATAGTTAAAATGTGGGCATCAATTTAGTCCTTGTTTAATTCTTAATTGTATCTTGTTCAAATTCAGTATATAAATTCTTCAGATTGATTATGCTTCTATTTTGTGTAGATTGAGTTTGTAAATTCTTCAGATTGATTTTGTTCATATTTTGTTGTAGATAAATTTTGATCAAATCTTAATTAAATATTCTTCAAATCTTGATCAAATATTCTTCAAATCTTGATCAAATCTTAAATAAATATCATTTAAATCTTGATCAAATTTTCTACAAATTTTGACCATATCTTATTTTCAACATGGTCAAAGATTTTCTTCAATTGTAAATTTGAATCAAATCTTAATTTAAATTTTCATCAATTTTAAATCAAATCTTATTTTAGATTTTATTCAAAAACATGAATTTTCTTGTATACTCTTTTGAAGTCAAATATACTCTTCTCATCAAATACTTTTGTTAACATCAAAACTTTAAATGTAAAATCAACTTGGTTCCAACAAAAACAGCGGGTGTTGTTGTAAACAATCACCCGCTTCCTTTGCATCATGTTCAGTTGATTGCAACTTGTTATCTTGGTTTTGCAGGCTCTCCTTTTAATTTCAAGTGCGATACATTGAGAGAACATTTGGATTGTGTCGTTTGTAATTCGGAATGTCAACATATGTTCCTCGTTGGTCCTTGGCTGTGACTCCAATGTCTGACTGGCAGGTTAATGTGGGCAAAATTACTACTAACCTAAGACACTATAATAAGAATGTGTTTGATAACATTTTCAAATGGAAATATCTCATTTTAAGAAGGCTGGAAGGTATTAATAGTGCTGTCATAAATGGCCCCCAATGATCGTATGACCATCTTGAAAGACAAATTATGGGAAAAGTATTAGAAAATCATTCAGTAGGAAGAAAATTATTTGTTTCAACAAGTGCCAATCTACTCTTATCAGAAGGCATCTCAACAAAATTATGGCTCTACAAGACTTTGAGGATCAATGGATTTATGATGAGGAAACCTTGAAGTAACATGTGGTGTTTTATTTGCAACTTTACTCCTCCCCTGATCTTATTAACTTACTCTCATCACTACTTCCAGCTTCGCTACCATCTATTGATATGAAAAGTTATAAGTCCCAAGACCCCGATGGATTTCACCCAATCTCTTCATGAATCAATGGGATAGAGTGGGAACATCAATTGTCAAGTTTGTGGCCGATTGCTTTGCTAATCCTAGTAACATTCATCGGGTAAACCATACTTTTATAACTTTAATCCCCAATTATGTCCAACTTTTATGCTTATTTGAGCAAAACTGGAATGGTGATTATCCCTCTAATATTAATTCCACAAGAGGTCTTAGACAGGGAGATCCTATTTCTCCTTATCTTTATCCATCTCATCTAAGATAAGGTGAATGATAAAAGTTGGAAGCCATTATCCTTTTGTAGAGGAGGTCCAAAGTTCTCACATATTTGTTTTGCAGATGACCTTTACTTGGTTGCAGAGGCTACTTTGGAACAAGTTAACATTATAACAGATGTACTCAATATTTTGTGTCAATTCTTGTTAGAAGATTAAACATGGTAAATCTAGAGTATTCTTTTGCAAGAATTTTGCAGATAACATGACAGCTATGTTGAGTCAGGAACTAGGCATGGAGCCAACTCAAGGCCTTAACACCTATTTGGGTCCTCTTATGATTCATCAAAGGATTTCTCAAAACTCTTATACTTTTATACTTGATAAAATGCGTAAAAGGTTATCTAGTTGGAAATTTTTTGCAGGTCGGATTACTTTAGCTTAGTCATCTCTATCTTGCATACTTGGTTATGTCATGCAAATTGCAAATATATTTGTTTTTGTGTGTGACGAGATTGAAATTTTTTGTAGAGATTTCACATTGGATCTACAAATCAACATCACAAGTGCCATCTAGTTTCTTGGGAAAAGATTTGTAGGCCTAAAAATGAAGGGCTAGATATCAAAAGTCTCCGTATGTTGAATCAGGCATACATTTATAAGCTTGCTTGCCAAATATAATTATGGTTCCATTTCTATTCTTGGTTTAAATTTTCGCAGTAATTCTTCGAGTATTTGGAGAGCTATATCCAAAGGTTGGAAGCATGTAAAGCCTCACATATAATGGGTGATAAATTATGGTCATGGAACCCGGTGTTGGAAGGATATTTGGATTCATAATTGCGGTCCGCTTGAAGAGCACTATGCAGAGCATATTCCTTCTCAAGAAGTTGAGTTCTCTCTCTCTCTCTCTAATTATACTTTAAATGATACCTATAATTGGAATATGATTAACAATCGTCTCCCTAATCCTATTTGTAGCTTAATAATAAAGATAAAACCTCCTACTAATGGTATAAAGGATACTCCCAATTGGGGCCTTTCTCTAGATGGAAAATTTATTTTAAAGTTGACTTATAATTTTACTGGTGAGTTGTAAACATATACTACTAATGTTTATATTTTGTTTGACCACAAATGCCATTAGAGCTCGTCGACAAATGATAGATGATGATACTTTCCCTATGTGCCAATCTCACTAAGAAACATCTTACATATACTTCAGGATTGCGAGGATGCTCAATAGTTTTTGAATGAATTCATCATAGAAGATAATTAGGATAAACTCTTTAGCCTCGACACTCATGCTTGGATGAAATGGAACATCACTACAAATAAGATTGAGGCCTATGTTCTTTGGAGTTTCAATTTAGGCTCTCTCGAAGGATCATAATAAGCTGGTCTTTTCTAGGGAAACTACGCTTGGTACTAGTCTTACATCTTACGTTGATAATATGGCATATCAAATTGATAAAGAGACCTTTACTCCTATTGCTTCTCGAGATAATGGTGCTCGTTTGCATTCAAGTCACTAAATGCAAGAGGCTTGCGGCAATCTTATAAGAAATCAAGATGACCATTTATTGACTAGTTTTATCAAGAGGTTTGGAACTGGAAACATAAAGTTTTTGGGGTATCCTCTCGGGTCTTCGTATGGCGCGTGAGATATGCATCTAACTCAAATCATTCTTTCATGTTGCCATTATGATTCATAATTGGTTTACTCACATCTACCATTCTCAACCTCTTTTCAACGAGGCCCTATCAATTATCCACCTCTCGGATTAGTCTATTGAAGTAAACTGATCTTGTGCATACGCTTTGACTTTGCTCGGTCATGATAGAGATTTTTCTATGATTGTGTTAGACTCTATTCTTTCTGGTGTTAAACCTTTTTTGCTTGATAAAGACTTAAAAGGGAGCTTATTCACCTATGGTCATGGCTTAGCTTGTTTTTTACTTTCCCTTGACAAAAAAAAAACATTTCTAATTTCATCTGCTACACACACATATATATATATATATATATATATATATAAAAGGATAATTTGAATTATATTCTTATATTAAAGGATAATTATAATAAATTTTATTTTGAAATTTGGGTTGTTACAGATTTGATTTTACAATCAACTCTAACACCTCAAATTTTATAATAAACTATTTTATTAATTAAATAAAATTTTAAAAAATTAATTTAATTTTAAAAGTATTTTATATAGTGTAAGTCAATAAATTATGTGATTAATTTTCTTTATATGTATGTTTGATATGGTATGATAATTTTGTACATATTTGATTTATTGAGTAATATACATTGAAATTATTATATTTAATTATTTTAACTTAGTAAAAATGATTTTCAAAGTGTCAGGAAATTGAAGAATTTTTTATGATATTCATTGTTGTACAAAAAAACTTAGGTTGCAAAAATGTCTATGTAAATCAGCCATAATGCACTAAGTTTTATAATTTACTGGTTTTGAGTTTTTACATGGGGTCATTTACACCGTATTCTTAAGTAAGTTATGTATACATGTGTTGTTAAATATTAAAATTCATTCTATTTAGAAAAGTTTTGAGATGTAAAATAAATCTTGCACTTAGAAGAGAAGATATGATCTGTGAAGTTGAAAATGTAAATAATGATTTGACTATATTTAGTATTTAATTATAACCAAAGTGTATTTATCCTTCATGAATGATTTGTTTTGGTTTAAATTAGAAACTAGACGAATTTTCTACATTTTGAACATAGACTTTATAAAATTTGAAGTCGTGTTGAAATGTTAAAATATGTTATAAATTGACCAAACATAAGTTGTCTCTTTTTGTACATATAACACCTTTTTGTTGAAATTGAAACACGTGACACCCTAAGCTTTTTAGAGAGTGTTAGTTTGCTGATTCCCAACACGGTTTGCGATACTAATAAAATCGGTGAAGTTTATATTAAAGTGCAAAAACTTATTGTTAGGAACATATAAACTAAAATTTGGTGTTAGTGGTTTGATTTCTAAAATAATTCTGAAATCTATTATATATATTTAAAACAGACTCCCATGCCACCTCATAGTATTTCTTTCACATGTGCAAACATATGCCACCTCAACAAAAAAGCATATGTGTACGCCTTAGAGAGCTCTCTTGTGTTTTTATGTTTCACTTCATTTTTTTTCTACTTAGTTTTTAAATAATTTGTCTCTCTTTTAATCCCTAATTTTTTAATGACTTCATCCAACAATTTCTTCTTCCCTCTTGTGCTCCATCCTCACAACATCTTCTTCTTCGAAATCGCCGACTCTACTCCAAAGATACACTGAAATAGGTATGAGTTGGTTCATTGCAACAAAAAAATTCTTTCTCTTTGTCCATTTCTGATTTTGCTTTGCCATAAATTCAATTATATTTTATGCAATCTTTGAAATCAATATGTCTCATAGTGACTTAATGTTATGTATAGTTTCTTACATCAAATTCTATCATTGCGACTATCTAGGAAATCCAAGTTGGGATGAGACCGGCAGGCAAACTTCACTACCCATCGTACCCAAGTTTCAATACTATGACAAGGTATATTTATACATTAATATTTTTCCCTCACCCTTCTAAACTATTTTCCTTCTTTAGTTGTTTTTAAGTGTCACTTTGCTTTGTGTGTCTCATATTCTTAGTTTTACTTCAATATAGTATGTGTTGAGTAGCTTACAAATTGCAGTTGAAAAAGTTTGATTCAAATAATTTTAAGCATGTTTAGAATTGAATTGAATAAATTAAATTATTTTAAATTTCAGAACACAAATATACATCTATTGTAGAAATCTGCATCTATTGTGGTAATTGTGATTTTTTATTTTTTTTAATTTTAAATCAGATATACTAGAATTTTAATTTTCAAACATTCAAATTATTATTAATGTTGGTTACAAAATATTTTGGTTAGAAAATATTAATTGTCAAATAATTATAAGTATACAAATAATTACAAATGAATTACTTTAATTTCATCTATTATATATATTTCAATATTTATATTTAATATATTCGATTTAAAGTTAAAATATTTGTATTTTATTTTCTACTTTGAATATTGATAGATATATATAATATATAAATATTTAGAAATTATAGACAAAGTCGTTTCTCTTTAAATTTTGGTCAGTTTTATTTTCCTGAAACTAATTACATTTAATTTGTTATTTTATAGTGTTAATTGATATTAAATTAAAGTAATTTATTTGCAATTATTTGCATTTGATGTATATTTATAATTG
>JBBPBT010001310.1:3775684-3789053 GCA_037974875.1 Cicer bijugum | reverse complement strand
CACTTTAATCATTTTTAGTTTCAGCAATAAAGTAATATATTTTATAACTCAATTATATATCAATTGAGTCTATCTCTTAATTTTAATCAATCTCAATATTAATAAGTTACTTTATTTATTCAAGTCATTCTTGTAAATTGATATTTCTCTTCTATGAATTATATTAATAAAATTGTATATATATTATTGATATAAATACTAAATAGAACATAAAATTTCATATTAATTATTTTTAAATTCACTTAAATTAAATAAATAAAAATATACCGCGCCTTGTGCGGGTTAGCATCTAGTTAAGAAATAAAACGATGTATTCTTTAAGATTATGATAGATTATATATTTGTTATTAATATTTATTTTGGGACATCATTTTAATTGAGAATTTAAATATTATTTGTAACTACTTATTAGAAAGAATTCAAATTAATTATTTACTGATGTAAACTTTACAGAACCTCAAAGCCTTGAATATAATTAGAAGTAGATGAATTTTGATATTAACTGAACGTTAAATTAATTTAAAAAGGTATAGTGTATACATAAACAAGACTGCTACGTAAGAGTTTATGTAATGACACCATTACATGAAAAATAGAATTTTACAGTGTTTCTTTTAATCTATTTACAGCGTTTTTTCAAAAAAAAAAAAAAAACGTTGTGGTATCGACACTACAAGAAAAACACATATTTGTGGCCAACTTTATAAATATTTTGTGGCCGAATAAAACCCTCACAAATTTGTGAACGAAAAAGCCCTCACAAAGGCTAAAATTTAAATTGGTCATTTTTTATGGCTGAAAAAGCCCTCACAAACATTGTGATTTTGTGAGGGCTTAGGCAGCCACAAAATCCAGTTAAATATTTCTGGATTTTGTGAGGGCTTTTACAGCCACAAAGGATTAATTTTGTGAGGGCCAAATCCGTCACAAAAGCATGAAAAGACCAGTTCGTTTGTGGCGGCTTATGCCGCCACAATGGATTGGGCACGTGGCGTTTGTGGCTGCAAAGGCCGCCACAAAATACGCCCAAATCCAACTGAATTTTCTAGCCGCTTAGGCCGTCACAAGTGTATATAGCCGTTGCCTTTTGTGGCGGCAAAGGCCGCCACAAATATGTATATAGCCGTTGCCCTTTCTGAAGGGTCAGGCCGCCACAAAATTCATGTAGCCGTTGGCATTGTGGCTGCTTTGGCCACCACAAATGCTCAAGGCAAATCCTATATATATTTCTCCCCCTCCTACTTCATTTTTTCACATCCAACTTCTCTCTAAAACTTCATTATGACTATACTCTCCTCCTTCTCTCTACACAACATTACTCTTCATTTAAAATTTGGTAAGTATATAAATTATATTATATATGTAAATTTTTAATTTTATTTTTTAATTTGATATAACTAATTAATGTTATTGATTTTTATTTTTGTAGTGCTTGCTAATTATTTCAAAGACTTGCAAGCATCGTACGTGAGTGAAAGCTTGAAGTCAGACGCTACTCGGCATCAAGTTAGTATTTGATATATTTTATAATATAGATTAGTAATATATATATTAGTTTTATAAATTTATTTTTAAAAAATAGGAATGATGTTGGTTTTAATATATTGGTTTTAATCTATCAGTTTTAATATATTTAGATTAGTTTTAAAGTTTCAAACCACGGTTAAAATATATTGATTTTAATATAATTATTATTTAAAAAAATATTATTAAAATTGATGATATTATTATTTTTTGTTATAAATAAGTCTTGATTATTAGTCTTGATTTTTAAAAAAACATCATAATTGACATATATATTTGTATAATGATATGGTGTTGATTAATAATTTATTATATTGTTTTCAAATTAATTAATATATAATCCCCTAATTGACATATATATCAAAGTTATTGATTTTAAAAAAACATTATTAAAATTTATCATATTAATTATTATTTTTTGTTATAAGTATTAATATTTTATTGTATTATTTATAATTTATTATAAGTATTGATATTGTATAATATTTATTTAATTAATATTTTTTTGTTAGTATTGATATTTTTTGATAGTATTGATATATATATATATATATAATTTAAAATTTTATTTCGGTATATATTTTATTATTGTATTGATAATAATATATTATATTATGTGCAAATGCATGCTCCCCTAATTGACATATAAATATGTCAAAATTTATATTAATGCTTTTGAAAAATAAAGCAATTAATATATAAAACATCGATATATATATATATAAAGCAACTATGGATTTAGACCGTAGTTGGATGTACGATAGGAATTTTCCTGGAAGAAAGGGTCTTAAACAACGTTTTGCTAACAAGGTCGAAGACTTTCTCAATTTCGCGAGAGTGCAAAAAATTGTCCAAGATGAAGGGGGAATGAGATGTCCATGTTGTTTATGTCGATGTAGACGGTTTAAAAGTGAAGATGAAATAATAGTGCATTTGTATGCAGACGGATTTATGCCTAACTACTGGATTTGGACTAATCATGGAGAAGAGTCTCCGGCCGCGCCTAATACTAGTACATATTTGGAGAATTATAACGTAGGTCCTTCAAGTAGTACTAACATGTTATGTATAGATTATTATAACTATCAACACTTTGAGGCGATGAATGATATGATCTCGGATGTTGTTGGGGTTTATTTTTCATTCAATGAAGATCAATATGATGATACCGATGGACTTCCCAATGAAGAAGCTCAGAGGTTTTATGGTCTTTTGAAAGAGACAAATAAACCATTGTTTGAAGGTTCTTCAAACTCAAAGTTATCAATGTGTATTAGACTGTTAGGTCTAAAGTCTCAATTTCATGTTCCTGATTTAGTTTTGGATTTGATGACTAAAATGATGCTAGACGCAACACCTGTGAGAGATGGTTTGCCGCAAAGTTATTACGATGCGAAACGGTTAGTGTCAAAGTTAGGATTAGGTGTCAAGAGGATTGATTGTTGTGTTAAAGGTTGCATGTTGTATTATGACAATGAATTAGGTATGAATGATGCAAACTTAGTTGAATGCAAGTTTTGTCAAGAACCAAGGTATCACCAAAGGAATAACTCAAGGGTAAGTAGGGGAAATCAATTCCAAGGAAAGCAATGTTTTACCTCCCTATTGTATCAAGATTGCAAAGATTGTTTGCATCAATACAAACTGCAGGAAAGATGACGTGGCATTATGAGAATAGAAGAAATTCAGGCGAGTTGCGACATCCTTATGATGGTCAGGCATGGAAACACTTTGATCAAATACATCCTGATTTTGCGTCAGATCCACGCAATGTAAGACTTGGATTATCCTCAGATGGATTTACGCCTTACATACAAGCATCGTCTACTCCTTATTCTTGTTGGCCGGTTATTGTTACTCCTTACAATCTTCCTCCTGATATGTGTATGTCTAAACCATATATGTTCTTAGCTGCTGTGATACCAGGTCCTTCTAATCCTACAACTGGTATTGATATTTGTTTACAACTTTTGATTGACGATTTGAAGAGGTTGTGGAATGGTGTCTTGACGTATGATATTGCTCGGAGAGAAAATTTTATGATGAGAGTTGCATTGATGTGGACCATTAATGATTTCCCCGCTTATGGGGTGTTGTCAGGATGGGGCACCCATGGTAAACTAGCTTGTCCTATTTGTATGGAAGATACGAAAGCATTTACTTTAAAATTTGGTGGGAAGGCATCGTGGTTTGACTCGCATCGCAGGTTTTTACCTGCTGATCATGCATTTAGAAGGAACAAAGCTGCCTTTATGAAGGGATATGCAGAAAGTCTAGGACCCTCGATGAAATTGACATTAGAACAAGTTTGGAATAAAGTAAAAGATATGCCAAAGGTACATGTTGTTAATGGTGTGGCTTGTAAACCACAAGTTTACGGACAATGGCACAATTGGACAAAAAGATGTATTTTTTGGGATCTACCGCATTGGAAAGATAATCTTTTGAGACATAATCTCGATGTTATGCATATTGAGAAAAATTTCTTTGACAACATCTTTAATACTGTGATGAATGTGAAAGGGAAAACAAAAGATAATGACAAAGCTAGAAAAGACATAGGTATATATTGCAGACGACCAGATTTGTTGTTGGTGGAACAAAACGGCAAGACCCTAAAACCTCGTGCGAATTACACTTTATCTAATGATGAAGCCAAATCTGTTTATCGTTGGATCAAAGAGTTGAAGACGCCTGACGGTTATTGTTCGAATTTGGCAAGATGTGCTGATGTGGAAAATGGGAGGATGCATGGGATGAAAAGTCATGATTGTCATATATTTTTAGAGTGTTTACTTCCTATTGCCTTTAGTGCTTTACCGACACATGTATTGAACCCACTTATTGAAGTGAGTCAATATTTCAAGAATTTGTGTTCTTCAACACTTATTGATAAAGATCTGATCAAGATAGAAAATGACATTCCGATCATTCTATGTAAGTTGGAGAAAGTATTTCCTCCTGGGTTTTTTGATTCGATGGAACATCTCTCAGTGCATCTTGCAAGTGAAGCTAGGCTTGGTGGACCAGTTCAGTATAGATGGATGTATCCATTTGAAAGGTGATATATATATACATACATCTCTTTAATTAATTTCAATATACTTCAACTTATATATATATATATATATATATATATATATATACATGGAGCTTATTGTACATCTCTTTGGTATATTATAGGTTCATGGGTTATTCAAAATGGTCGGTGAAAAACAAAGCTAGAGTTGAGGGCTCAATTTGTTCATCTTACCTACACCGTGAAACAACACACTTTTGTTCTCATTATTTCAACAATGAAACATTGTCACCAGTTAACGGAAGAAACACTACTGATAGTGTTATACGTCATCCACATGCTTTATCAGTTTTTTGCTTGTCTGGTCATCATGCTGGTAGGGATTTTCCGATTTTCTGGCCAAGCGACAAAGTATTTAATGCGGCACATGTTCACGTTTTGATTAACTGCACTAAAGTTAAACCATACATTGAGTACGTTTCAAATTCCTCTCCGATCTTATTAAATAATTATATTTTATTATATGATTAAATTGATATTCACCATATATATATATGGTCATCGATCAGAGCATTTTTAAATACGGGACAATCATCTAATGATATACATTCAAATTTCCCATCATGGTTTCAACAACAAGTGCATCTGGAAGAACAAACTCCTATCAACATCCACTTAAGGCACTTATCTATGGGCCCGAGTAGAAGTTTCAAAGAATGGCACACCTATTACATTAATGGATACAAATTTCACACTGAATCTTGGACTGAAGGAAAAGAAACAATTAATAGTGGAGTTTGTATGAAAAGTGTCTCTAATAGTGGTGTAGTAGAAGATTTCTATGGCATAATTGAGCATACTTATGAAATTGACTACACGTTCCTAGATTATGCGAAAAAAGTGGTGTTGTTTTACTGTAAGTGGTTTGATCCATCTAGCAGAGGAACTAAAATCAATTTGATATCCAATACTGTAGACATTCGAATGAGCAAAAGATATCCACAGTTTGATCCATTTGCCCTGGCCCATAATGTAAGACAAGTGTATTATGTTCCTTATGCATCAACTGTCAGAAGCAAGCAAGGTTGGTGTGCTGCAATCAAAACAAGACCAACGAGTGGAATAGAAGAAGTTGAAGCAGGTCAAAATGAAGAAGTTACATTTCAAATGGATGAAATGTCAAATTTGGATCATGTGATTGGAGATGAGACTATTAGTCAACTTTGTCATGAGTCACACATTGGAGAAGAAGTTGATGAACAAGAAATAGATGAATTAGAGAACGATGAAGCCAATTTTGACTTAACTCACTCATCAAATGAATATACTGATGATGAAGATGACCAAGACGAAGACAATTAATTAATTAAGCATTATATATATATATATATATATATTTGTATGGATATCGATATGTATAATATTATATATTTCTTTATTTATGTGAGTGTTAAAATATATTTATGTATATTTCATTATTATATATATATATATATATATGTATGGATATATCATTATTTATATATGTATATTTATTTATTTATTTATTTATTTCTTTATGTATAAAATTTATTTATTTATTTATGTATATTTCTTTATTTCTTTATTATTTACATATAATTCATCTTATGTTAATTGTACATACACACATATATTATATTATATATACGTATGGATATGGATGATATATATATATATATATATATATATATATAAAGAGAGAGAGAGAGAGACATGGCTTCAGTGGGAGTAGGAGGATCAGGAGGTTCAGGAGGTTCAGATGGATCAGGAGGACCAGGAATGGCGGCAATACAAGGAATATCCAAAACATCACGTGGTAAGAAAAAAGTTGCTATACCACGTGTTGTTAATGACTCGTCTCTCATGCCGATGCCGACCATTGGTACTAGTGGTGGAGCTATTCCTTTATATCCGGAGGTCCCAGTAGAGCCTTATACGTTAGACGAAATCATGGAACCCAGATGTGTTGATTGCTACAACCGCATTGTCATAATTTCAGAAGGAGATGGGTATGTAAACTATGATTGTTAAATATTTTATTATTGCATATCATGTTACATTATTTTATTAATTAATTTTTATATTTAATTTGCATGTAAATTTTGAAGATATCTTCCTTTTAAACCATCTGCAAAGGCAATTGCTGAAGTCATACAAGAGAAATACAAAAAGCCATGGTTGTCTTGGGGTGAGATTAAAGAGGATAAGACACCTCAATTTAGGGAAGTTGATCAGTTTCTACATTGTTTCAAAGTAAGTGATTACATTAATTTATTTAAGTACTAATTAATTATATATACATTTGATTGCTTAATTGAATTATATTTTTAATATTTTTTAAATTTAAACAAACAACAGACTAAATGTACTTGGAAAAGAGAGCATGATGCCGCAGTTATGGCTTCATTTGACCATCGCTTTTCAAAGCGTCTCTCATCTATGTTGTCTTACGCACGTAATAAGGGCGAAGAAAAACGACCTAATTGGATTGGTGAAAATGTTTGGACTGCTTTGTGGAGTAAGTGGAACACAGATGCTTACAAACAGAAGAGAGAAAAAGCAAAGATTAATAGAGCATCTGAGAGGGGTACTAGTACTCATAAGGGAGGTTCCTTGTCTGTTGGAGAAATTAAATATTATATGGTAATTAATTATTATTTATAATATATATCTATTAATATTTATTCAATTATTCATCACATTTCACCATAAACTTGACATTATTTTAATATATATTTTAGGAAAAGCAACTTGGAAGGGAGGTTACTCAGGCTGAGATACATTGCTATCTTCATGTTAATCCTCAAACAAATGAGTATACTGATTCGTTATCAAAAATGATTCAGGTAATTATTATATTGATTATTATATATTTACACCTTTAAATTATTATATATTAATTATTAACTATTTTAATTTTTAATTTTTTGATTTTTAATATAGGAACAACTTGAACAAGTCATGAAAGAATGGGATGATCATCAAGCTACTCTTCCTCCTGCTATGCGAGCTACTCCAGTGCAGCGGAAACAATATGAGACTGCAAGTTTTATGAACATCAGTGGTGGCAAGTACAAAGGGCGTGTGCTGGGAGCCGGTGCTTTATCATCAACCTTTGTGAAAGGTCCAACCGGCTATATTCAGATTGAGACGTCTTCTTCTTATGCTAGTACGGACCGATCTCATCGTCTGACGCCGATAGATAATCTTGACCAGTTAAAGGAGCAATGGGCAAGTGAGCAAGAAGAAAGAACACAACAGCTGATACAAGCCGCAATTGATAAATTGAATGAGGAATGGAAATAGAGGTTTCAAGAGCAGCAACAGCAGTTTCAGCAGCAACAGCAATTTCAACAACAACAATTTTCATTTCCTCCTGTCTTTCATCAGCAGTTCCCGCCTCGGCCTCAATACTTGCATCAACAACCAATTTTCTAGCAGCAACAAAATTACTCTCAATACTCGCAGCAGCAGCAACCGCCTCCAAGTTTCCAACAGCAACAACAGGATCCTTCGAACTCTGCCTTCCAGCAATAGCAGCAACCAATGTTTTAGCAACAACAATATTTTCATAATTATCAGTATGCTCCATCATCTTCACATCAACTTCCTCAACCTCAACCAGATCAATATCAAACTGCATACTGATCGACTATGCCAACAGCTGGGTTGATCAGACCAGATTTAAATCAACCTCAGCCAGCTAGGGCTCCTCCTTCGACTACTGGTGGTGCCATTGAAGATGAAATTCAATTTCAAAGCATGATGTCTCCTCCAACACAGATGCATAATACTTTTGAGGGGCTTCTTTCGTCGGGTATGAATGCAGGATATAATGATGGTGGGAGTGGAGCAGATCAGACGAATTATTATGATGATTGATGTGATTTTTGGGTTGTACGACATTATTGTGTGTTTAATTAATTTCCACTTCGTAAGACATTATTTGTTAATTTTGGGTTTGTAAGACATTAATTGTTAATTTTGGAATGCATGTTTTATTTGATTTTATCATGATTGCTATAGCTAGCTTTAATTATTATTAATATTATGTTTTTATATATAATATTTATTTTAATTTTAATATTTAATATTTAATATTTAATATTAATTTTATTTAAATTTTTATTTAAGATTAATATAAATTATAATTTATTTATAATTTACATTAATTTAAATTAATGCTTAATTATAATTATAATTATTAATTTAAATATTTTATTATTTAAATTAATCTTTAATTTAATTATTAATCTTTATTTTTTATTTAAATATTTTATTTTAAATTTTTAATTATATTAAGATTAGTTTATTATATATATATATATATATATATATATATTGAATTTAATTTAGAATTACATTATATTTCAAATTTAATTTAATTATAATTTAAATTTTAATATTATAATTATATTAGTTTATTATATATAATATTATAATAAACTATTAATTTGAAATAAAAATTAATTTATTAATTACGTTGACATTTATGGCGGCCAAAAGCCCTCCCAAATGTCCACTCAACAAGCATTTGTGGTGGCCAAAAGCCCTCACAAAGGTCCAGTCAGCAAGAACTTGTGGCGGCCAAAAGCCCTCACAAAGGTCCAGTCAGCATTCCTTTGTGGCGGCCAAAACTCCTCACAAAGGTCTGATCAGGCAAATTCAGCTTGTCCTTTGTGGCGGCCTATGCCCTCACAAAGGCAGACTTTTGTGGCTACGAAAGCCCTCACAAATGCTTGTCCTTTGTGGCTGCAAAAGCCCTCACAAAATTTTCTGACCAGCTTCTTTGTGGCTGCCAAAAGCCCTCACAAAAGCCACCTTTGTGGCTATTTTTTCCCTTTGTGAGGGCTTTTGGCCCTCACAAAATCATTGATTTCTTGTAGTGCGAACGCTGTAAGAGATACAACAATGTTTTTTTTTTTAAAAAAAAAACGCTATAAAACATGTAGATATAATGCGCGCTTGTTATGCACATTTTACAGCGCTTTTTCAAAAAAACGTTGTAAAATACGCGCACATAATATGCATTATTATGCACATTTTACAATGCTTTTTTAAAAAAGCATTGTAAAATGTGCACCTATAATGCATATATTGTGCCAAACAACATAGCCCTCAAATTAAAACATTCTTTCTTATATCCATTATAAACTTCCACACTTGTCTCCCACATATTTTTTAAATCTTCAATTAAAGGAGTCAAGTATACGTCGATATCATTCCCCGGTTGTTTGGGTCCAAAAATTAACAGAGACAACATCATAAACTTACGCTTCATACATAACCATGGAGGTAGGTTGTAAATCAACAAAATCAAAGGTCACGTGCTGTGTGAGATGCTTTGAAGACCATGTGGATTCATTCCATCAGTATAAAGTGCAAGTCATAGATTTCTTGACTCTATCCCAAATTTAGGATACTCGTCATCAATTTTTGCCCATTGTGGAGAATCTACAGAGTGTCAAAACTTTCAATCTCCAATTCTTTCATCTGCATGTCATGTCAAGTGTTTTGAATCATCTTCACTATGATACATGCGCCTAAATCTTGGTATTATAGGAAAATACCACACGACTTTTGCTGGAGTAGATTCTTTCTTCTTATATCGAGAGACATTGCATTTCAGACACGCCTTAAGTAATTCATATTTGTTTCAAAATAAAATACAATCGTTAGGACACGCATGAATCCTTTCGTAACTCATGCCAATAGAGCACAAAATTCGTTTAGCCTCGTAGGATCGATTGGGAAGTTCATTATCATCTGGAAACATATCTTTTATGAGTGTTAATAATTTTGTGAAGCTGTTATCAGACCATCCATTACTCGCTTTTAAGTTGTACAACTTCAATATCGCCGATAGTCTTGTGAATTTAGTACAACCATTATATAATGGTTTCTCTACATCACTCAACAAACTCTCAAACATTTTAGGACAATCCCGAAGATCTTCTTCAACTGCTTTTGCAATCTCCTCAACTCAATCCAGCTCATGTGTATTTGTATTGAAGTCAGTTGAAGCATATATCGAACTATTCTCAAAATTAATGTTTCCTTTTTTTCTCACCATGTCTTATCCAACATGTGTAGCCTTGATCAATTCCATTACATACTAAATATCCTTCCAATTCATCTTCTCTAACTTGTTTTCCAAAACAACATTTTAAACAAGGACAAACGACTTTATTTGGATCTTTTGCATTCTTCACAGCAAACTCAACAAACTCCTTAACTCCATTTTCATACTCTTTTGACAATCGATTGGCCGACATTCATTTTTCGATCCATATTATACGACCTATATAAATGTAGTTACAAAAATAATAAGCTACTGAACAGATCAACAAATTTAAAAAAAAAACCAATATCAACATATTTCAAAAAGAAACCAATATCAACATATCTAATAACAATTTCAAAACAGAAAAGATTTCAAAACAGAAGAAATCAACATATTTCAAAAAAAAAAGATTTAATATATAACAGTTTATTAGTTTTCAATTATTAAAAAACTAAAGATTTTTTGACAAAATTAAACAAATTAATAAATACCTGAGGCAACGTAGATGGTCGCACAGTACGTAGAGGATATGAGGGTTCTCAGAAAAGATCAAAAATAATAAGCTACTGAACAGATCAACAAATTTCAAAAAGAAACCAATATCAACATATTTCAAAAAGAAACCAATATCAACATATCTAATAACAATTTCAAAACAGAAAAGATTTCAAAACAGAAGAAATCAACATATTTCAAAAAAAAAAAAAAAGATTTAATATATAACAATTTATTAGTTTTCAATTATTAAAAAACTAAAGATTTTTTGACAAAATTAAACAAATTAATAAATACATGAGGCAACGTAGATGGTCGCACAGTACGTAGAGGATATGAGGGTTCTCAGGGTAGAGGTGATGAGGGTTCGTAAATTTGTTTTTATTTATTTAAAAGTAAATGATATTTATTTGAAAGCGCATGTCTTTTACAGCGCTTGTGAAAAAAGCGTTGTAATAGGTAATTAAATTATTTGAAAGCGCATGTCTTTTACAGCGCTTGTGAAAAAAGCGCTGTAAAATAATACGTGAAGGCGCTTCAGTTTACAGTGCTTGTGAAAAAAGCAATGTAAAAGCCTTATAACATTATGCGCAAACGCTATATGACCCTACAATAGTGCTTGTCAAAAAAGCGTTGTGACAGACTCCTTTATTTTTAAAATATATTTACAACAGCGCTTGTATTTAGTAAGCGCTGTAAAATGAGCGCTATTAAATGACATTTTTGGCGTAGTGCACTCTCAATAATAAGGGTTTCCCTCCATTTACTTTTCTACGTGAAATAAAGGTGTTATAATTATATTTTAATGCCATGTGATATTTGTTATGATGTTTTATATTCTATGCAAATACATGCTTTACATGAGTTGTATCTTCTTATTGACTAAAATCTGAACTGCATTGTCTGGGGTGTGGTTGATTAGTAACAAGAGATATACAATTGTGTTGTTTTATCTCTAAATTGAACGGGTTTAGCACAAGTCAAAAATAAATCTGGATACTCCTTATAGGTATTCTACTTGGATTGTTAACAAAGGATAAAGCATTCATGTATATATGATGGGCTTGAATCTAGTCACGAGTATGTGATGACAATTTTTTTGTACAGGTTGTGTCTTAGAAAAATCCAAGTTGAGTATTGGATATGAAACTCCAAATGAGAGTATTGAGTCGTCTCAGTGGGACATTTTTTAATGGGACAATTTGCCTTTACATAAGGAACATACATCTTAACCTTATGAGCATAAAATACATCTTAACCTTATGAGCATAAAAGAAAACAGGATTACACCTATCAAGCAGTAAATCAAACACACACACAAAATGACTTATAAACAACTGTGAAATAAGAAACGAAAATTTAATCACAAACCAAATGATAAAATATTTTTTTTATTAAATAATAAGCTAATATAAAAAATTTCAAGTATAGAGGGTGATGTTAAGCAAGTAAGATAACAAAAGAATGATAAACAAATATTTATAATAATAATATAAAGGAAAAATAAAAAGGCACATGCAGAATATTAACACAGGGAAACAAACATAAAAAAAATAATAATAATATAAGCATTCATACACATATAGGAAAACTAAAATAAAAAAGACATAAAAATATATGTTTCAAAATAGAGATTAAAAACTGGAAAACTAATTACATAACACAAATATATTATACAAAAAAAAGATAAAGGAAGAGAAAATAAAGGAAAGGAAATTTTTAATAGCTTCTCTTTTAAGGATAAACATTACGAGAGAATTATAAGTGGATGTCTTTAGATTAACAAAATTATGGCCCGCGCGCTGCGTAGATATTAATTAATTTTATAAGTTTTGTAAGTAATATTTTATATATTATAAATATAATTATCTTATAATATTATTTTATTGATTTATAATAATTGAATATGATTAGGAAAATTAAAATGATAGAAAATTATGTTTATCACAATCATCTAATTTAATTTTTAATATTTTATAAAATTCGTATGATAATTTATTATATAGGATAATTGTCTGACTCATTGTAGTGTGATTGTTAATTTATTTTTCAACATATAATGGTACTTGTATTTATTTGATGAAAGAAAATGTAAAATACAAACCCAAAAATAAGATGTAAAAATTTAAAAATATGATTGACTATTTAATATTTTTTATTTTAAAAAAATATTAATATTGAATTATATTGTAGCGTAGTCTAAATTTATTTGTTTTATTAGTATGATATTTTAATTGTGAGCATGA
>JBBPBT010001310.1:3723291-3758158 GCA_037974875.1 Cicer bijugum | reverse complement strand
TTAGAAAAAAACATCCTTTTTTTTTTTTAAATTGTGTTTCAATAAAATAATAATAATAATAATATTAATAATAATAATATTAATAATAATTTTTTTTTCTTTCTCTTTCTCAATTAGTAGACATTTTCTCATTAGTACTATTGTAAATCACTGAAGAGTTCGTAAACTCTAAAACCCTAACATCGAGTTATACTCTAATGAGTTCATAATATCATAATCAGAAAATCAATCATTTCAATTAAATATCCCAACACTCTCATGATTCAATATTCATACCAGCCCCCTAAACCAAGATAACAATAACTCTTTTCAATTTTCTTAAAAACAAGACATAGTAAAACATACTGTAAATTTTAAGTTGTTTTAAACATTAAATAAAATCAGTAGCATAAAATTAGTGTTATTTTATAAATCAACAAAAATTCAACTCAATTTAATTTCTTTAAAATAATCAAGAGTAATTCAAACAAAAGTTATTTTCATCATACAAAATAAGTAAACTTTAACTCCTTCAAAATATCATTTTTAAAAAATTCTAAGTTCTATCAATCTCTAATATTCAAGAATTACTATTGCTAATAATATAAATTTCACACTATCTAAATCATGACGAACATTCTAAATTGTTTTCAAAACCAATATCAAAATTCTACTCATCTAGATACAACCACAACACTTTCAAGTGATTTAAAGTTAACATTCACGATTTAAAATCAAATTTTTTTTTAACACAAGTCAACATAAAATAAAAATCATAAATTTTTTTGTCAAAATTAAAACTTTAAACGTCAGAGACACATTTCCTATCTAACTCAAAGTTTAGAACGAAACATCTTCTTTTTCTCTAAATTGAGTTTCAACAGAATAATAATAATTTGTACCTAATAAAAGTCAATACTTGAAGTTTTAAACATATAATCCATAAGGAATTCAATGTTTCAATCAATTAGTTATTAGATCAAACACTTTAAACAAATACATATCAAAACTAAATATTTTAAATTGATTAAGGGTGAAAGTCGAACTTTAAAACAACTAACTAGTGAGTTATGACATTTGATACATAAGATTATGTGAATGAGATTAATAACTTGAAACATACAATTGATCAATCAAAATTATTACTTCCAACTATTCATATAAAACAACAGTGCAAAAATCACAGTTCGGTAGACAAGCAATAAGCAACAAGTAACTAACATAATCTTGTCAACAATTAAAATTAACTCAAATCCTAACCAGTAATTTCATGGTTTATTTACTCACTTAGGTAGAAATTTAGGATCCAGTGCACAATCAGAGTAAGCAAACAATGTACAGTTAATTAGTAATCTCGAAAATATGTATAATAATACAAAAGCATATAACCCTTAACACAATTATATAACGGGAAAATATCATAGTGAAAATAATTATTAGACAAGAAATCACAATAGACACAACTGACATTCGTAACACATAATCGACATTCGACCCACTCGGCCTGATTGGACAGACCTGCTCTGATACCACTAATGTGACACCCTAAATCCCAAAATAATATATATAATAATTTATATCATATTCCTAGAAAATTTGCCGCGGATAAATAAAATTATATTTTCAAGAAAATAAAAACTTTGGTAACTAATTTAGGATATCACGTTTCTCAAAGTACACATGCAACAATTCAAATTTTATTACTCAAATAAAACAATTTAATCTCAATAAACTTAATTTATGTATAAATACTTGATTTAATTCTAAAAACTTACTAGTACTTCTAAGTAAAATACAAAATTTAATTCAAATTAAATAAGTAAAATACAAATTAAAACCCTTGTTCCCGATATCACCTATCAGAGCGGGGTTCCTCCCAAACTTGAACTTCAAGACTCATTAACCTGTAATAACTTATTTTGACGCTTTCAGACACAAGCACAATTCCACGAGCAAACAATATTTCTTCTTTGACTTTTTGTCCTTCAATCGATCTAACTCGACAATTTATGGGTAAACGTCAAAAATAAATTATGAGAAAATAGTCTAAAAACTGATTTCGAAATTTGGTCGAATAAAATCACCATAAATCAGAAAACCAATCAGTGGATAATATAGCTACTTTTCACACGGTCGTTTTGGCATTGGTTTCACTAAAATCGGACTTACGGTGAAGGAGAACGATGCAAAATAAGGATTTCTGTAAACGGAGAAATCGGGTATTTGAGGGAGAAATTTGGGTTGTTAAAAATCTGAAAAATTGTATTTAATTGAATATATAAAGGAGTAAAACAACATACTGAAATTTGTACGAAAACAGAGAAACTGTTCTGGGATAGTTATGGATCGCTGGTGTCAAACGGTACGATTATTGTTGGTTTCCTCTTGATTTTAGTGGTGCTGGCCTTAAGCTTCCTTGTTTGTTCTTTTATTTTGTTTTATTAACAATTTAAATCATTTACACACATGGGTCAAGCCCATTAGACTCCTTTTAGGTTTTACTATTACTATTTTATTTTATTAAAAATAAAAAACACAATTTCATTAATAAAACATTATTAATATTTCAAAACTAATAATTTATAAAATACATTTAAAATATATTAATAACCAAAACTCTCATATTCTAATTAATCACTATAATTACACTTATTTTTCTAAATACTTACGTTAAATTACTACGTTAGAAAATATTTAAAATTACAAAATAAATAAATATATAAAATCAGCACTTTATATTAATTACTATTTCAAAATAAACAAATATAAAATCATGATGCCATAACAAGTATATAAAAATAAAGAGAATAAAACACAATAGTACCACTATCTCAAGATAATTATTTTTAAAATAAATAATTAAAATTAAATAAATATAATTAAGTGCACATTTAATATTAGTTAAAAGAATGTTATTTTAATTGGGTGTATGTTTATACACGTACAATGACATAAAATCTTATTCTTCAAAATATTACACTAAAATATTATTACTTTTAAAAGTTTATATAGTATAATAATATAAAATATTTATTATTTATATCTTTCGTTTAATATAATGTGTATCCAACTAGCACATCATAAAAAACATTCGTATAACAAAAATTACTAACAAAATTTATCAACATAAGTTCTAAAATAATTTTAACATCTAATTAATTATTTAAATTCCTATTTTATTAATAAAATAATTTATTATGAAATTTAGGGTGTTACACTCAACAACAGGGTGCTAGAAAGTTGAAGAAGGTTTTGACGACAACAATCTAAAGAGGCTTTAGAAAAATATATAAAGCATGAAGAAACCGAGTAAAGAATACTTATACACTATTTATTGAATTAGTGGATTAAAATTTGGGTCAAAGCTACGTAGTTCTTGGTTAAAAAAATACGGATGTGTTGAATGTGTTTTAAATAAAATTTGTTTCGTGATAAAAAAATGTTTTGACAAAATAGAAAGAAAAAATAAATAAATAAATAAATAAAAGAGTTTGATTTGAGTAAATATTTTAAAATATGAGTTTTAGGACGATCAAGTTGTACAACTTGTGTCCCAAAACTTAAGGAATAAAGAAGATGACACATGTAATTTAATCCTCTAAAAAAATATTTTATTACTGCTCAATTTTTAAATTGAGTTTCAAAACCACCAAGTAGTACAACTTGTGTTTTAACAACACAAAGATAAAAAAAAGAGTTATATTTAATAAATAAGTCAATTTTAGATTAGTTAATTAAAATAAATAAATGAAAAATAAATAAATAAATAAATAGAAATAAATAAATAAATAAATAAGATAAAGAGAGTTTTAAAACTATCAAATTGTACCACTTGTGTCCTAACAACTAAAAAAAATTAAAAGGAGTTATATCTAATAAATAAGTTGATTTTAGATTAGTTCATTAAAATAACTAAGTGAATGGATAAATAAATAAATAAATAGAATAAAAATAAAATAAAATAGATAAAGAGAGTTTTAGAACTACCAAATTGTACTACTTGTGTTCTAATAACTCAAAAATTAAAAGATGTCATTTATGATAAATAAGTTTACTTTAGATTAGTTCATAAATAAATAAATGAATGACTAAATAAATTAAATAAATAAATAAATAAAGAGAGTTTTAGAACTATCAAATTGTACTACTTGTGTTCTAATAACTCAACAATAAAAAAAAATTTCACATCTAATTAATATTCAACATAATATTTATCTGGATTTTTTATGATAAAATTAGTATTTTGTTATGAAGGAAAACTAACCATTTTTGTAAATAATTTTAAATGGGCTAAGTTTGAACAAATTGTTGTTTTTTTTGTTTAAAACCCAAGCCCAAACTAACTTAAAAAAGAAGTCCAAAACAAACAAAATGAAACCCTAGTTAGAAGGAGGGGCACCCGCTTGGGTTTCTATGTTTTTTCCATTATGTTTGATTTTGCAAATGAAAAAAATCTAATCCTTTTTTGAACTAAAAAATTATTGTACAATGAAGATGAAGAAATATATTTATTATCTAAAAAATACCTTTGCGTTTGTTGTGTGTTGTTTTCTGTTTGTTACTGTCCTCTCTAATTTCTTTCTTCTTCTTTGTATGTATATTTTTTAGTAGAGTTAATCTCGAATCCTCCTTTTTAAACAAAATGGGGATGTATTTATAGAGTTTTTTATTTGTGTAGTTGCTTTATTTGCCTGCCTTGGTCCTTCTCTATCAATTGCTTGTTTGATGTTTTGATTTATTTGCTCATCATCTGCATTTTTCTGCATCTTTGATGCCTTCATTATTTGCTCTGATTAGTTCATTGTTGAGCTTTTATTTGTCATTTAGTTTCTTTTTTTTAAACTCAAAGATTTGTCTCTTTGTTAACTATAATGTGTACAATGGCTGATTTATGAAAGTTATATTTTTATGTTTCTGCAATTAGTTACTAAGCAAAGGTCAATGACACTGCATCTGAAACAGAAAGCCAGCAACAAAACAGAGCTAAACACTGCATCAGAAACAGAGAGGCATCAACAAGCAACAAAACAGCCAAAGGCTTAAATTAGTTTGATTTAAATCTTATTGTAATTTAATTTGATTTAATATTTAGGGTTGCAATTTGATTGTAATTGTAATTTAAAAATTATTGCTTGATTTGGTATTGTAAATTGATGAGATTACCTATTGTAAATATATTTACTTCCTTTTTTAATATATACTTTCCTTTTTGATTTATTATTGATAAATTGGACAAAATTAGGGTACTACAATAAATGAAATAACATTTTATAAATTACCCTCGTCTCTTATCGCCAGGTACCTTGTACTTTATATTATTTTTTTGTGCACTTGTTTGTCTAAATTTATATGCTTTTATTTTTGTGTGCTTGTGTTTTCCTGTTTGTCCTATTGTGTGTCTGTGTTTCCCCTTGTTTGGGTTTGTGTTATCCTATCCTTTGTTCTTATCATATGTATTCTTCGTTTTGAAAATTTGTTATTTGATTCACTCTCGTTAAAATCTATGTTTTCAAACCTTATTAAATGCTTATTTAAACAACCTTCCCCTCCAGTGCTTTTCAAAATCAACCATTTTGTTAAAAACCTATCTCTCCCAATCTCTTTTTTCAAAACGTTTTTAACTTGAAACCTTCTAGGAAAAACCAAATCTATATCTGTTTCATTATTAAATCTTAATCTACCTAACCAATCCTCTTCTTACATTGTGCTCTCAGAAAGAATTCAAGATTTTCTAAAAACATGAATTGCTCAACCTGAATGGTGAAATGTTTAGAAATATTGAATTCGTTACATTTTGGTACTAATGTCAACAAAATGGGTTATACTATAAGGCTCACAAAATGCACTCAACGGCTCACTGTTTGGAACCCGTGGGTATCAATGTATCCTTCTTTCAATAAGTACTTTAGGTACACGGAGGAAGTAAGAAAAGAGCATTGAAAAACTTGTGCCTCATTTTGTTTGAATCTTCTAGATTAGATGAAAATCTGAAAGTAATAACGAAGAAAGGTTGGAGCACCAACAATTTAATCAAATATCAATCTTTGGAAAATTATATCCCTAAATATATATTTAAAGAAATTCCCATCAGACAAGTTGTAACATCCCTCTTTAACATTAAATAATTGATATTAATTATTTCATATTTTATTATTGATATACAATTATAATTATTTCATATTTTATTATTGATATACATATCATAGTTTGTTTTGAATTATAAATAAGGTGAATTATAAGAGTGAATAATAAATATGGTGTATTTAGTATAAAAACTCTATAAGGAAAAATTCCAAATTACCAACTTAACACCACTTATTATTTCTTCATTACACTTACACATTACACACCAACACAAAACACACGCACTAAAATAAAAACACACATCACTAAACTAAGAGAGAAAGGAAGAAGAAAACAAAACATTACCAAACTAAGAGAGAAAAGAAAAAGAAGAAAAAAGGGACATAAACATAGAAGGAGAAGAAGAAAGGGTGAGAAAGAGAAGAAGAGATGGAGAAGAAAAAAAACCTTGGAAAAACAAGAAGAAGAGAAAGAAAGAACATACATTTTTCTTGCTAGAAGCCAAGTAACAAATAGTTAGGAGTATCATCATCTTCTCAATTCTTTTGAAAATCAAAAGTTAGGTTCCCTGTTCCTATTTTCCTTAGAGGCATGTATCAGGTAGTGTTTACATTAGGAACTTGGGGTTTAAAGGTTTGAAATGAAGAAAGTGATTTTTTTCCATGTTAGATTTTGGGGTTTTAGAATAGATGATTAAAATAGGTCATGCATGTAAAGTTCTATGGCTGAAGTTAGAGTAGAATTCAATTTCCTTGATGACATGAAAATATGCTCTCTTAATATGTTTGAGATTACAAACTTTGAGTTTCACTATTGTGACAAATTATGTTAAGTGAATTGATATTTTGATGTTGTTTTGATGTATTCGTTGCTTCTTTTATTCAAAATTTGCACCCATTTCTGTTTGTAAAATTCATTACAAAATTAATGTGATTGAACGAGTGTTATCAGCTTAAAATTCGTATGATATATGTGATGTGTGACACCCTAAATCCCAAAATAATATATATAATAATTTATATCATATTCCTATAAAATTTGCAGCGGATTAATTTAGGATATCACGTTTCTGAAAACTAAAAATAAAAACACTTTAAACTTATTTTATCCATTAAAATAGTGCAATCTCGATAAGCTTGATTCAAGTATAATTATTTGATTTAATTCTAAAAACTTACTAATACTTCAAAGGTTTTCATACAAAAATTCGATTCAAATTAAATAAGTAAAATACAAATTAAAACCCTTATTCCTGGTATTACCTATCAGAGCGGGGTTCCACCCAAACTTAAACTTCAAGACTCATTAACCTGTAATAACTGAAATTTTGCAAACGCAGGGCCCAGCCAATCAAACACAAACAACGAAGGAGGTGAGTTTCGAAATCATGATGACAGTATAATACAAGTAAGAAGAACACACAAACAATCATAATAGGATTGTATCATTACACAAATATTCGATCAAGAAAATATCACATTCGAAAGTCAAAATCACTCAAGGAAAATCAGTAGATTTCACTGTAACATCAAATTGTCTAAGAGAAATTATCACCACACACAATACATATTAATAACAATAAAACAATTACAATAAAATGCAATGCTATGCATGAGCTTAGACTCTACTTCACAATGTGGTACCATTCTGACTCTAAAGTACTTGGTTAGGAGGCTTGATACTATGCCACCATCCCGGTGGGTGGACAATTCAAATTGGCCCTATACTCATAGATCCCCTCAACTCAACCCGAGACACATATACGTCAAAGTCGAGGTAAACGTGTGTTGGGTGGTAGCTCCCAACATTTGGAGTGCTACCTCCAAGTCACCTAGGAATTCCCCACCCGAATACCTCCGAGGTCTAACAATCTTGCCTTAAGGCTCAACAGCAGACCACCATGATCAGGCTCATTTAGTTGTACTTATCCATAATCAATAGGCTTGTTATGCCCTACCTATATGATGACAAAATAATCTCCACTTCAAAAATTCACAATATTTATTTTCTCTCCTCGTTGGTATATGATACTCCATTAAAACTGTCATCTCAAACACAAATTGAAATCACCATTATTTTTTCAACTATGGGGTTAACTCATCACAAATTTATAGCATCACTATCATAAATCAAACATTATCACATAAACTTATCACAAATTTATAACATCACAATTATTATCATCATCATTACATAAAATTATCACAACTCATCCATACTTTGTTATCACATCACATAAACTCATCTAATAACACATATTATAAATTTAATTCGACACTCAATATCACAATAATATCAATATCACACATTCAAATAAATTAAATCAATCAACATCCTACAAATATTTCTATTCTATATTTTAATTTCACAATTTCCATATTTGCACATTAATTTATTTATCCCTCAAAGGGCTACTGCCATGCGTAGCGAGCCCCGGATGAATCGTTGGAAAATATAGTTTTCACGTTCATCTCACAATATATTATACTCTTGAATTCAAACGCTCTCTCACCCCTTACCTTACTTTGACTCTTTCCCACATGAATACAATTTTACGAGCAAACAACCTTTGTTCATTGACTCTTTGTCCTTCAATCGATCTAACTCGACAGTTTATAGGTAAACGTTAAAAATAAATTATGAGAAGATACTCTAAAAACTAAATTCGAAAATCGGTCAAGGAAAATTAGCATAAATCAGAAACCCAATCAGTGGATAATATAGCCACATTTCACACAGTCGTTTGGGCTTCGGTTTCACTCAAATCGGACTTACGGTGAAGGAGAAACGTGTAAAATAATGAATTCTACAAATGAAGAAGTTCGGTATTTTAGAGAGAAATTGGTATTGTTAAAAATATGGAAAATTATGTTTAATTGACGAGTTAAATGAATGAACTAACATACTCAAATATGGATGAAAACGGAGAAACTTTTACGGAACAGTTATCGAACACCGGTGTCAAACGATAGGTTGTTGTTGTGTTTACTCTTTCGTTCTATGGCTGCCCGTCCAACTCCCTTCCCTTTTCTTTGTTTTGTTTTATTTTAGTAAAAATCAGGGTTCACAAGGTTTCTTTATTTATGTTTTTATTTTACTATTATTATTTTTATTTTGTTGAAATAAAATTAATAATTGTGTAATCTCCTTTTTAATATTCTTCCAAGCTCCATTTAGTTTTCCAAATGTTACTAATATTCTATAAATTAGAGTAATTAAAATAATCAATATATAAAAAAACATATTACTAATGAATGAAACTTTCACAATCAAAGTAAGCCCTACAATTATACTTATTTCTCAAAATATTTATATTATAATAATACCATCATATTAGAAATAGTTGTCGCGGCCTAAAATTTCGAGTGTTTCTCGAATTCAATGGAGTCGCCGCCAAAATTTATTTTAAAATAGGGAAAATATTGGGAAACCCTTTAAAATAAAATAAATGGTATTTGGAACCAAATTTGAGTTCGGGAGTCGATTATTCGTAGGGAAGGTATTAGCACCCTACGACATCCATTAAAAACGGTTACCTATAATTAATTGTGCAAAATTAATTTTAACTTAAGTAAATTAATTTTTCTTTATTATTAAATATGAATAACAATTATTACTATATTTAAAATATGATTTTGAAATAAATATGTATTTAACAAATAAAGGACAAAAAAGAAATTTTTATTTATGTGCTTGACAAGAATGTGATCTTGCTCCTAAGTATCTCCCGGTGTGATGGAGAAATCAAAGCTGCGTAGTTCTTGGTTAAAAAAATACGGATGTGTTGAGTATGTTTTAAAGAAAATTTATCTTGTGAAAAAAATGTTTTGACAAAAATAGAAAAAAAATAAAAGAGTTTGATTTGAGTAAATATTTTATAATATGAGTTTTAGGACTATCAAGTTGTACAATTTGTGTCCCAAAACTCAAGGAATAAAGAAGATGTCACATCTAATGTAATCCTCTAAAAATATATTTTATTACTCTTGATTTTTAAATTGAGTTTCAAAACTACCAAGTAGTACAACTTGTGTTTTAACAACTCAAAGATAAAAAAGAGTTACATCTAATAAATAAATTGTTTTTAGATTAGTTCATTAAAATAGATAAGTGAATGAATAAATAAATAAATAAATGAATAAATAAATAAAATAAAATAAAATAAATATGTAAAATAAAGAGAGTTTTAGAACTATCAAGTTGTACTACTTGTGTTCTAACAACTCAAAGATTAAAAAGAGTCACATTTAATAAATAAATCGATTTTAGATTAGTTCGTTAGAATAAATAAATGAATGAATAGATAAATAAATAAATAAATAGAATAAAATAAAATAAATAAAATAAAATAAAATAAATGAAATAAAATAAAATGAAAAGATTTAAATGGGCTGAGATTTGTAAGATTTAAATAGGCTGAGATAAAAATTAATAAATTTAAGTGGACTAAGTTATGGGCTCAAATTAAAATGAATAGGTTATTAGAATGTCTCAAGCCCAAAGTAGCTTAAACAAAAAAACAAAGTTGAAAATACAAAACCCTAATTAGAGGAAAAGGGAGGCGGCTGGTTACTAGTAAGTAGCAGAAAAAATGAAACTCTTTTTCCAGTTTTAAAACATTGAGTCTTCTCCTTGCCCACTCTTTGCACACGATTTTGAAAGTAAAGGGGAACACATGGGCATACTCATCAACTCGAGAAAAGGAAAATGAAAAGAAGCAAGGGAGTGATGACGGCGGCCATTGCGACGGCTGTTTCGAAGGCAACCACCACGACAACAGTAACGGTGCTTTCGATGGCGGCAGCAACGATATCAACACAGGTTTGAACCTTTAGTTTTTATTTTGTATGTTTTGCCTACTATGCTTATTTTTTCAAATTAAAAAAAAAATCTACATTTTTTTAAACCAGAAGAGTAGTTGTAATAAAGAAACAGATTTATTGTAAATGAAAAAAAATATACCTTTGCGATTTTTGTTTGTTGCTTGTTACTGGTCTCTGATTTCTTTCTCTTCTATTTCTTTGTGTATTTTTTATCAGTGGTGGTTAATCTCATATCCTCTTTTCTTTTTTAAAACAAAATGGAGATGTATTTATAGAGTTTTTTTATTTGTGTAGTTGCTTTCTTTGCATGCCTTGGTCCTTCTCTATCAATTGCTTGTTTGATGTTTTAATTTATTTGCTCATCATATGTGTTTTTCTGCACATTTGATGCCTTCATTATTTGTTCTGATCTGAGCTTTCATTTGTCTTTTAGTGTCTTTTTTTTTTTAAACTCAAAAATTTGTCATTTAGTTTTGCACAAAGTGTACCCCTTCATTATTTGTTCTGATCTGAGCTTTCATTTGTCTTTTAGTGTCTTTTTTTTTTTAAACTCAAAAATTTGTCATTTAGTTTTGCACAAAGTGTACCAAGACTGACTTAAAAAAAATGTTTTGATGTTTCTCTAATTAGTTACAAAGCAAAGGTCAATGACATATGAAACAGAAAGGCAACAACTACACATGGCTAAACACTGCATCAGAAACAGAGATGCAACAACAACAACAAAGCAGAGCCAAAGCAGGCTGACTTAGTTTAGTTTGGTTTAAATCCTATTGTAATTTAATTTGATTTAATATTTATGGTTGTAATTTAATTGTAATTGTAATTTAAAAATCATAACTTGATTTGGCATTGTAAATTAATGAGATTACTTATTGTAAATATATTTACTTCCTTTTTTTAATATATATTTTCCTTTTTAATTTACTCTTGATAAATTGGACAAAATTAGGGTACTACAGCTGCCCCTATTTAATTATATTTTACTTGAAAAATATGAAAATAGAATAACAATGGTATTCGTTTTCATGTTATCAAGTAAAAGATAAGTAAATATAAGGACCTAAATTTTGTCCAATAATGAACATATGTATTAAAGTGCATTTGAAATGTTAAAGTAAGAATGATGCAAGAAAAAAATTTAGATGTGCAGAATAATCGTCTTCGGATTAATTACTGATGCATAGATCGACAGAAATAAAGATGATCGTCTTCAGATTGGTTACCGATGCGTGGATCTATTGAAATTAAAAATGATCGTCTTCGGATTAGTTACCGATGCGTAGATCTATAAAAATGAAAGTAACCATCTTGGAATTTTTTATAGATGCGCAGATCTATTAAAAATGATCGTCTTCGGATTGGTTACCGATGCATAGATCTATAGAAGTTAAAAATGATCGTCTTCGGATTTGTTACCGATGCGTAGTTCTATAAAAACTAAAAATGATCGTCTTCGGATTGGTTACCGATGCGTAGATCTACAGAAATGAAAGTGATCGCCTTCAGATTGTTTACCGATGCGTAGATCGTAGAAATTAAAAATGATCGTCTTCGGATTGGTTATCGATGCGTAGATCTATAGAAATTAAAAATGATCGTCTTCGAAATGGTTACCGATACGTAGATCTATAGAAACTAAAAATGATCGTCTTCGGATTGGTTACCGATGCGTAGATCTACAGAAATGACAGTGATCGCTTTCGGATTGGTTACCGATGGGTAGATCTACAGAAATGAAAGTGATCGTTTTCGGATTGTTTATCGATGCGTAGATCATAATTGGTCCAATCTTGAAGGTAGATAAAGAGGATAAGTATGTGATACTTGCAATTCAAATGATAAGGTATTGATGATTCATGTGTGTGTGATGCATTGAGTATAGGTAAAGTGTCAATGAAGATGCATGGATCATGTGAGTATGAGTAAATTATGTAAGGTTTATGTGTCATGCATTATAGACAAATTTTGTTCTTTTATTTGATCCCCGATCCTTATGCTTTTCTCTGTCCCAAGATTCAATGGATGAATAAAGATAAATATTGTTTCCACATGATGACTCTTCGTATCTATCGAATGACCGCTTTTTCGTAGTGAGAATAAAAATCCATTGTTTAAAATGACTACCCTCCTTATTATTCTTCACACACTCATATATCTTGAGAATCAAACGAGTTCCCGTGTATGCATTTTCAAGTGTCAAAATATTTAAAAATACTTTTATATTTTCACATATTTCAAATTCCAACATTTATTATTATAAAATAAATTTTTGAAACAATAGAACACTCAATAATGAAACTGGATTGGTATATAAAGAGTGTAACGTACAAGATCGAATGACAATATTAGAAAATGTACATTCGTTACATTGAAAGCAAAACAATTGGGGTAGGGGTTACAATGTGAGGACCAATATGTTTAATTTAGGTGGAGACATAACAAACGCTAGTCATTCTTGTAATTTAGAAATCCTAATAATCAGCTTCCAATAATAATTGCCCCAATTTAAAATGCTTGATTTTTGTTTTTTTTATCCCTAACTTTTGCATGGACTGCTCTTCCAAGTTTCCAATCCATCGGGATGGTCTTTTTTTGCCTAGGTCGCCTTTTCAGGTTTTCAACCTAGCGAGCCCATCATTTTTTTTAAGCATAATATTTTTTGACTGCATCTGAATTTACTGGAAGTGGAAGGTCATCTCCATCCATTTCTGCGAGTATTAGAGCTCCCCCAGAAAAAGCCTTTTTCACAACATATGGTCCTTCGTAATTCGGGGTCCATTTTCCTCGAGAATCCTTTTTTATGGGCAATATTTTCTTTAACACCAAGTCTCCTTCTTGAAACACTCGGGGATGAACTTTTTCCTCGAATGCCTTTTTAAGTCTTTTTTGATATAGCTGACCGTTACATAGGGCTATCATTCTTTTTTCTTCTATGAGATTCAATTGGTCAAATCGGGATTGAACCCACTCAGCCTCCTCCAGTTTTGTTTCCATCAAGACTCTGATCGAGGGAATTTCAACTTCAATGGGATGTATCGCTTCCATTCCATACACTAATGAGAAAGGAGTTGCCCCTGTTGAGGTACGAACAAAGGTTCTATAGCCATGTAATGCAAAGGGAAGCATTTCATGTCAATCCTTATATGTCTCCACCATCTTTTGTATGATCTTCTTGATATTCTTATTTGCAGCTTCAACAGCTCCATTCATTTTTGGACGATATGGCGAAGAATTATGGTGCTCAATTTGGAAACTATCACACAACTCCTTCATCATTTTATTATTCAAATTGGTCGCATTGTCGGTGATTATCTTATTTGGTAAGCCATATCGACAAATCAATTCTCTTTTGATGAATTTTACAACCACACTTCTCGTCACATTGGCATAGGAAGCGGCTTCAACCCATTTTGTGAAATAATCAATAGCTACCAGGATAAACCAGTGACCATTGGAAGCTTTAGGCTCGATGAGTCCAATAACATCCATCCCCCATATTGAAAACGGCCATGGTGATGTTAAGACATTCAGAGAGGTGGGTGGTACATGTATTTTATCAGCATATATTTGACATTTATGACATTTCTTTACGTAACTAAAGCAATCAGATTCCATAGTCAACCAATAATAGCCAGCTCTTAAGATTTTTCTTGCCATTGTGTGTCCATTTGCATGAGTTCCAAAAGAACCTTTGTGAACCTCTTGAATAATTTTCTCTGCTTCTGCTTGATCCACACATCTGAGGAGAACCATATCATGATTTCTCTTATAAAGCACATCACCATTTAAAAAGAAGTTCATTGACAGCCTTTTTAAAACCCTCATGTCGTTTTCTGAAATACCTGATGGATATTCCCTATTCTTAACATAGGATTTGATATCATAAAACCATGGTTTGCTATCAAGCTCTTCTTCTATCGATAAGCAATATACTGGCTTATCTTTTTGTTGAATCTTTATGACCGACCCACCCTGACTGTCACTTAATTTGAACATTGGTGACAATGTGGCCAGGGCATCAGCCAATTGGTTTTCTTCTCGAGGAATATGGTGAAAAGTGATATGCTCGAAGTGTTCTACCAATTCTTTGATATGGGTATGGTATGGAATCAATTTGGAGTCTCGAGTTTCCCACTCTCCTTTTGTTTGATGGATGACCAAAGATGAGTCTCCATATACCTCAAGAACTTTTATCTTTGATTCAATGGTTGCTTGAATGCCCATGACACATGCCTCAGATTCTGCAATATTGTTTGTGCAATCAAAACACAATCTAGCTGTAAATGGAGTGAACTGGTTCTCTGGGGAAATCAAAATGGCTCCAATCCCATGCCCTAATGCATTAGAAGCACCATCAAACACCAAAGTCCATTTTTCATTATCAGATGATTCGATCTCTTCAAGTAAAGTCATGATACCTTCATCAGGGAATTCACACTGCATTGATTGATAATCTTCTACAAGTTGTTGGGCCAAATACTCCGCTAAGGCGCTTCCTTTGATAGCTTTTTGTGTAACGTATACCAGATCGTATTCTGATATCAACATCTGCCAACGAGCAATCCTTCCAGTAAGAGCAGGTTTCTCAAAGATGTATTTAATTGGGTCCATGTTAGACACCAACCAAGTTGTATGGCATAACATGTATTGCCTCAACCGATGAGCGGCCCATGCTAATGCGCAACATGTTTGTTCAAGCAGTGAATATCTTGTTTCACAGTTGGTGAACTTTTTGCTCAAATAATAAATAGCATGTTCCTTTTTACCAGATTCATCATGTTGCCCTAGTACACAACCCATTGACTCATCAAGTACTGTTAAGTACATAATATGTGGTTTTCCAGGAACTGGAGGCACTAATATTGGAGGTTTTGACAAGTATTGCTTAATCTTTTCGAAAGCTTTTTGACAATTCTCATTCCATTCAACCTTTTGGTCTCTGCGCAACAACTTGAAAATTGGCTCACATGTAGTAGTGAGATGTGATATGAACCTGACAATGTAATTCAATCTGCCCAAAAAGCCGCGAACTTCTTTTTCGGTGCGTGGAGCGGCATTTCTTGTATTGCTCTTACTTTATCTGGATCCACTTCTACCCTGTCATTTTCTTGGTGTTTTCGTTTTCCTAATTTAGTGCAGCCGTGGAGGTAATCACGATTTTATTTGTGGTTTCTCTTCAACTTTCTGCTCAAATTTTTTGCTTGATTTTCTTTCTGATAAATTTTTGTTTTCAATTGGAATGAAAATAATAATGTAAAATAGAAGTCGATTGTTACCTTGTGAACTTGAGGCTTGGAACAGTCATAAGGTGTTTGTTTACAATTAAATTTTACCAAGATACATATTAAATTCTAAAGTTTTAATTGATTCTTATGTTGCAAGTGTATCTTCTTAAATGTTAGAGAACTAACCAGCCTTCTAGCCTATGGACAATTGGACTGAAGGATTATGCTTAATAATCTTAAAATTTTGAATTTAACACAACATCACAATCATTTGGAATTGAGAAGTGCTATTTGTACTATAACATGATATTATTGTCTTTACTAAATGAAAAACTTGTTCCTAGTTATGCCTATATGATGCCATTGTGTTCTCATAAATCATGCTGCTGTTCAATTTATTTTTTTTTTTTTGATAATTATCATTTTTTCATTTGATAAAACAATAATTATCAAATACTAATGAACACAGTTTATATTAGTGAACAATATTTTTTTTAAATATTCTTTTATTTGGATATAATAAATATATGTTCAAGTCAAGTTTGACATTTTGAATGAGTTAATTGAAACTTGACGTCGCCAAAGTGACCTCTCTTGTCTAAATTGCTCGTGAAGAGTGTCAAATGGTTGTGTATATGTTCATTCATGCGGGTATTGATCGGCCCAAAGGAAGGTTAATATTTGGCAGAATTACATGTACACCTGCAATGATAAATGTGTGACAATTATTTGGTATACATGTGAGCAGTAAATCGGCCCAAAGGAAGGTTTATTGTTTGACATGTCTTATTGTCAATATTTGATCGTTGCAACAAGAGTACCACTAGCAGTTGGTGTTATTGTCCAAAGACTTGACACCAATGGTGCACTGGGTATCTTGAGATGGGTTAAATTCCATGATTTGAACATATGTATTTATTTATTGATTTATTTTCCTATAATGTGAGTTTCTAAGTCTCGTTCTTTATTTAATTTTCAACATATATTGCTTCCATATCTGCAAATTTGAGTTCTATTCCTGTCCTTGATGGGACAAATTTTAAGGAATAGAAAGAGAACATTCTGAGTGTTCTTGGCTGCATGGATCTAGACCTTGCATTAAGAATTGATCGACCCCCTACTCCTACGGACTCTAGTTCTTCTGAGGAAAAATTAGAGTATGAGAAATGGGATCACTCAAATCGCATAAGTCTTATGATCATAAAGTGTGACATTCCTGAGGTCTTTAGAGGTGTTGTCTCGGATGAGATAGTTGCAGCTAAATATTTCCTTGTTGAGATGGAAAAACGCTTTGAAAAAAGTGATAAGGCTGAAACAAGTTCTTTGCTTCAGAATTTAATTTCCATGAAGTATCAAGGCAAGGGAAATATAAGAGAGCACATTATGATGATGTCCAACATTGCTTCTAAGCTTAAAGGACTAAAGCTTGAGTTGTTAGGTGACTTACTCATTCATTTAGTATTCTTGTCTCTTCCTTCGCAATTCAGTCAGTTTAAGGTGACTTATAATTGTCAAAAGGAGAAATGGACTCTTAATGAGCTCGTTTCATTATGTGTGCAAGAAGAGGACAGGCTGAAGCAAGATAGGACTAAAAGCGCTCACTTTACTAGCATCTCTAAAGACAAGGGCAAAAGGAAAAGAATTGAGGAGCCCAAGAACAAAGTTGCTGCTAAGGGTCTAGAACAAAAGAAGCAGACTAAGGATAACAACTGCTTCTTCTGCAAGAGTCCTGGACACGTGAAGAAGGATTGTGCCAAATATCACGCTTGGCGTGTTAAGAAAGGTATGATTCTGTCTTTGGTCTGTTCTGAGGTTAATTTAGCTTCAGTACTTGGAAACACTTGGTGGTTAGACTCTGGTGCAACTACTAACATCAGTGTTTGACTATTGTAGTACCCTAATTTTGTCCAATTTATCAAGAGTAAATTAAAAAGGAAAATATATATTAAAAAAGGAAGTAAATATATTTACAATAAGTAATCTCATTAATTTACAATGCCAAATCAAGTTATAATTTTTAAATTACAATTACAATTAAATTACAACCATAAATATTAAATCAAATTAAATTACAATAAGATTTAAACCAAACTAAACTAAGTCAGCCTGCTTTGGCTCTGCTTTGTTCCTGTTGTTGCATCTCTGTTTCTGATGCAGTGTTTAGCCATGTGTAGTTGCTGCCTTTCTGTTTCATATGCAGTGTCATTGACCTTTGCTTTGTAACTAATTAAAGAAACATCAAAACATTTTTTTTAAGTCAGTCTTGATACACTTTATGCAAAACTAAATGACAAATTTTTGAGTTTTAAAAAAAAAGAAACTAAAAGACAAATGAAAGCTCATATCAGAACAAATAATAAAGGCATCAAATATGCAGAAAAACACAGATGATGAGCAAATAAATTAAAACATCAAACAAGCAATTGATAGAGAAGGACCAAGGCATGCAAAGAAAGTAACTACACAAATAAAAAAACTCTATAAATACATCTCCATTTTGTTTTAAAAAAGAAAAGAGGATCTGAGATTAACCACCACTGATAAAAAAACACACAAAGAAATAGAAGAGAAAGAAATCAGAGACCAGTAACAAGCAACAAACAAAAATCGCAAAGGTATATTTTTTTTCATTTACAATAAATCTGTTTCTTTATTACAACTACTCTTCTGGTTTAAAAAAATGTAGATTTTTTTTTTAATTTGAAAAAATAAGCATAGTAGGCAAAACATACAAAATAAAAACTAAAGGTTCAAACCTGTGTTGATATCGTTGCTGCCGCCATCTAAACCCTAAAAATTTTTTCTTTAAAATATATATTACATTAAAATACTATTATTTTTAGAAAAATATACAAAATAAAAAAAATAAAATATTTATTATTTATATTGCTCATTAAATATAATATCTATCAAACCAACACATCATAGAAAGCATTCATATAACAAAATTTACTCACAAAATTTATCAACATATATTCTAAAATAATTTTAACATCAAATTAATTATTTAAAATCCAATTTAATTAGTAAAATAGTTTATTATCAAATTTAGGGTGTTACATGATGTTTTAATCATAACTTTTTTTCTAGACCTTATTTTCGAATGATTATTGATTTTCTGAAACCTGACTCAAGTACCTTCAATTTGAGGATCTTTTACATTAATATCCTAGTTTTTTGTAAATTATACACCAAATTTCCCTATTTTTTAACCTTTCAGAAAATCGCTACCTAACGTTGCGATTTGGTGAAGAATTTATTTTATAAGTCAGTCAGAGGTTGCATCGGGGACGCGACCATGTAGTGTTGTAGAATTTTATTTTCACCATTTTAATAATTCAGTTATTTATAATATAATAAACTAAAAATAATTTAAAAAAATAAAAAATAAAATACAATAAATTTAAGGAAAATAATGCATTAATTAAACATGCTAGAACAAATAATATTTAATATTATTTTAACAACTTCGTCGTATTTTATAGATAAATTTATATTATTATAAAAATTCTATCTTATTTTAGAGATAAATTAGTCACTCAATCTTATTTTGTTAACTACTTCCTCTTTTCCTTTTTGGATCTAATAATTTAAAATTAATAAAAATAATAATAATTAAAAATAGTAAATTATATTAATAACATGAAATAAAATACAATAAACAGAAGAAAAAAAATATATCAAATTTGAAAGAGTAAACTCATACTTTGCATGTACGAGGCTATGGAAGATGGAAAGTTTGAGTTTATAAAGTTATTGTGCACTCACCTATTGGAAGATGAAACGTATGAGTGTTTCTGGTTTTCATCTCTCAACTATAGCCTCGTACATGCAACATATGAGTTTAATATTTAAAGTTTGATGTATTTTTTTTCTCCTATTTAATGTATTTTGCTTCATGTTATTAATATAATTTACTGTTTTTAATTATAATTATTTTTATTAATTTTTAATTATTAGATTCGGAAAAAAATAAGAGGAAGTGGTTAACAAAATAAGATTGAGTGACTAATTTATCTGTAAAATAAAATAAATTATTATAATAATATAAATTTATCTATAAAATACGACGGAGTTATTAAAATAATATAAGAGGTTGTTTATTTTGACACATTTAATTAATTGCATTTTTTCCTTAAATTCAATGTATTTGTATTAATAGTATTTTAATTTTTAATTATTTTTAATTTATTATATAATAAATAACTCAATTATTAAAATGGTGAATAAAAAGTTCTACAATACTACATAGTTGCATCCCTATGCGACCTCTAGACTTAAAAAAAAATTCTTCACCAAATCGCAAGGCCAGGGAGCGACTTCGTGAAAGGTTGAAAAAGTAGGGAATTTAGTATTTTATTTTTAAAGTAGAGCAATTTGATGTAAAATTTATAAAACTAGTATATTAATGTAAAAGATCGTCGATTTGAGTACAAACTTTGTGATATTTTATTAAGTATTGTTACTTAAAAATGAGTTACAATTTAGACCAGAATACTTAACCTTTTTTGTTGCCTTATGTATTGTTTTCATAAATTGCAAAAATTAGGGGCTTAATTTGAAAAAAAAAATATTTTATCTATAAAATAGACATCATAAACTTTCCAGAGAGTGTTTGTGTACTCAATTATGATAATTATGAGTTCCTATCAGTTGACTTTGCACTTCAACTAAGTTTTGTGTTGTTTTAACAAAAATTTGGAAAAATCTATCCTAATCATGTTTTGTTGATAATTAATTTATATTATATGATTAGTATGATATAATTTACATGAATGAGCGATGTTTTATGTTATATTGCTTAATATCATAGGTGCTATATATATATGTGTGTGTGTGTGTGTGTGTGTTTTAATAATGTGAGAAGTATAAGATTCATTCTAGGTAAAACTAATATAGTCTTTATGACATGCTTGTTAGGTAGAGTTTAAGTTATTAGAATCACTTCTAGTGACTTAAATATTTAGAAAGAGTCAAAGCTAAAGATAGAAGAGGTAACTTGAGAGCAACTTATAAAGGAAGAGAAACTCATATGATAAGTATATCCTTGAATTAGAATGTCAATTGATTTAATTTCATCCCTTGGGACCCACTAAGATGTAATCTCATCCCACGATATTTAAATGTTTTCTAAGTAAAAAGACTTAGATCAAGATATGGAGAAGTGAAGCGTAGCAATTTATATTATAGTTGGTTAAAATTTCTAGAAAATTGTTTTGAACCATTGATGTGTTATGTACTCCACTTTTGCTTTTTCTTTTGAAGAATTAGTATGTATATTAATACATTTGAATGATTTTGGGTCGGGTTTTGTATTAACCAACTCTTTAACATGAATTATGATAATGCTCAAGTTATATTCTAGCCAATTAACGTACGGCGTTACACAAGTCAAAATAGTTAGAGAAAATAGAATACTACATCATCTCCTTTTTCTAATTACGTCTAACAAGTTAGAAGGTAGGTTCTTGAATATAAAAACTTTGTCATCACTATATGAGGTGAAAGTTCAAAGAAGGAAGACTCCTACTTAAGAAGATCTAAATAAACTTTGTCCTAAATTAATGGTCATACCCTATCTATCTCTTCCTTTTCTTGCACACCCTCATCATTACGTCGCCTCTTTCCTATAATTTTTTTGTTTTCCTTCTCGAGAAATACGACTATCTATACTTAATATGTTTTCTTTTCCCCTAACTTGTTTTCTTTATTTTGTCCATGTGTTTTTTTTCTTGTTCATCCTTTGTGCTTCTCAATCTCAACTACTGTCGATGATGGTCGTCTTCTAATAGAAGAAGGAAGTCATCTTCCTCTCTCAATAAGATGGAAATCCCACCAACAGAAGTAGCCTCAATGATGAGTGACATTTATCTTGAGCAACTAAACACTTGAATTTCTCTACAAGAATTCGACCACAAGTTGGACCTTCTCATTTCTAAAAAGGAGGAAGCAACTGCATTCTAAAGGCATGTCCAATTTATATAAAAAAAATACGAACAACATCAATCTGAAGAATTTACAAACGCAATATGAATAAAATATGAACAGATTCAATTTGAAGAATTTACAATCTCAATCTAAACAAAAAATGAACAAAATCAATTTGAATAATTTACAAACGCAATCCGAAAAAAATAAAATTCAGAATTAAACAAGGACTAAATAGAAGTCCAAATTTTAACTATAAATAGACACTCAAGGCTAAATTGAGAGTTATTGTTATCAACTTCTTTAGAAGCAACTACTCAAGTTCCAATCTTTTATATCGAACTCGATAATGTTTAGTTCCTTCTTTAAACTAGGGTTGTTAGGTTGTTAGGAGAAGACATGGCTTGTAGGGACAAGGTGGTTAGTTCCTCAAAAGTTTTCGGTTGTCATCGTGTTTGGGAAGAGTGGCTTGGAGGGTCGGGTGCTTTGTAATTCAAGATAATCGAATTAGTGGATTGAAGTCTTTTGAATCAGGGGACTACATGTAGCCAAGTTAGTGGTGAACCAGGATAAATCTATGTGCCAAATTATTTATGCTTTCATTGTTTGCCACCTCTAGATCCAATTGCTTCTACTCCAAGTAAGTCACCAAAACCAAACTTGTTTTCTATTTATTTATAAATTATCAAAAAGTTGTCAACTTTGTCAAAAACAATTCAACCCCCTTCCTGTGTTTTCACCTTCAATTGACATTAAATCTCGGTCTCAAGAATGAGCAATTTACAGTGTTTGAGAGAAGATCCAAGGGTTCAATGTGTTTGGATTCAGTGAATAAGCTGCTAAAAGAAACATCAACATACCACCTCTGTTTGATGGAGAACTTATTGAGTAATGGAAGGATAGGATGAGAAGCTTCTTTATTTCACAACATCTTGAACTTTGGGACTTGGTTAAACATGGTTATACTACTCCAAAGAATATTGATGGTATTGAAATACCAAGAAAAGAGATAAATGTTGATATAAAGAATATGTACAAAATGCATCATAAGTCCAGAACATTCATGATAAATGCAATCACCTTCAAGGATTTTGACAAGTGCACCAACAATGAGACAACAAAGAGTATTTATGATAATTGATTCTGACCTATGAAGGAAGGAAGCAAGTTCAAGAAGCAAAGGAACCTCTTAGTCAAAAAGTATAAGTTGTTCAAGATGGAAGAAGATGAAGACATTGAAACAATGTTTTACATATTCCAGACTTTTGTCTTAGGATTAAAGGTACTTGAAAAGAGTTCTACTACTGCTGATAATGTGAAGAAGATACTGAAGAGTCTTACAAGCAAGTGGAGACCCAAGATCACTTTCATTCAAGAAGCAAGTGATATGAATACTCTTAAGCTGGAAGAATTAATCAGCTCTCTCAGATCACATGAAATTGAGCTATCATAGGATGAACCCAAGACGAAGCAACCAACCTTGTCTTTGAAATCCAAGAAAAAGAAAGTTTTGAAGGCAACAACAGAATCAGAGCATGATAAATATGAAAAGAAAATTATCATCTGCTATGGATGCAATGAAATTGGACATATCGGGTCAGAAAGTCCAAATACGGAGAAATTGAAGCATTAGAGGAAAGCTTTTAGACCCAAGAAAAATTGCGTGATGGCAATATAGGACGATTCTGATGAACCCTCTAATGATGAAGAGCATGCAAATTTGGCTCTAATGGTTCATACCAAGTCTACCTCTAGATCCAACACAAATTCTGACTCTGGAAGTGAATCAACAAATGAAGAAATTAAGGTATTTTTTTTACTTTACTCAATCTGATTTAATTATTACTATAAAAAAATTTAAATGAGAATAACAAATTGTTTTTAAAATTGAAAACACTTAGGAAAGAAAATACAAACCTAACTCAAAAAGTTATTGTGTTAAAGAATCAAAGTGTTGAATTTAAAACAACAAATGAAATTGTGAAAACTATTATTATTGTAACATCAATTGAAAATACCACATGTAACTCTGATAAGCATGGAGAAGTATTTCAAGATTTCGGGTAATGGTATGGAAAGAAGCAAATATGCTTTTATGCTTTATGCAGTAAGTATAAATGGTAAAAGAGGTATAAGATTTGAAGAAACTGTAACTGAACCTAAACATATTCCCTATGATATCTTGTGTACTATTTGCTCTAAGAAAGGTCACTCAAAATTATCTTGTCCCATGTTAAATACAAGGAAAGACAAGAAAATTTTCAAGACTAATAAACTAGGACCCAACCAAATTTACATACCTAACAACAAAATTGTCTATGTTGCAGATGTCCTCAACAATCAAGTTAAAATACCAATCATGGTACTTGGACAGTGGATGCTCGCAATATGTGATGGGAGAAAAGTCTATGTTCCAAGAAATAACACTGAGAAAATGAGGCACAGTGACTTTTGGAGGAAAGCAAAAAGGCTAGATTATTGGTCAAGGTACAGTTGGTAATGGTACTTCCTCTTCTATTAAAGATGTCTTGTTTGTTAAAGGTCTTTACAATAGTTTATAAAGTATTAGTCAGTTAAGTGATAGTAATTATGATGTTGTATTCAATCAAAAAACATGCAAGGCAATGAGTCGAAAAGATTGCTTTGTACTCTTTACAGGTCAGAGGCAAAACAACATTTATAAGACAAATATGTGTAGTCTATAAAAACAAGAGGTGAAGTGTCTTATGTTAGTAAATAAAGAGAAACTAAGTTACACAAAGGATTAGGTCATACAAACCTTAGAATAATTTCAAAATTGAATAAACTTCAATAAGTTTGAGGTCTACCTTAGCTTAGTCACAAAACTAAAATTATGTGTCAAGCTTGTCAAAAAGGAAAACAAACAAAGAACTTCTTTACTCCTAAGAAATCAATCTCTATCTCAAAGCCATTTGAGCTCTTACTTATAGATCTAATTGGGCCATTGAAAACAACCTCTCTAAGTGGAAGCTTTGTCATAGTAGATGATTACACTAGGGGGACATGGGTAAAATTCTTAAGAAGTAAGGATGAACCCCACAAAATGTTCATCACATTTTGCAAACAAATAATGAATGAAAAAGGTCTTAACACTGTAACAATTAGAAGTTATCATGGAGGAGAATTTGAAAGTAATTTCTTTGAAAGTTTGTGATGACGATGGAATCTCTCAAAACTTCTCCTCTCCTAGAACACCCCCAACAAAATGGAGTTGTAGAAAGAAAGAATAGATCACTCCAAGAAATGGTCAGAACCATGTTAAATGATATGAATGTTACATAACACTTTTGGGCTGAAACAATCAATACTGCATGTTATATTCAAAATATAGTCTTAATTAGATCTATATTGAATAAACACAATATGAATTGTGGAAAGGTAAAAAGCCTAATATATCTTATTTTAAACCACGTGGTTGTACCTGTTATATGTTGAACACAAAAGATAACCTTGGTAAATTGGATTCTAGATCTCAAAAGAGTACATTTGTTGGATACTCCTAAAGATCTATGGCTTATAGAGTGTTTAATAGGGAAACTCATATTGTGGAAGAATACATACAGTTTAAATTTGATGACAAACAACTTGACCTTGAAAAGTCAAAGCAAGATGATGATAGAGCAGGTTTTCCGAAATTAGAGGAAACTGATGAAGACAAACCAAAAGAACTTGAAAAATTAGAGGATACACGAAACTTAGAAGAATATGATAAATCTTCAAAGGTTGAATTTGATCAAGTTAGAAACAGTCAAGATAATTCAAATGGAAGATCTGGATTGAAGTATAAACCATCTCATCTTAAAACTCTAATCATCGAAAGTGCAAGTGAACCTTTGAGGACCAGATCATTCATAAAAGATATCACTTTGTTTGGCTTACTCTCATCAATTGAGCCTACCTCTATTGGTGAAGCATTGACATATGAAGGATGCATTCTTGCCATGCAAGAAGAGTTAAATGAAAGTAAGAGGAATGATGTTTAGGTTCTAGTACCTAGACCAAATAAGAACACTATTAGCACTAAGTGGATTTTCATAAACAAGCTAAGTGAAAAAGGTGAAGTGGTCAAAAACAAGGCAAGACATTGCGCACAAGGATGTAGTCAACAAGAGGGCATTAATTACACTAAGACCTATGCTCCAGTAGCCAGGTTAGAAGCTATTTGTATCCTACTTTATTTTGCAGCAAATAATAACTTTACATTATTTCAATGGATGTTAAAATTTCTTTTCTAAACGGTTATATAAGTGAAGAAGTATAAGCTAAACAACCCCCAGGTTTTGAAATTTGTAAATTTCCAAATCATATTTTTAAACTTAGGAAATCTCTGTATGTTCTAAAAAAAAGCATTTACGGCATGGTATGATAGACTTAGTAACTTCTTGCTAAAAACTAACTTTGAAAGTGGACAAGTAGATAGTACATTTTTTAGAAAATCAATAGGAGATGACATTTTTATTATTCAAATTTATGTTGATGACATTATTTTTGAATCTACTAATGGCACATTTTGCTGAGAATTTTCTAAATTGATGCAGTTTGAATTTCAAATGAGTATGATGAGAGAACTTAAGTTCTTCATAGGGATACAAATTCAGCAAAGTCAAAAAGGTATATACATTCATCATACTAAATATACAAAAGATCTTTTTAGGAAACTTAGAATGAGTGATTGCAAACCTATGACTACACCAAAGAACCATACTTGTTCACTTGAAAAAGATTATTCATGCAGAAAAGTTGACCAAAAAACCTATAGAGGAATAATAGGATCCCTACTTTACTGTACCGCTTCCAAACCTGATATCAGCTTTAGTATATGTGTATTGCAAGATTTCAAGCTGACCCTAGGGAATTACATTTAACTGTTGTTAGGAGAATCCTTAGATACCTAAAAGACACTACCAAACTTACCTGGTTCTACAAGAAATATCCTAAGTGCAAGTTGAGTGGATATTGTAATTTTGATTATGCTATAGATAAACTTGAGAAAAAGAGCACTAGTGGCAACTGCAGTTGTTTAGGTTCCAACTTAATATCATTTGTCAAGTAAGAAATAAAACACCATTGCAATGCGAAAAACAGAGGCTAAGTATATTTTAGCAATTGATTGCAGTTCTCAACTACTTTAGATGAAACATCAACTTCAAGACTACAAAATCCTAGAATCCAACATTCCCATCTATTGTGATAACACTTATGCCATTTGTCTAAACAAAAACCTTATCATGCATTATAGAGCTAAACACATAGAGATCAAACACCGCTTCATTAGAGACTTTTCTCAAATTCAAAAAGGGGTACTAAATATTCAGTTTGTAGACATTGAACACCAATTGGCTTAACTATTCACCAAACCACTACCTGAAAAAATATGAACAAAATCAATATGAAGAAAAAAAGGAACATAATCAATTTAAAGAATTTACAAACGTAATGTAAACAAAATACAATTGAGAGTTAAACAAGGACTAAATTGAAGCCCAAATTTTAACTATAAATAGATACTCAAGGTTGAAGAAGAAAATCATCGAAAAGTAGAAAAAAATTAGTCTTAGAGTTCAAAGAGAGAAACACTTGTTCGAATGAGAAATATTCTTTGAGTTTTATTTTCTTAGAGTGTGGGAGTTATTATTATTATCCTCAACTTTGTTAGAATCAACTACTCATGTTCCAATCTTTTGTATCCAACTCGATAATGGTTTAGTTTCTTCTTCAATTTGGGGTTGTCAGGTTGTTAGGAGAAGACTTGGCTTGTAGGGTCAAGGTGGTTAGTTCCTCAAAAGTCTAGGGTTTTCAGGCTGTTTAGGAAGACTAGCTTGGAGAGTGAGGTGCTTTGTAATTCAAGGTAATTTAATTAGTGGATTAAATTCTCTAAATGAGGGGTCTGGATGCAGTCAAGTTAGTGGTGAACCAAAAGAAATCAATGTGTCAAATTATTTATACTTTCATTGTTTGCTACCTCTAAATCTAATTGCTTCTACTCCAAGTAAGTCAACTAATTTTTGATTTATTTATAAATTATCAAAAATTTGTCAACTTTTTCAAACACAATTCAATCCCCCCCCCATCTCGTGTTTATGAAGATAAGGTTTAGGTTTTTCTTGATGAAGTAAAACCTAGCTTCAGGTAGCGGTTTGGTGAACATATCAGCCGATTAGTGTTCAATGTCTAGAAACTAGATGTTTAGTACCCCTTTTTGAACAAAGTCCCTAAAGAAGTGGTGTTTGATCTCTATATGTTTGGCTCTAGAATGTAAGATAAGGTTTTTGGTTAGACAAATGGCATAAGTGTTATCACAATAGATGGGAATGTTGGATTATAGGTGTTGGAAATTTTTGGCCTCTATTTATTAAAAAATTATGTAAAATGTATTTACAAATTTTACAAGATTATCAATCAAGTTAACAATGACCGTTTATAGAATTTATTCAGAAACAAAGATTCACAATTGCATGTACTATCAATATAAGGGTACAGATACAATGCTTATTCAAAAGATTAATCCAGACAAAAATTCATTAATACAAATATTCAAGAATAAGCATTCATGCAATATTAAAATAAGGAGAAAAGGTAAGAAAATCGTGCACCAGGATTTATACTAGTTCGGCTATCAGTTTGATAGCCTACATCCAGTCCTGAAATCTAAACCAGATTTCAGCCTTTCCACTAAAATTGACTTGAGTATTTTTCAGCCTACATCCAGTATGTTTTACAGATTGTTTTTACAGAAAAGATAAAAGAGTACTAATGATGATGACTAAATCACAATATGAATTTCACACAAAAAGAATTTGCCAAATGAGTATTTTGTGTGTGGTTACAATTATTTCTATTAAAGTGTTTTTCCTTCTTTCAGTGTTATGAAAACGTGTAAGGAATAATTGTTTCAAGTGTTATGTATTAGTTATTAGAAAATGTGATTGAATCAGTTTATATATGTTCAAAAAAACATCAGTTAAATCGATTTTATAAAAGTTTAAAACCAGCTTAATCGATTGCCCAATTGATTATCGCGTTTCTTGTTTTTCTTGAATCTTGAAAATATAAGAATGAATCGATTTGCCAATCGATTCTTTTAATGCACAAATCAGAACCTGAAGTTAAGTTCATATCAGAATCGATTGGATAATCGATTATAAGTGTTTTGTTCAAACAACGAGATCAAAATAATCGATTACTCAATCAACTCACATACATTGACATAATCGATTTGGCAATGGGTTGAACTCTCCCTGTAACTCAAACATTTTTCCTAATCGATTTGCCAATCAATTGTGCTGGTCACAGTGACTCAGACATTTTACTTCAATCGATTTGCCAATCGATTGTGCTGGTCACAGTGACTCAGACATTTTACTCCAATCGATTTGCCAATCGATTGTGCTGGTCACAATGACTCAAATGTTTTATTTCAATCGATTTGGCTTGTTACAGTAGCTTAACTATTCAGTCAAAAGCAATTTACCAATCGATTATGCAATATGTTTCTAATGAGTGATTAACTAATTCATTCTTTCAATCGATTACCTAATCGATTGCCTCAAAACTTGTAGTTTAAGAAACTTAATTCAATTGATTGTCCAATCGATTTGGTTGATCACAGAACTCATTCTTGATGAAAAACTTTTTCCCAATCGATTTGCCAATCGATTACTTTAATAAGAGCTTGGTTCTATGAATTACAAAATAGATTACTCAATTGATGTCCCAATTGATTGTCCAATTGATTGGTTTAAATACAGAACTCAGGTTTCAGTGAAAGCCTTTAAGTAATCGATTTACTTGGTAAAAACTTTGGTTCTGAGTCAGACAATCGATTGCCCAATTGATTCATCAATTGATTTATCAGTTGATTGATTTATTTCCTTATTTATGAATTCATTTTTACTTTGGCAAATACTTAAGTATGAAACCATAGTTTTAAGTCTACTAATTAATTACTATGACAACTATTAACACTAGACAGATTTGCATCTTTCTCAAGCACATCCTCCAATTTTGCTTGATTCCTTGCATTTCAAGCTTTTGTCCAAGTGTATAGTGTTTGCTTGTTTTTCCTGAAATGTTACTCATTTCAAACTGTTTGTTTTATCAAATGATGCATGTACATTATATGTTTGTTAATTATGTCAAAATCATGATCAAGAGGACTTATGTCTAACAATAGGATGTTTAAGTCTTCAAATTAATGCATCATCCAAAGTAGTTGAGAACTATAACCAATTGTTGAAATATACTCAGCCTTTGTTGTTGATATTGCAATGGTGTTTTGCCTCTTACTTGACCATGAAATTAAATTGTCACCTAAAAAGGTGCAGTTGCCACTAGTGCTCTTTCTCAAATGGGTTGATCTAATGACATATATAGATCCATTAGGATGGAATAACTTCTTTAAAATTCAAGAAGTTTATTACCCAAAATCCATTCAAAGCTTCTACTTCAAATCACAAGTTTTTGCAAACAAGAACCTTCTTATCTCCACCTTCAAGGAAACTGACATCACCTTTACTCCTAATGTTTTTGCCAAAATTTTGAAACTTCCTATTGAAGGACCTATATTATATGATGACTCTTGGTACTAAACCATCTACGTTGACAAAAATGAAGTCATCAAGGAAATGTTTATGGATGAAACTAGTCTTGACTCATCCAATCTTGAAACTAATTTCAAAATGTTACACAATATGTGTCAACATTTTTTACTTCCAAGATCCGGAAGCAAGAATAATGTTTATGATTATAACCTCTTTCCTATGTACCACCTATTTCGTGGTCTCAAAATGAATATTTCCTACACGTTTCTTCATCATATGATGTTTGTAGCCCTTAGTGTTAACAAAAGGACCACAGTCACATATGACATTGTTATTACAAAAAATTTCAAGCTTTTCAAAATTCCTCTCAAAGATGAAGTCTCTTTCACTTTATTTTCAAAATTCACCATAAAAAATATGAGCTATATGAAAAAGGATCCTACAAGAAATAGAGATGTTTCATCCTCTCCTAAAGATGCTAGTCCCAAGGATGATCAAGGGACTTCTAGAAGAAAAAGGCTGACAAAACTCAATAGGTCAACAAAATGGAACAATTGTTTGAAGCAATTTTGGAAGAAACATAATGTGCTCCCCATGGAACATTCTCCATAAGATTACTATACCATAGAATAATAATGATTTCTACTACTCCTATCCCACCAGCTCAACCATCTACTTTTTCTCTTCCATCCTTACTAGACACATTTTTATCCCTAAACACTTTTTGAACTACTAAGGGTTCAAGCTTTCTAAAAAGTCAATTTTCCAATTATCATTGTCAAAAGAGAACCAAAATTGACAAAATACTTCCAAAACTAAGAAAGACATTCCTAAGGTTTTTGAGGCATTGGTGATTTTGCAAAACCTTCTATTTCACAACATGGAAGAAAATGTCATTCTTAGGAAATAGATTGTTGAAGAAGTCTTCCCCAAAGTTTGGAATTGCTCCATCTTCTCAATACATCACAATGTCTTCCACCTCTTTATTCTCTAATATGACAAAGAGGGAGAACTAAAGAGGATTTGGATGTTGATCATTTAAAATTTAAATTAGATTTTTAAGAACTAATGTTTTGTGCACCTTGTTGCTTTCTTACTTTTTTCATTTTTCCAGTTTCTAATCTAGGGCCTTAAATTTTTTGAATCATAATTAAAGTTCATGTAAAATCATTTATGGTATTGTACCATTTTGAGATGAATGAAATACAATTATGGTTCACAAAATTGTCGTACGTTTTATTTATTCAATTTATAGGATTATTGCATGCTAAAAATGAAGGGGGGGGGGGGATTTTTGATAAATTATGTATGCATTATCATCAGATTATTAAAATCAGAACCATAAATTACAAATCTAATTCAAGAAGTTTGACATCATAAAAACCAAGGGAGTGATTGTTGACGCAAAGTCCCTATTTGACGTTTTAAAGATAACAACATCTTAAATTATATTTTTAAGATTATGATCATTTTGTAATCTAACATGTACTTTTGAGTGTGTTAAATATTAACAATAGGTTTCGATTTTAATCTAAGTACCTCGTTCACAAAAGAACAAAACATCACTCAAAATTACACCGAAATAACGTTCTTCATGAAGCAAAAGGATGTTCTCTTTATTAGTTTTCATTATAGTTTTCTTTATGATGTTAAAGCAAGTTTCATCATCTTATATAATTTAAAGTCAACTCAGAAATAGACAAGGATCAACCTTGTAGTTGAAGTCATTTTAAGAATAATGAATTTAGGACATATTGCACAAATAAACATAAATTAGAAATAGTGAAAGAACATTCTTTATGGTATCAAACAAAGGAATATGTCATAAAAAATTTGATTGATCCATCTTCAGCTCAATAATTATTTTCATATTTCATTTAGACCAATATGAGTTTGTCAACTCACACTTTGACTTAGACATGTTTGCCCACGTTTTTGGAAAAGAACATTCTCTTTATTCTACCACTTTTAAGCACAAAAAGACAAAAAACAAGTACATGCAAGTGCAAGTTACGGTTTCTGCTTTTCCCTCCCCCATATTGTCTCAAAAAAGCAACTTGTAATGTCCCCTTTTTCATATTTTGAAGCTTCCTTATGGTCACAAAAAGTAGAAGAACATTCTTCTCTAGAAGAGAATGTTCTCTTTGAACTACACTATAACATGAAGGCACCTCATCAAGAAGATTGTTTTATGGATTCTCGTGTCCAACAACTTTTTTTTTCTTCGGCAAGCTAAAGCTCCCCTCAACTATAAATAGAAATGGATGTTGAACTTGAAGATCAAGATTCTAATCTACAACATCAATCGCTTGTTTTATTCTCAAGTTAATCTTAAGGCTCTTTTTATCATACACATTTACAGTTACAGGTTTGCAAATTCGAGGTACATATTTTTGAGTGTGTTGATACATTGTCTTTACTTCTCCAATTTGTCTTTGAGTTTTCAGAAGCAGAGAACCCATACACTTATTTCTATACTTGTAAAAAGACTCTTAAAATATTTTATTTGTGATTGTTGAGAGTGAAGTTGTATTATGTATATTTAGACTGAGTTTGTAAGCTTGTTGAGACTTTGGTAATACATGTTTCTAAGCTTGTTAAGGCTTTGATAATACAATGAGTATTAGATCACAAGTTGTGATCTAAACAAAATATTGTAAATGTGTGATGAAAGAACGTTCTCTTCAATAAAATAAGGAAAAATCTCACATGGTGTGAGGTTTGAAAGTAGCCCAAAGTTAAGGGTGAATCATGATAAATTTATGTGTTGCTCTCTATATCTTAATCTCTTACTCTTGCGCATTAATCAAACCACATTATAGCCATTTACATTTTTCATTATATACTTTAGATAAAAAGTGTTCACTTTGTTTAAAACTAATATTCTTATCCAATTAATAACTTAAGATAGTTGCTTTTAATTTAAATTTTTATAGATCCCAATTCAATCTTCTTTCTTGGAACGTATTATTCTACTGCAAATTATTCATAGGAAATGATGCAATAAAATAATAAAAATCACATAAAGACAACTTAAATATTGATGCCTATAATATTATAATGTCTTAAGTACTTAAGGTTGATCATATTAATATTTTGAAGAATTTGAGATTGAATCAAATTTTCTAGTAATGCAAACTATTTTGAAGTATGTCTTTTTAATATTTATTTGACATATTTTGATTGAATGACTTTTTAATATTTATTTGACATATTTTAGTTGAATGGAAAAATAGAATGCAAAAATTCGAATTTCATTTTGATAGCATAACAAGATTAAAAAAAATATCCACCTAAAATTTTAAATCCAATTATATAAATAAAAGTTGTTAAAACTTGCCACCAGTTAGAAATATAAAATTTGTTATTGAATAAATAGTGGCGGTTTATGATGCTATGAAAATTATGGAATTTAATTATTTTAAAAAATAATAGTGAAAAAGAGACGAAAAGATCGTGATTAACTATATCAATAACGATAAATGTTGAACTATTACAGAATATCACTAAAAAATATATAAAAGGACCACATTCTCATACTAATATAGTATCTCATGCGGAACACATGAAAAATGATCATTAATATTTATATTTTTTTAATTTTTTTTATAAAATAAATATTGATAGATGTAAGGAATTCTAGTAACTGAATTAAGAATTATTCAAATAAAAACCGTGTAATTTTTTTTTTTCTGTAAGCTGATTAAAACTAGCTTAAAATAAAGAAGACTTACCGAAACCCGACGGGACATAAAAACAAAATTAATGATAAACACATATTACGATATAGATTTTGTAATTTTATCTTTTTAGACTTTGAAACAATTTCAGTGGAACTTTGATTATGACAACGATCACTTTCCAAATTTTATCACCATCCTTGGTCCAAAAGTTCTTCAAAATAGACATATATCATGAGCAACATTACAGCATTCAATATAAAATCATTTATAATCGTATTGAGTATACATAGATATAGCTAGTATTACTACTACAACTTAATATTAATATTAGCTGTCAAGCAATGTACTTTTTTTGTGCATAATCATTCTATTGACCTTATTTTGAAATAAACACAAAAGTAAACATTATTAAAGCACATTATTGAATTATCTTACGATAAAAAAATATTAATGTCAAAATTAAAGTTGGAATATTTTTCTTACACCTTTCATTTTTATAGTTTACTTTTTATGGCAATATTATGTTTAACATGTTAAAAAGTATTTTACAATGATAAAGAAATGTAACAAATTAATTAAAT
>JBBPBT010001310.1:3702494-3713354 GCA_037974875.1 Cicer bijugum | reverse complement strand
TTTTCTGTGCGCATGATTGATGTTGAGTATGCACGTAGTTGTATTTAAATTATTTATAACTATTTTCTATTTTAAGTTATTTATTTTATAACTAATTATCTTTAGATATTACTAATATTGTGATTGATTTCCTTTACTTTTATATATTCCCTATGACATGATGATTTTATAAATATTTGTTGTGATTTGGTAATTAATAAAAATTATTGATGTTATGTTTATTTATTTTATCGTTTTGACTATTCTATAAAAATAGTAATATTTTTATAAGTTTATTTTGAAAAATGTTATAGTAATAATTATAATTACTATTTTGAATGAAAGAGTTTTGTTTTAATATATTTTAAAATAAATAGATAAATAAATAATAATGGTACATTAAAATATATAGGACAAGCTAAATTGTAGAATCCTATTGATATATGTAAGGTAGACAGGCATTAGCTGTTAACTAATTTTACAAATATTTATATGAGGTTGTTAGATTTTGTTGCTTGTTTTCTATCCGCCGCTTTCCAAAATCAAAATATAACTAAAGAGACCTTGTGAATCCTGATTTGTACTAAAATAAAACAAAACAAAAAAAAGGGGAGGGAGTTGAATGAGAAGCCGTAGAACCAAAGAGTAAACACAACAACAAAACTATCGTTTTTGACACCGGTGATCGATAACTGTTCCATAAAAGCTTCTCCGTTCTCATCCAAATTTGAGTATGTTATTTCATTCATTTAACTCGTCAATTAAACATAATTTTCCAGATTTTTAACAACCCCAATTTGTATCTAAAATACCCGACTTCTTCGTTTGTAGAATTCGTTATTTTGCACCGTTCTCCTTCACCGTAAGTCCGATTTAAGTGAAACCAACGCCAAAACGACTGTGTGAAACGTGGCTATATTATTCACTGATTGGTTTTCTGATTTATGGTAATTTTCTTTGACCGATTTTCGAATTTAGTTTTTAGAATATCTCCTCATAATTTATTTTTGACGTTTACCCATAAATTGTCGAGTTAGATCGATTGAAGGACAAAGAGTCAAAGAACAAAGAATGTTTGGGCGTCGAATCGTATTCATAGGTGAAAGCGTTGAAATAAGGTAAGGGGTGAGAGAGCGTTTGAATTCATGAGTATAATATATTGTGAGATGAACGGAAAAACCATATTTCTCAACGATTCATCCGGGGCTTGCTACGTACGACAGTAGCCCTTTGAGAGATAAATTGATTAATTTGAAATATGAGAATTGTGAGATTAAAATGTGAAATAAAAATTTTTATAAGGTGTTGATTGATTTAATTTTCGATACTTGTGTGGAAGTTGATATTTGTTATTATTGTGATGTTGGATGTTGAATGAAATTAAGTGTACATGTTTGCTTAGATGAAATTATGTGATGTGATAATAAAATATGGATGCATGGTATGATATATGCTGACGTGATGATAATGATGATTTTTGATTGATGATAGTGATGTTATAAAATTGTGATGAGTTTATACGATGATCATGATTATTTATGATTTAATGATATTTTAAAATTGTGATGAAAATATTGAAGTACCCCATACTTGGTGAGATAGTGATGATTCTTAAATATGGTGCTCTTAATGGAGTAGTATAAGCTAACGAGGGGAGAAAATAAATAAGGTGAATTGTGAAGTGAAGATTATTTTGTCATCATATAGGTAGGGCCTGACAAACCTAGTGATTATGGGGAAGTACAACTGAATGAGCCTGATCGTGGCGGTCTGATGTCGAGCCTTAAGGCAAGATTGTTAGACCTTGGAGGTATTCTGATGGGAAATTCCTAGGTGACTTGGAGGTAGCACTCCAAATGTCGGGAGCTACCATGCAACACAAGTTTACCTCGAATGTTGCGTATATGTGTCTCATGTTGAGTTGAGGGGATCTATGAGGACAAGGCCAATTTGAATTGTCCGTCCACCGGGATGGTAGCATAGTATCATGGCCTCCTAACCAAGTACTTCAGAGTTAGAATGGTACCACATTGTGAAGTAGAGTCTAAGCTCATGCATAGCGTTGCATTTCCTTGTGATTGTTTTGTTGTGATTGATGTGTTTCAAAGGTAATATTAATTAGATGATTTGATGCATATTATAATGAGATGATTATTTTACTTGAGTGACTTTGATGTTATAGTATGATACTATTTAATTAAATATTTTGATATATTGTAAAGTGATTATGATACGGTTCTATTATGATTGTTTGCGTGTTCTTCTTACTCGTATTATATTATTAACATGATTTCAAAACTCACCTCCTTCGTTGTTTGTGTTTGACTGGATGGGCCCTGCGTTTGTGAAGTCGCAGTTATTATAGGTTAATGAGTCTTGAAGTTCATGTTTGGGAGGAACCCCGCTCTGATAGGTGATACTGGAAATAAGGATTTTAATTTGTATTTTACTTATTTAATTTGAATCAAATTTTTGTATGAAAACCTTAGAAGTACTAGTAAGTTTTTAGAATTAAATCAAGTAATTATACTTAAATCAAGTTTGTTGAGATTAAATTGTTTTATTTGAGTAATAAAATTTGAATTGGTGCATGTATACTTTGAGAAACGTGATATCCTAAATTAGTTACAAAAGATTTTATTTTCCTAAAAATATAATTCTATTTATTCGCTGCAAATTGTATAGGAATATGATATAAATCATTATATATATATTATTTTGGGATTTAGGGTGTCACACCTTTTGAGCATCATTATCATTTCATGACTTATTATATGCACCTTTGTGTACGTCTTAGTGGCTGATTTAATTTTATCCATTGGTATGGGTGATTCTATGTGGATGCTTTAGTGGTTGGTTATATCCTAATCATATACTTTTAGGAGCATGCATAACTTGCATATATTTTATTGTTGATTTTATTTTGATCTAATTATGTGTTCTAAGGTGATTTGCTACTTGGTATATTTAGATACATTTTATGATTTTTGATACATCTTTGTGAATTATTAAAAAAAAATCAATTTCTTTAAATCTTTTATCGCGAAAACATTTTATATTCATATCTTATGACTGTTAACTTACAATTTGGTTTAATTTTTTCGTGGATCGAACTGACCCCTTACCCACCAACATTTAAATACTAATGATATCGAATAGTTGCATGAATCATGTTTGCTTGGCACACACACATGAGAAAAATTGGACTTTAACTCAAAAATAATGTTTGTATTGATAAAACTGATGTAGTACATTTTAAGATGTGATTCACTTTTATCGTTTATTTTAAATAGAAATGCAGAGGTGAGGTTCCTTTCGCTAGGAGAAATTTAAATTAGTCAATCTTGTTTTTATTATTTCACCTAAAGAGAATTTATTCTATTTTTAGACGTAAGTGAACATTTTCTATCAATTTATAAATTATCCTTGCAAAACAATTATGATATCTAGTAAATAGCATTGTGTTCATTTATAATAATGATATAAAAATTTTTCTAGCATAAATTTTCTTTATTACATGATGAACTAATCCTAAAAAAAGTTATTGTCGTTTTCAAAAGAAAATAAATATCTTTAAGTAATGTCTTGGATCAATATATGAGGCGTTACATGTTGATAAGAACCTAAAATGAGCTAATTATGAGGAAAAATAAAGAATATTTCAAGTTAAGACTTTATAATAGTTTTTAGTTTAATTTATGTTTAATTTGAATTGTAATAATTTTAGTTAAGTGGTGTAAGCCCAATATGAGTCTAGAGAATTGACTTTTGGCTTAGTTTAGGAATATGGCAAATCCTTCTTTAAATACATTCTAAGAGTCACATTTTTTACAAGTTTGAAATAAATTATAATTTCTCTTATGAGAATGTTGAGTGACATGTGTCTCCTTTTTGAGTTCTTGGATTAGAACTTCCTTACCATTGTGGCGATTTTACATTAGCTTATCAATCATCATTGATTGTGGCACCTTCTTCATTTTTTAAATCTAACGATTTTGGTTTTATTTTCCTTTTTCTTTTGTCACTTTATTTGAAGAAACCACTTGGTTAGATCTTCAATATCACGTAGAATCACTCAAATCCACATCATATGGTATTCAGAGTTTGCCACCAAGTGGTAATATTTGTTTTTAATTCCTCATTTTAAGTTTTTGATATTCATGAAGTTCTTTGAAAATTTAAAATTTTAGATTAATTTCTTGAAATTTGGTCTTTGTTTTTGTGTAATCTTAAGTTGCTAGTTGATTATAAGTGTTATAATATGTGTGGAAATGTTTAGTTTGATGATTCATTACTGTTACTTTGGTGAAATTTCGAGTCCTTAGTTGTTGTTTTCGTGGAAAAAATTATAGGTTTAGTTTCATCATCTTTTTCATTTGTAATTGTTTGATCCAAAGTTTCACTTGCAAATTTGTTTTTGATTAGAAAAATGAGAGGAATTCAAATACACATAGAAAAATATGAGAATACAAGTGCTTCGAAAAAGTTATTATGCACAAAAGCACTTATAGAAAAAAGACATTTTGCAAAAAAAAAAAACCAACAATCCATAAATGTTCTTAATGAAACATCAAACATTTTTTGCATTCTTGTTACATCTATTAGGCATTGCAAGTTTGAATTTACTATCTTACCTCCTACATATTTAGACCACTTTGTCATTTAGTTCTAATATTTCTTATTTCTTTGATAATCTACATGAGTGTGTTTTCATTTACTTAGATTTCATTGTTTGTCATTTTAAATTCTCTTAGTGTGTCTTAGAGTTTTCCTTCTTGAAACTCTTGTGTTGATAGCTTGTGTGGACTTGTTACATTGTATTTGGGTTCTTTGATTTGGATTTTTGTTTGGGTTCTTTTTAATAACTTTAAAAAGGAGTTTGAGTGGGAAAAGACAAGAGTGCACATCATTAAAACCTAAAAATAAAAAACCATCATTGAGTGATATACACGAGGGATACATTTTTTGAGTGTAAACATTTAGTAAGTGATACATTTCTTGAGTGTAAATATTTTTTGAGTGTAAACATTGTGACGATTCCACATTGGCTTATCAATCATCATTAATTGTGGCGCCTTCTCCATCTTCTCAATCTAACCATTTTGGTTTTTTCTTTTCTTTTCATTTTTCCACTTTATTTGAAGAAACCACCTGGTTAGATCTTCAATCTCATGTGAAATCACTCAAATCCACATCGTATGTTCCCTTACAATTATATGTGCCCTTTACTGCAATAAGGAGCCTTCCCAAGTCTATAAGTAAAAGGTCCTTCAAGCTTCAACTATTCAAGAGACTACAATCAATCATATTTCACTTTCTTAAGTGCAAAGCTATCAATGTTCTCTTCAATTATCATGAAACATACTAATGTTCTTTGTCAAAGATTTTAGGATCAAACTTTTGAGTGTGTTCCTAGTTCAGCCTATTTCAATAATATTGTGATCAGATCCAAAATATATCATCATTATCATCTTATAATTAACATCATTAAGTTTGTCTAGTTGAGAGAAAACTTTACTAGATTAACACCCAATGGGTGAACCAAGATATTGCTTTTATGTGATTTCCTTACTCTTATCTTTTATAATTTTATTATTTCCCTAAATCAAACAACTATAAACTTGAAATATATTTCTATTCTAAAACCTACTCAAAACACGAGTATGTTCATCATATTGATCTGCCATTTCCAAGTCTTATATTGAGAAAGAATTTAAAAGTTCCTAATTTAAAGGGTCGCAATTCAAACCTCCATTTCTTGTGACAAGTATATTCACTTCAATAGCTATTAGTGCTATGTCTCGAAAATGTTTGAGCACTAATAATGTAAGTGGATAAGATCCAAGAAGAAGTGATATCGGAAACTACAAAGTTCATTACATAAGGAGGATATGCAATCATACCACCATCCTTTGATGAAAAAATTACTATTTATAGAAATAAAAGATAAAGTTGTTTCTAGTCTCTCAAGATAATGATATGTGGAGCATAATGGAAGATAAAAACTATGTACCACGATTAGATGAGAATTATTCTACATCAATAGTGAAAACAACTACTCAAGTTCCAATCTTTTGTATCCAACCCAATAGTGGTTTAGTTCCTTATTCAATCTAGGGTTATCAGATTTTTAGGAGAAGACATGCCTTATAGGGTCAAGGTGGTTAGCTTCTCAAAAGTTTGGGATTTCCAGGATGTTTGGGAAGATTGGCTTGGAGGGCAAGTGCTTTGTAATTCAAGGTATTGGAATTAATGAATTAAAGCCTTCTAAATTAGGGGACTTGATGTAGCCAAGTTAGTGTAAAATCAGGATAAACTTACGTGTCAAATTATTTATGCTTTCATTGTTTACTGCCTCTTAATTTGATTGCTTCTACTCCAAGTAAGTCACCAAAACCGAACTAGTTTTTTTTATTTATTTAAATATTATAAAAAAGTAATCAACTTTGACAAACACAATTCAACCACCCTTTTCGTGTTTGCACCTTCAATTGGTATCAGAGCTCGGCCACACGGTTGATCACTCTACAGTGTTTGAAAAAATATCAAAGGGTTCAATATGTCTGGATTTAGTGAAGAAGTTGTTGGATGAAACATCAAGAGACCACCTCTGTTTGATGGAGAACGTCTGGAGTACTGGAAAGACAGGCTAAAAAGTTTCTGGAACATTTAGGAGAACGTTTTGAGTAATGGAAAGATAGGCTGAACATTGGAACTTGATGGAACATGGTTATATTGCTCTGAAGAATACTGATGGTATTGAAATTCCAAGAAAGAAGATGAATATTGATCAGAAGAATATGTACCAGATGCATCATAAGTCAATAACATTCATCATAAATGCAAACACCTTTAGAAAGTTTGACAAGTGCACCAACAAGGAGACAACAAAAAGTATTTATGAGTCTTATTCTGAACCATGAAGTAAGCAAGCAAGTTCAAGAAGCAAAGGCCAACCTTCTAGTCTTAAAGTATGAGTTTTTTAAGATTGAAGAAGATGAAGACATTAAAACAATGTCTTCACGATTCTAGATTGTAGTCTCAAGATTAAAGGTACTTGAAAAATGTTATACTATTGTTGATCATGAGAAAAAGATACTAAGGATTCTGAAAAGAAAATGTAGACCTAAGATCATTGTCATTCAAGAAGCAAAGGATCTGAATACTCTTAAGCTGGAAGAACTAATCAGTTCTCTCAAATCACATGAAATTGAATTTGCAGAGGATGAGTCCAAGAAGAAGCAATCAACCTTGTCTTTTAAATCAAGGCAGAAGAAAGTTTATAAGGAAACAAAAAAATCAGAGAATGATGATTCACATGATCAGAATGAAGTGACTCATTGTAACACCTTAAACTCCAAATTAATATTTTTGAATTTTGACATTGAGTAATGAAATTCTTCAAGAAAAAAAAAAACTTTCAAACATTTTTACAAGGTAAACAGTATCACATAATCACTTAGTAAGTCATAATATTAGGCAACAACATTTATTTGAAATACATGTCAATAAGTTTAGTAATAGATATAAATATAGTCTCTGCCTGATGTCACTATCAGAATGGGAATTCCCAAAATAAAATACATTAAAAAAAGATGTTAACACAATGCTTATAATAAGAGTCTTTAAGACAAGATAACTTTCGACACTTTGAGGGTACTAGTCGTCACTTGCAGCTTGTCTTTGTCCATCACAAATGCTAAACACAAAAAACGAGGGGTGAATTTCGAAATCATGTAACAGTATAAGATAATGAGGAGAACAAACAAGTAGTCAAAAGAGTACAAACATGAGAAACATTCAAGAACATAAAATCAAACAAGTGGTGTAGTTAAGTAAAATAACAAAACAAGAGCACTCAATAACATATCATTCATACAATAACAATTAGTTTAATATTCCATAAAATAAAATATCATACAATGTCGATATTTTGTTGCGTCTTAATCGATCGTCATCTCTAATAATATGTCAAGGTAATAGAACCACACAGCCAAATGAAATACAAATAAATTATATACTAAAATAAATAGGTAAATTTATACTAATAGTAATATATCCAAAAATATTTTAATATTGTAGATACTTATAATTAAATTAACATAAAATGGGTTTCTTAGTTGAATTTTTAAAACAATTAGAATGTTCACTAACTATAATATAAGTGACATCGACTTGAAATAGGAAATATGTATGCCAATAACCGATACAAATCGGTAATGTATTTCTTTTATAAGAATGAAAATATATTTACAATTGTTTATATAGAAGAGAATTTAAAGCATGTCAATCAAAAATTGTCTTCAGAAATTATATTTCATAATATCTTAATATCAATTGGTATATATATCCAAACGAATTTATCATGTTAATTTCAGTATGATGTAACAATTTTGCAACTTTTAAGAATATAGAGGACCATTTTTGCCACTTTAGAGACAAGGATTACAAATTTCGTTCAAACACATTATGATCAAAAATTCATTTTATAAATATTTGGTCTTCAAATAGAATATAATATAAATTTGAAATAATATTTATTATTTTTATTTTAATCATGATTGTGAAAAATCACATAAAACATGAAAAGACGACTAAGCGGTAGGTGTTTGATAATAATTTATAAATGATGAGAAACTAATTGAAAGAAAAATTAAAGGTCCCGTAAAAAAAAATAATATATGCTTGATTTTTTTAATTTGATAGTAGTAGCCGATAAAATCACGATCCAGAGACAACGATGATTATGATAAGATAGATAAACTATTGTGACAGACTAACGTACAAATTAGTGTGCAGGGATCTTACTATGTGTTGGCTTGTTACTCTATAGGGAGGAGTTAGAAATAATGTATAGAAAAAGTAGGAATTCAGCGCCGATATAAATTGTAAACAAGTCTTGCGTTTAACTATATATGTATACCTATACTAGGTTAGCTAGCAAATCCTTATTGAGTTTGTACAGGTCTTAGTAAAAAACAAAGGTGCAGCTTCATAATGACATACTAATAGCTGTTTTTTTTTTAATATTACTATTTTTATTTTGTTTCAAAGAAAAACAAATAAAATATTTTTATTATTAATAATTTAAATAAATTATTAATACAAACATGAAGAAAATTATTATTCATGTTTAAAACACATATAATAATGTATTATTATATTACAAAAATATAATAATAAGATTTTGCGGTGTTACATTTTTCTCCTTGTTAAAGAAAATTTGTGACACCCTAAATCTCAATTTATTTTTTTTATTACGATAAAATGAAGAATATCTCATAATCATAAACATGTCACGTAAATTTAAAATATCCATCGAACATACTGAAATCGGAATCATAATGTCAAACAACAAAATCCTTTTTGAAGTACACTTATGTTTTAAATTCAGTGTAACTAAAGTCTCCACCCGATGTCACTATCAGAGCGGGAATTCCCAAAATAAAAATACTTCAAATAACATCAATACAACGCATATAAATAGAGTCACCAAGACATGACGGCTTCCGCCTCCCTGATGGTATTAGTCATCACCTGCAACTTACAGCTCGTCTGCGTCCATCACAAACACCAAACACAAACAACGAGGGGTGAGTATCGAAATTATGTAATAGTATAAAATACACGAGGAGAATATGCAAACAATCAAATTATCACAATCTCCAAAAACAGTCAAATGTATAATATCAACGACTTATCAAACCCATTCATAATAAGGCAATCAAAATAGTGAAATGTTATGCATGTCCTATACTCTATACTTCATCATTTGGTACCATTCTACTCTGAAGTACTTGGTTAGGAGGCCTGATAATATGCCACTACAAGAGTGGACGGACAATTCATGAATGGCCAAGTCCTCATAGATCCCCTCAACTCAACCCGAGACACATATACGCGACAGTCGGGGTACTCTTGTGTTGCACGGTAGTTCTCGGCCTTAGGGAATAACCCACTAATCCACTTAGGAATTCCCCACTAGTTGTACCCCCAAGGTCTATCAGTTTTACCTTACAGTTCGACTGTAGCCCGCCACGATCAGGCTCATTCAGTTGTACTTCCCCGAATCACTAGGTTTGTCAAACCCTCCCTATATGATGACAAAATAATCCTAACTTCAAAATCTACGACACACGTCTCAGACTTACTCGATCATCACAACTCAATAAGTTTCAATTTGACTTCATAATATTTCATCATTGTTTATCTTTATCAATCAATCACAATAAAATCACAATATTTGGTTTACCCTATTACATTTTAGTCCTCACTATTACCATTCAAATTTTATTAATTAATTGTTATTACTCAATAGGGCTCCACTGTACGTAGTAAGCCCCGAATGAACATTTGGGAATTTCGGCATTCCCGTTCATCTCACGTTATTTTATACTCATAAAATCAAACATCATCTCACCCCTTACCTCGACTGAAGATTCCGTCCAATGAGTCTGATCTGCTAACGAGTCGTTTCTTTATCGGTCGTCGTCTCTAATAGTCCGCGAGGGAATTATAACCACACAACCACAAAATACAAATAATTTACTTACTATAATTACATGAATAAATAAATAAATAAATAAATAAGTAAATGAATAAAGAAATAATAAATGGATAAGTAAATAAATAAATAAATAAGTAAGTAAATACGTTAATAAGTAAATAAATAAATGAATATATAAATAAATAATAAAATAAATAATAAAATAATAAAATAAATAATAAATAAATAAGTAAATAAATAAATAATAAAATAAATAATAAAATAATAAAATAAATAATAAATAAATAAGTAAATAAATAAATAAATAAATAATAAATAAATAAGTAAACGATTAAATAAGTAATAAAATAAATAATAAATAAATAAATAGATAA
>JBBPBT010001310.1:3670655-3687982 GCA_037974875.1 Cicer bijugum | reverse complement strand
ATATTATAAATAATTTAATCTTGAAAATTTAATTGCAATTTTATTATTTATATTTTTATTAATTTATAAGATTAGTTTATTAATTAAAAATTTAACTGTTTTGATTATAAGAGTTTTTAATTAAAAAAAATTTATATAACAACATAACGTGTGATATAATAATATAAAATAATTAATAGTTATAAAATTATACTAAATTTTTTAAAAAAATTCTATTTTAATTTTTAAAATTTTTATTTTTATAATTTAATTAGTAATATATAAATAATTAAAGTTTCTGGATTTACATTAAAAAATTATTTACAATATCATTTAAAATATATTAATTTTTATTTTTAGTTTAAAAATATAAGAAATGAAAAAACTACGAGAGTTTTAAAAACTCCAATTAAGGTTGTGTTTCATTGTGAAGTTCTTTTTCAAATCGTGTGGGGTCCACTAATGTTTTGGAATTTCTTCCGTTACGCGAAAGCAAAATGGGAATGGAAATTCGGTTTCAAACTTTCAATTATAACCACTTTCAATCAATTTAACAGAAAAACACACTGAATCATGAATCGTGATATGTTACTGTGCGATTGTGTTGATGCTGGGATGTCAGTAGCTAAGATAAGTTGTTGTCCTATTGCATTTGCAGTGTGAAATTGAGAGGACTATTTTCCTTAGATTTTGTACTTGTATGGGTCTTACCTGAGAAAAAGGAATTGTGGGGCCCACATTGGATATGGGTTGTTCATTTCTTTCTATACTAAATACAACTTCACTTCTAAATTTTCAATATCCATTAAACATTTTATTTTGCCTCTTTTTCTTATTATTAGTATATCACTTTTATCTCTTAATCCATTTATTTATTTTTCTTTTAAGATATAGATGTAGTGAATATGTATATGTGAAAACTTTTCATACTAAAACATTGTCGTAATAATAATGAAATATTTTACAATTTCAAAAATATATCTATCAATTTCATAATCAACATAATTTTGAGTAATTTAAATAAATAAATATACTTTATTCACTAAAAAAAATTTAAGTGTATCTTACGTTACACAATTTGACCCTTAAATATATTTTTTATTAATTAGTTTAGTCATCAAGTATTTCTTCTATTATTTCATTTGCTCCATAAAATTATTATGAAAAGAAATATTTGTGGAATTATTTGCAATTTCAAACCATAATAAGGGATTATTGTGGCGGTGTCCAACACATTTAAAGATCAAAGTTTTATTTTTCTATAATTTATGTTGTCATTAATTAGTTACAAATTTTTATGCTGAAATAAAATTATGATAAATTCGGTTGATACAGCTACAATAATTTCGGTGTCATTGCAGATACATCTAAAATCATTATGTTGTAGTAGTAGCAATTACGATTGCAAAGAGTCATTTTTAACTATGACAAATTCTTAATTCAACAACATAATGTGAGATTTTTGCTATATAAAATTATAATTCCGCTCAAGTTAACGATTATCTATCTATATATATTTTATATAAATATTGTATTGTGCAACAAGCCAACAACTAAAAAGATCATTAGATTATAAACAGAAATACTATATATTTCTTTCTTCTAATCTAATAGTTCTCGCGACTCTCATTAAATAATTGTTGATGATCTAAGTCCATCTAGATAAAGGATCTAGATAAAGGGGTTTCTTTTCCTACTTGTTTTCCAATTAATGCTTTTAAGTTATGAGTTACAAAGCACAAAAAAGGAAAAAGTTTGATTGAATGAAATTGTGACAAGAAAAAGGACTTTGTACAAAAAAAGAGAGAGATAAATAAAAGGGTGAGTGGTCAGTGGGTGGTGAGGACATAATTGGTTCCTTCACTCATAAAAAACCTTTTGCTTTCAAGTGTGAACAGAAGAAATTTTATTTTTGTGCTCCATCTGAAAAGAACAAAAGCTATTTTGCATCAGAATTACTAATAATTATATAAAAATAATGTTCTTCAGATAAAAGGTTCCTTTCGGTGTATGAATGCATTCATGAAAGTGGGGGATATGAGATCATTTACTTAAAGTAATCAATTAATGAAAGTGTTTCTTGTTTAACAATCAGTGCATGAGTTACTCTTTTATCATCACAATACTCAGCTGAATTTGCTTTTGAAAAATATTGTTTGATGAAGAACCGTGAAACGGTAAAGATGTTGTTGAAAAATACAAGCAAGGGATAATGAAGATTGGTCACTTAAATGGTTTGAGGGTGTCCTTTTAACTATCACATCACAAGTTCTACACTAAAAAAAAAAAAAAAAAAAACTGTGTTTTGATAGTACAAAAATATATTCACTTTTTAATATATAGTAGAAGTCTCTTAGGAAAAACAACGTCTTTAAGTATTTTAATTATTTGTTACAACTTTTTTGGATAATAAAATTTCAAAAAATCTTAAACTATGAAGCTATTTTGAAAAGTCAGCTATAAAATTGAGATATATATATATATATTTTTTTAAAAAAAAAACGTGATTTTTATCATGTTAAATTCTTTAATAATAAATATCTAAACTATTAAATGTTAAAATTATTATTTTTAATCTGTAACTAATAAATCCAAAATAACTTTTGCTAATTTTGAGAAAATTATCATTAAAAATTATTTTTAAAAATATAAATTTAAAATTACTTTTTTTTAAATCTATAACAAACGGGTTCATTAGTCTCTTTGTTTAAATTAAATCAATTTGAAATTAAACAAATATCAAAGAATTATGCTACTACTATTATACTCTCTCCTATCAGTATTATAGAGAAAAAAATAACTTTCACGATTATTGCAAAATTCAGTTAAATCTAATCAATTTTTTAAATTTCGTGTAAAACACAAGTCAAATTTACTAAAATGTATAGTTTTGATATCAAATATTCAACTATCCACATTTTTTTTGAGAGAATTCAGCTATCCACATTAAATGTTTGAATTAAATAAAGGGTATATGAAGAATAATAATATTAAATTATTCAAAAGCATCTAATTTTTACTTATGATAGTGATAAAAATTGATTACTTTTTTTGTGTGTGCTTAAAATAGTGACTTAACAAAGTAGAAGTAATTGAATTTAGATCAAATTAGATATGATTGACAACTAGTATTGGAAAAACTTAAAAGAAAGTTATTAGATGGATTCGCGATGGATATCCATCTATTGAAACTATGATAACGGATGGTTGAATGAATTTTATTTTAAATGGATGGTTTGATTGAATTATTTTTCCATAACTTTTAGCATCTTGATAATTAAATACATCCATTGCCTTCAAAATCTATACATTTTGCCACCCTTACAAGTGCGAAACTTAAAAGTATTGCCCTTTAAATGAGACATGGCATGAAAAAAGTTGTGTAATGAAGAAGAAAACAAAAAAAAAAACTTAAGTCTTATATTTAATGGATGGAGATCCAGTTACTCAAAGAGTAACTCTTGTCATAGTTACTTCGTTAAATAACCTTTTTTAGGTATTGAATTTCATTGATTTTGTCTCCCAATAAGTATTGTCCTATTAGCCTCAATAACGTGATTATGAAAATTGTTATAAAGGCTTTGCCTACTAAGATAAAAGCAATCCTTCTTGATGTTATTGACAGGGAGAAAAGTGGATTTATTCAAGAGAGACTCATTACTGATAATGAGATAATAGGAATGGAATGTTCAAAAAGACAAGAGAAAAGAAAAAAAAAGACATGATGACAGTTAAGTTACATATGTCAAAAACATATGACCACATAGAATAGTTTTTCTCTCAATCGATGTTGACGGTTATGGGGCTTTTTTAACAAGTATGGTGGGAGTCATTATTAAGTGCACCACCACAATTTCTTATCATATTTTAATCAATGGCCAACATAACAAGTCTTTCTCTCCAGAAAGGAGTCTTCGACAAGGTGATCCGATTTCCCCTATATTTTCATTCTTTGTTCTAATGTTTTTGATTCATAAAGAGGTTAGTAGGAACAAAATACATAGATTTAAGGTGAAAAATAGTGCACCTTCTATATCACATCTCCATATTGCATGTGATATTTTTCTCTTTACTAGAGTAAAGAGCAAATCAACAAGAAGCAACATCTATTCTTAGGATTCTTTCTACTTACCAGAGAGTGTTTAATACCCCAATTTTGTCTGATCAATTAAACAGTTCAAAAATAAGTTATAATATATTTAATTAAAATTTTGTAAGTATTATTATAAAATCTAAAAAATCATCATTTTACAAATTTGGCTCAATTTTGAGTCGATAGTTATCTAAGTGTTCTTATTACTTTACACCAAAAATAAAATAAAATAAAATAAAAACAAATAATGTATTATTCCTCTTTTTTCTCTGCAGAGACGACACATCCTCCCCTTATTTTTCAACCTCATTTTTTCTTATACTTTTTTTCTAATAATGCTATAATCTTCTCCCTTTCTATCCCTACATACTTCTATAGTTTATGCAAAAAACATTAGAAAAACTAGACATCAATTTATCTTATGGACACAAAGATTCATCCTTGTAGCCTATAAATTGAAAATAAAAAATCAAACAGAAGAAGATTTTTTTTTTCTTTTGTTTCTTTCATAAAAATGTATAACATAGAAAATGAGTGATTTTTTTTTTTCAGGAAGAAAACTTAGAGGTTTGTTTTTTTTATGAAAACAAAGAAAAAAGAAACAACCTAAAAAAGAAGAACAAAGAAGGAAAATATAGAAATCCAAAAATCCGCTATTCTCTTTCATCAAATCAAGTCATAACCATAAACAAATTCAAATCCATTTTAACAACACAACCTACAAAAATCAAATAAAAAATATGAATATAGATAAGGGAGAAGAGAACCACGACTAAAATCTTCATCTCCGACGTCCACCATACGCCATGCATTGCCTTTACCTTCACCGCTGCCTTTTTTTAGTACTAGGAAAAGCATGTACTTTCTTCCTCTCTTCCTTTTTCGCTTTGCTTAACTTTACCTCAAGAAGAAAAATTTATTTTCCAAAATAAAAATTGTTTTGCTATAGAAGACTAGTTATGTAGGAGGATGCACTCCCTCTCTCTTTCATTCATGGAGGATGTATTCCTTTCTCACATTTTCCTAAAATATGAGACTTACTCCCCCACATCTTCCATTATGATAGTCATCCTACACATTCCTAAAATATGTGATTTTTCACGCTTTCCTTTATGACCATTCGACCCTTTTTTGTTTGAAAGAAATATTGTCCATTATGATATAAATATTGTATTCTATTTAATATAAATAATTATATATGTGGTTAACCCATATTTTGAAAGTTAAACAACCCCCAGGTTTAGATAATTCTGAATTTTCAAATCATATTTTTAAACTTACAAAATCTATGTATGGTCTAAAACAAGCCCCTAGTGTGTGGTATGATAGACTTAGTAACTTCTTGTTTAAAAATAACTTTGAAAGAGAACAAATAGATAATACACTTTTTAGAAAATCGATACAAGATGACATTCTTATTATTCAAATTTATGTTGATGATATTATTATTTGCATCGTGAGTTTCAAATGAGTGTATTGTGAAACCTTAAGTTCTTCATAGGGATATAAGTTCAACACAGTCAAAAAGATATATACATTCATCAAACTAAATATACAAATGAGCTTCTCAAGATGTTTGAGATCAGTGATTGCAAACCTATGGCTACACCAATGCATCCTACTTGTTCACTTGAAAAAGATGATTAAAAAAATAAAGTTGAACAAAAACCTTATAGAGGAATGATAGGATCCTTACTTACCTTACCACTTCCAAACCTGACATCATGTTTAGTGTATGTGTATGTGCAAGATTTCAAGTTGACCCTAGGAAATCACATTTAACTACTGTTAAGAGAATCCTTAGATACCAAAAGACACTACCAACCTTACCTTGTTCTACAAGAAATCTTCTAAGTACAAACTTAATGGATATTGTGATTATGATTATGATGGAGATAAACTTGAGAGAAAGAGCACTAGTGAAAAACTGCACCTTTTTAGGTGACAACTTAATATCTTGATCAACTAAGAGACAAAACACCATTGCAATGTTAATAGCAGAGGTTGAATACATTTCAATAGATGGCTGCAGTTCTCAACTACTTTGGATGAATCATTAACTTGATGACTACAAAATCCTAGAATCCAACATTCTTATCTATTGCAATAACACTTCTACCATTTGCCTAACAAAAATAACTTTACATTCTAGAGCTAAACACATAGAGATCAAACACTATTTCACTAGGAACTTTGTTCAAAATAAGGTACTAAACATTCAGTTTGTAGATACTGAACACCAACGGGCTGACATATTCACCAAACCACTACTTGAAGATACATTTGACTTCATCAAGAAAAGCCTAAACTTTGCCTTTATACTTGACACATATTGTGATAACTTCAAAGTAGTTTAGTTTTACATTAAGTTATATATTTTCTTGTAATTTGTTATATACATGTTAAAAAAACATAAGCAAAAAAAAAGAGGAAAAAATGAAAAGAAAAAAAAAGTTTCACTTTTAAGTCTTTTTGTCTGATGATAAAAGGGGGAGAAAGATATTTGATAAAGTGAAGAGAAAATTATTTTTAGACATAGGGGGAACCCTAAGTTAGGGGGAGTCAAAGGAATACAAAGAAAATTTGTTATAAAAAAATACAAGTTTTGTCATAATAAAAAAATTATGAGAACAATATATTTGACTTCAAAGAGTATGAAAAAAGATATGGTAAATATTTGTAGAAGATTTGAAAAAAAATTGATCAATATTTATCTTCAACAAAATATGAACACAATCAATTTGAAGAATTTACAAATATAATCTAAACAAAATATGAACATAATTAATCTAAAGAATTTACAATCTCAATCTAAACAAAAAATGAACATAATCAATTTGAAGAATTTACAAAGCAATCTGAACAAAATACAATTCAGAATTAAACAAAGACTAAATTGAAGCCCAAATTTTAAGTATAAATAGAAACTCAAGATTGAAGAAGAAAATCAATAAAAAAAAACATAAAAGAGTAGTCTTAGAGTTCAAATAGAGAAATACTTTTTTAAGTAAGAAATATTTTCAGTGTTCTTTTCTTAGAGTGTGAGAGTTATTATTATCATCAGTTTCTTAGAAGCAACCATTCAAGTTCCAAACTTTTGTATACAACTTGATAGTGGTTTAATTCCTTCTTTAATTTGGGGTTTTCAGGTTGTTAGGAGACTTGGCTTGTAGGGTCAAGGTGAATAGTTCTTCAAAAGACTGGGGTTGTCAGGCTGTTTGGGAAGATTAGCTTGGAGAGTCAGGTGTTTTGTAATTTAAGGTATTTGAATTATTGGATTAAAACCTTTTGAATGAGGTGACAGAATGTAGCGAAATTAGTGGTGAACCAGGATAAGTCACCAAAAACAAATTAGTTTTTTTTATTTATTTATAAATTATCAAAAAGTAGTCAAATTTGGCAAACACAATTCAACTCCCTTTCTCATGTTTGCACCTTCATCCCTGAACATGAACCAACCATTCCCTTTCTCTCTCTCCAACCAACAAACTTTGTCCCTCCCTCTTCTAACCCTGCACCTATTACCTCTCTCACCTCTAACTCTAATACCTCATATGATATGTTTGAAGCTACCTTAGTTCTGCACTTTGTTTCACTCAGATAAAAAACATATCCCTTCCTTCACAATCACATACATCTGCTCAAAGACTTACCTCTTCCACTACTTTACCATCATCACATCCCTCCTCCACTATAGTACGTAACCCCACCTCATCGCCTTCTCCACACTCCTCTCTCCTCGAAGTGGTGCATATTGCACCAACTCTTATCGACCTAGTCCTTGACACATCATCAGAAGACTCCTCTAACTTTTATGTCCCTACCTTCCCTTTTTATTCTTCTACATCCTCTACCCATCTAGAAATCACCCCTCCACCCTATACATTCCATCTGGTTTTCCTGATCGCCAGAAATTCCTTACATCCCTTACTGCCAAAGATTTTAACACCATAAGTCAAAATGCTCAAAGTTTTGATCCTAACAATGTTTCAACCTAGTGGAACAAAGTCTTATCCTTTTTCACTAATTGGATTCAAGATAATAAGGATCATGGCCTGCACTTGGTTTTGCAAAAATTTGCAACTTTTAGACATACATCTGAAATCATCTACTTATGGATGGTACAACTTTAAGCTCATCCAAGGATGCACGTTCTCCTTCTAGTGATATCATTTTTGAACCTTTAGTGGTTACTCTAATCGCACCATTGCAGCTTCCTATGGTCATCCCATAGATCAAGATTTGGAATCTAGATGTCCTTTTTGTTGTTGGTCTTGGATCTGCAGATTCTACCTCTACAAGCCTTTTTTTATATCTCCCTTTGGCTGCATGTTAGATTCCGCTAAGTTTGTTAAGAAGGAAGTATGTAATCATCTATTGACTTGGGCAAGGGTGACATGTATGGATTCATTGATCCCTATTTCACTTAGAGTGGATATGAATCTACTAGGGCTCAAAAGACGACCAAGAATCAGGAGAACATTCAGAATACCCTTAGTTTAATTCTGGCTAGGCTCACTAATCCGACCCCTTAGTATTTTGTTCCTTTTTTTTTCTTTCCTCTCTTTTTGTAGGATGAAAAAATGGGGAGAATGACTAACTTTTGTTTTTTCTCTTTAGAAATCATAAACAATAAAATTTCTTGATATGAACTTTTGTCATTAATGCATATTGATACTCTGTTAGAATAGATCTCATCTTATGAATTGAAAATGCATATTCTAAAGGGTTCACTTTGATGTAACATGTTATTACTATAATTTCTCTTTGTTGTCTTTATCTCAAAAAATGGTTCACAAAAATAGATGTTTGTCATCATCAAAAAGGGGGAGATTATTTGAACCAATTTGATTTGAAAAAATATATCATCACTTGTATTGATGATAACAAAATCATTTGTAGGAACAATTTAAGGCCCTAACGTTGTGATTAAGTGCACATGTTCGACATCAATTATTTGGTTAATAGATTGTTAGTGTATTCTTTGATAATTGGACAAAGACAAAGATACAACACGAATTACCCTCGCTTCGTTTCTCTAAGTCTGATATGTGAAACAAAGTTGCTTCCTAGTGCCTTTAGAAACTCAAAGCAATGTCGTAGTTAAATTGTCTCAGATGAACTCAAACAGAAATATTATGTTCCTCTAACTCTGATATATAAGTGTGACAAGCAAACAAAATTCCTCTACCACTGATATATAAGTGTGACAAACAAACAATCAACCTAGGCCTTTAATATATAAGCATGACAAGCAAACAATCTGCCTATACGTTGATATATAAGCATGACAAGCAAGTAACTGCCTCTGTTAAAACGTCAAGCATTTGATCGTCTGACTCTTAATTATTATGTTTTCTTTGAAAATTAATGTTATGAAAAATTCAACTCTCTGAAGAAGACAAAGCAATTTCACATCATCTGATAAACATCTTGAATCAGCTACTTGTTTGAGGATCTTAATACATGCTCTGATCGTCGTACCCTCTACTTCCCAACTATTTTAAACAGATACGTTGTATCATTACAAAATCAGTTTTGGTAAAGTTTCTCTAATAAATCAATTCCACAAAGAAGTGATACAAAACTTCATGAATTATGTGGATTTCTTGTAATTAGGAAAACGACATAAACCCTAATTACTCTATAAAAGATGTGTTTCCCTCAATGAAGAATGCAACATACATGCAACAATCAACAAGCAATAATCATATATGCACTCTTGCTCATATCAATCTGTTTCACATTAGTACTAAGAGAATTTTTGAAGTAATAATTTTATAAACACTCTCTGCGACAACTAATTCATAAAAACCTAAATAGTTTTTGCTTGTAACCTAGCCTAGTAGTGGTTATCTTTCTCAACAGCTTGATTGTACTAATCTGGAAAGTTGAGAAAATTGAACACAATCATCGTGACTAATAGGTTTTCAAGTGTAGGTTTGATTCACTGATAAACTAGTGGATTAAATCCTTCAAGTTGAAGGGACTAGACGTAGCTACTGTTTTGGTGGTGAACAAGGATAAATCGGTGTAGCTTTTAGCTCCGTTTTCTTTAACTTGCACAATCTTTTTTTACTTTAGTATAACCACGTAAAAAGTCTTTAAATACACAATTCAAACCCCCTTTCTTGTGTTCTTGTCGTTTTATATGGTTTTGGATAAATCCCTTTTTTGTTTTTAATGTTTCTTTTCAGAATTTCTTATAAAACCTGTATGACAAAATTTGTGTCTTAAAGACAATAATTGCTATATGAAAATTAGATAAATGTTTTAGCATAACATATATTTCTCAAACGTCAATTTATTCTTCTTACCAATATATTTTCTTGAAAAAGTCTTTTTTTAAGTGTGAGTATTTGCTTAAAGTATGTTTTAATTTAGTCACTCTTGAATGACATCTTGAGTAGCAAAACAAAATCTCTATATTGAGATTAATGAGTACTCAAATAGAAGTATGGACATGAAAAAGGATTTTTACAGTGTTCTTTAAAACAAAGTAAACATATCAAAATCACATTAATATTATAGATATTATCTTAGATTAAAATTAACTAAGAAAATACTTCATTGTGTGATTAGTTTTAAGAGCATATTGAAACTCTCTTTTGTGTCTCTTTTTAAAAGATATACTTAAATATGTTCTGAAAGATTCTCTCAATTTTATTATGTTTTTTGGTTGTGGTTCTTGAAACTCTTCAATAACCAAATGGACAAAACTATGGTGCTTCAATAAGGCAAAGTGAGTTAATTAGTGAGATGAGTTCATTTTCTAATACTAAAATTTATCTTCTGATAGAAATAAGTATTAGTTGATACAATAGAATTGTTAGTACAAAGTAATGGGACCGTTATAATTCATTTCAACAATGAAACTAATCAAAACAGAGAGAAATTGTCTAAATCTTCAAGGATCTATGATGTATGTTCAAATGTGCAGGTAACTCTTAGAAAAAAATGGTTAGTGGTGCAACTTCTCACACAAGCCCATAATTTCGAAAGGTAAGATGGCAAAAAGTTGAAGTTCTACATCATAACAAAGGTTGGAGTATACACTTCAACATCCTTGTTTAAAATCAAGACAAAATTCAACAATGCTTCAAAAGGGTCGATCAAACATCATTAATCATTTGATCACCATCCTCTAAGAAAAACAAGCATTATCTTAATGTCAAAGTAAGTTGAAAGTTCATTCTTCTGATGAAACAAATATCTCAATTCATTGTGATCCATAAATGATGTATTTGAAATTATTTTAAACAAGATTGTCCTTAAAGAAGCCTAAACTACAAGTAGATGACCAAAACTCTCTCATAGAAAATCATTTGATCTCTATAAATCATCCTTGTTTGTCATTGGGCAGGTACTCCTAAATTTATTTAATTATTTTATGTGTACTTGTTTGTCTTATCTAATATATTTTTTCCTGTTTATCTTATCCATTGTTCCTATGTGTCTAGGAAATAGTTTTACTCAATTTTGTGTGTTTGTGTTTTCTTTTTTATCTTATCTTGTATCTATTTAGTCTCTTCCTATCCTCGTTATGTATCTTCTGTCTTGGTTTGTGTTGTTTTATCTTCGGTCGTATTGCCTATGTTCTTTTTGAAATTTTTTCTTTGTCCATCTTTTGTTATAACCTAATTTTGTGTTTTTTGGTTTATGTGCTTATTTAAACTCCTTTTTGCTCCAATGTTATTTGAAAATCATGTTTTTCTCCCAATCTAAATAATTTTTTATCCAAAAAATTTTAAACATAAAACCCTATTTGAAAAAGATGTTTTATATCTCATCCTTTATTGAGTCTTCATCTTCCTAAATGATCTTGTTCTTACATTGTAGTCTCAAAACTTTAAAACATGAATTGCTCAACTTCTTTACTGAAAAGTTCATAAATCTTAAGATCATTACATCTATGAACTATAGTCAACAAGATGGGTCATACAAGGAGAGTCACAAAATGCATTGAAAAGTTGACTTTATGCAAATCTTGGGTGTCAATGTCTCATTATTTCACTAAGTACCTTAAGTACAAGGAGGTAGTAAGAAAAATAGCATTAAAAAGCTTGTGCCCCATTTTGTTTGAATCATTTGTATTGAATGGAAAGATGAAAGTAATTACGAATAAGGGTTGAACTGCCTACAATCATATCAAAGATTTATCGTTGGAAGATTACATCTCCAATTCGATATTTAGAGAAAGTCCCATAAAAAAAGTCAAAGACAATTAAAAAAAGGAAAAACTATAGTTTCTCATTTTCTTTACGAACTTCATATGAGTTAGAAGGTAGACTTGTCAGTATGAAATCTTCTTCATCACTATATTAGATGAAAGTTCAAAGCAGAAAGAAAATTATTGAAGAAGATGTAAATAAATAGCTTAGTTTATTAATGTATTGGCAATTGGTGACTCAAACCTAATATGTAATATAAATTAATAGATCTGGTTTAGATAACCTTACAAATACCTTAGGATTTTATTTTCCTTTTAAGCCCTTTTGTGTAGAGACTTAATCCTTTTCGAATAAATGTTTTTCTTGTTTAATCCTCTATTTATGTTCTACTTTTTTTCCTTTGTTTTCTCCTTGTACCCCATATTTTTAACCTTTTTTGTTTTGGTTTCTTTTTCCTCTCTTTAAAAATATTTTATTACCTTATTCTCTATCCACAACTCTACATCTCCTTCATAAATCATCTCGATCCCTTAAACCTTTCCATGTTTCTTAAATTTTATGTCAAACTTTGTGTTCACTCTCTCTCTTCATTTTCCTCCACGCCCTAATGATAATGCCTTCTCTTTCCAAAATGTTTTTGTTTCCTTTCTCGAGAATTGTATAGCTATTTATACCTCATATGTTTTCAATTCCCCTACTTGCACCTTTATTTCATCTCTAAACTTTTTGTAATTTCTTTTTGCATCTTTTAGCCTTTCTCAAACTCTTATGCTATATATGTTGGGTTGTCTTCTGCTAGGAAGAAGAAGTCGTGTTCCTCTCCTAGGAAGAAGGAAATACAACCATATGAAGTTGTCTCGATGGTGAGTGATACTCTTCTTGAACAACTTGAAATCTGAATAGCTCTGCTAGATATTCACCACAAGTTGAATCTTCTCACCTATCAAATGGAGGAAACAAGTGAACTTTTGAGGCATGTCCTTAGATGTCTCTAGATCTTCTGTCTAGGATTAGGTTCCTTTAAAGTTATCTTTTATTTTCCCTCATGTGTTTGCTTTGTAATCATGATCCTCATTTTAATGAAATGTTACCCCTTCTTTATTCTATTCTTTCATGTTTCTTTTGAGCTACTTTTCATGTTAATTATTTATATATTGTGTGACTATCTTTAGTTTACTTCTTGTACGTGTTTTTCTGCATGATTGTTTGCTGTAATTTCTCCCTTTTTGATAATGATAAATGGGGAAAAAAAGTAGAAAATATAGTAATACAATTAATTGTGTGTTTGTGTCTAAACTCTCCATCATCCGCATCTATTAATTGCATATGCATTTGAGTATCATTTTGCATAGCACTTACATATTTGACATGTTCATGCAATTCACCCTTGTTTTGAAAGCCATTACACCCTTTAAAGAAAAGATTTTTTGCATTAGTCTTAACTTTCTAAGAAGAACAATAAGTTAAAGGCTTAACATTCTACGAATCTGTGAATTCTTTTTGAAAATTCTTTGTGAGCTTATAAGTAAATTTTATGATAATGTATTTGTGTGCTTGCCTCTGGGGTTATTTTTAGTATTTGTGAATTCCTTTTTGAATTTACATGTATGTTTATCAAAAATAAAACTGCATAATAAGTTTGAAACTCTTAAAGAATCATATTTATCAAATTCATGGGAATCCTAGAATATTGATCTATAAAATTTCTTTTATGAATTCGAGGGGAGAATTCTTTTAAGCTTTTTTTTAAGTGAAAGAAGATAGTTCATTAATTGTATAGTTATTTGTCATCATCAAAAATGGGGAGATTGTTAGTGAAAAAGTGTTTTTAGCTACAATCATCTAGTTGATGTTTTGTTTATAACAAAAACAAACAAATAAAGAACAATTATCCCCTAACTGTATCTGATAAGTGTGCATATTAAGTTAGAAGACAAATATTTATATTAATGAGTTTCTATTTAAATGTAGCATAAATTATGAGTAAGTTAGCGATAATAATCTAAGTATTTCTAACACATGATATCATCACCTAATAAACAAGTAACTATGTTTACTAATAGAGCAAGTCATAATATAATAATAAGAAGTATTGCAATATGCATATGACAATCTACAGTTTGAGTCAAAGTGTTAAAACACCAAAGAAATACAAGTAAATGATTGTCCATATGAAGACAAAATAAAAAAGCCTTAAAATGTTATCTTCTTGTAATTAAAAATCCATTTTGATTCTTTGACTCAAAAGATTAAAAGAAGAGAGCTCTAAGTGAAGCATTGTTTAAAGTTTATACTTTGGTCAAGTTATATTGTTTTATGAACAAAGAAAATGGAATCTTCTAAACATGGTCACAATGACTCTAAAAAATCCGTTGAAGTTGTGTTAGACTCTAGTAAATGGGCTCTCAATGTGCCTCTAAGGAATCTATTAATGCAACCTCACTATGATGACTTTGCATTCGAGACTTCTGGTAAACAAGTTCATAGTTTGGTCAATGTTTCAAGTCAAGACTATGATAAATTCAACTATTTGATAAGGTGAATGCTTTGGTGAAGTCAACAGTATGACAAGAAGTCTACACTCCAATATCCTATGCTCATTATAATGTACTTATCCTCTGACCAAAGAAATACATGACATCCTATGAGATATATCTTCTTAATTAAAGATATGTTGAATTAATTAAGAATACACACACACACACACACATATATATATATAAATGTATTAAAGGTAGATTTGCCTTAAATGTTGATATAAGATCTCAAATGCTAATACAACAAACACATTTCTTAATATTTAAGTAGAAATCGATCACTCAATTAAGTGATACGAAGAAAAATGAAATGCGTTAAGAATTAATTATGTAAAAACCATAAATACATCAAAAGAAGTACCTGAAGAGGTATAAAAAGATACTTATGAACCTCAACGTCTTAACTGTACTAAGCTAGAAGGTTGAGAAGACTTGAAAATAACCATGTTGACTAGTAGGTGCTTAGTGAACTTGTGAGTCTAAAGATTACAACTTGAAAAGGGTAAAGAAGAATACCAATGAAGAGGCAAAGTAAACAATACATTTATGTTATTATTGAAATAGTGGATTAAATCATCGATTGTACTAAGGCAAAATCTCTCTATAAAGGGAGGACTAGATGTATTTACAATCAGTTGTCAACTAGTATAAAAATCCTTATGTTCGTTATGTATGTCTCTCAATTACTTTAATCTAAGTTCTTATGATTTTACTTTATTTTATTAAACCTGTTTTATAATCATAGGTTGCATAATTTAATAAACCACATATTTGTTGTTAAGCAATCAAAGTATTTTTCAAAAATAATAAAATACTACTCAAACTCCCATTTTCTTGTTTTTCCGACACCATCAATAGGTGTCAGAGATCGGTCTCTTGATCACTTTACCGAGTAAGAGTAAAGATTCTTTAATGCTGGAAATAATAGTGAAATGGTCTGAATTAGTGTATGGTTTTGGATCAATCCTATTTTCTTTTGTTTTTTCAAATGTCTTTTTGTTTATAATTTTCTTCAAAACTTTGATTGAAAAAAATTGTGTCTTAAATATTGTAATTTCTATCTAAAAAATAGATAAAACATTTCAGTAGAGCATCTATTTCTCAATGTCAATTTCATCTCTTTACCAATGTATATTCTTGAAAAGGTCCTTTTAAAAGTGTGAGTATCTTTGTTAAAATGTATTCTTATGTAATCACTCTTCAATGACATCTTGAGTATTTTTGTTAAAATGTATTCTTATGTCCGTTGAAATAGAGTAAACATCTCAAAAGTCATATCTATATGAGAAATATTACCTTAGATTAAAATTATATAAAATACTTCATCGTGTGATTAGTTTTAACAACAAATTGAGACTCTCTTTTGTGTCTCTTTCTCAAAGATTTTCTTAAATATGTTTTGAAAAAAATTGTCCATTTTATTACGTTTGATGATTGTGGTTCTTGAAACTCTTCAATGACAAAATGGACAAAACATTGGTGCTTCAATAACGCATAGTGAGTTAATCAGTGAGAAGAGTCAATTTTTTAATGCTTAAATTCATCTTTTTGTAGGAAGAAGTATTAGTTGATATAACATAGTTGTTAGTGTAAAATAATGAAAACATTATAATGTATTTTAACAATGAAACTAACCAAAACAAGGAGAAGTTGTCTAAAACGTCAAGGAGCTATGATGCATGTTTATAGACTAATATATAAAAAATAATTAGTTTTGATGATTTAGTTAATGTTATGAATATTAGGTCCACTAGGTGCATTAGCGAATGTCCATTTATTTGTGCCTTATAAATAGGGTTTACATTGTAATAGAAACTATAATAAGAAAATAATGTTATTCACTATCTCTTCTTCTCTTCTTCTCTTCTTCTCTTCTTCTCTTCTCTCTTTTCTCTTTTCTCTTTTCACTTTTCACTTTTCACTTTTCACTTTTCACTTTTCACTTTTCTTTTTTCTCTTTTCTCTATTCCTCTCATTCATCTTTACTCTTTATATCTTGCCTTTGTTTTTGTTATTTTAAAGCACATTATCAACACAAAACTCTAACGATAGTATGTCTAATTTTTTGTTATTTTAAAACACGTTATCAACACAAAACTCTAATAATAGTAAATCAAATAAATATATTTTTCAGAATTTTTCTATGTTAATATTCTACATATCATATTTATTTTTTAAAATATATATCATGTTTGTTTAATCCCTGTGAATTCCAGAAGGATACAACATTCATACATCTCCCAAGATTGCACAAATATTTTATATATTATTTAGACATGTTATATTGTTCTTGAAGAGTTTACAAATTGAATATTTAATCCTATGAATTTTGAAAAAAATTCAATATTCATGCATTCGTGAAATATCGTACAAAGAATAAATAATTATTTTATATGTTGTTTAGATTTGTTATATAGTTCTTGAAAAACTTAAAAATTTAATATTTATTCTTATGAATTATAGAAGAATTTCATATTCATGGACTTTTTTTTTATTTTATCATTTCACTAAAAATAAAATTATATATCAAACTAGCATCTTATTTTA
>JBBPBT010001310.1:3652516-3670587 GCA_037974875.1 Cicer bijugum | reverse complement strand
GGTTTGTTTAACACCGATTTCTTAAGAGACTTTTTTTTTTATTATTTAAAAATGTGGGAAATCAGTTTGTGTAACACCGATTTTATTTAATTAATATTTTTGTTTCTATTTTATGTGATTTTAATTAATATTTTATTCAACTAAAATACATTTTAATTAATTGAAACCAAATTATTTAAATAAATAATCATTTTAATTAAATAGTTTTTTTTAAAATTAAATACAAAGTTAATTATTTAATGATATTAAATATTGAAATAGAGAATAAATTTGGACACTAAAATATATAAATTTTATTACGGTAGTTTGGCTCTTCGCTACATAAACTACTCATTTATCGTTTATTAATCTCTTATATGGTGTTCAATTTCATATTGTTGTGTTTAGCAAATACGACGTGAGTAATGTGGAGTTGGGTTTCCTTCCTCAATAGACATATGGCTCGTTTTACTGCACATTCTCATTTAGTAGATTGATATACATTGAAAAACTTGGATTTATTTGGTTGAGGAACGATGAAACACCAAATGAGGACAAATTATTAATAAAATGAACAAACGACTCAATTGTACCTAGGTCTGCACCAAATAAATTATTCACAAAATCTTTGTCGCTAAAATATAGAGATTTTCAACAATCATATTGTTGGGTTGTTGTAAATTAAAATGATTGTCTTGATGGTTCAAATTGTTGTTTTGTTGGGTGAAAGAAAATGAATAGTGATGTGGTGCTTCATTTTCAATAGTAATAGGGGTAATTGGTGGGCGAGGTCTATTACGCATTTGTCGCAATCACTAATTGTACGCATTTGGTGGGTGAGTCAAAGTACCCTAATACATTGCTTATATTCCAATGCACATGATTCTAGAATTTTAAACCTTATTTGAGGGATGTAAATCATAATTGTACGATCACTCAAATTACAATACTATTTACCAAGGTTCAATCTATCACATATCAACACGACTCAATAATCCTCGTAAAGATAAGGTGGACCATCCAATCATGTGACTCCTCACGATCACCACTAACTATGAAATACACTAGCATACTCTGACTCTTTCACAATTATAATAATGTAAGTGCAGTTATTAAACGACTCTACTTTTAATACTCGTTAAGCACTAATAATTTGTTAACAATTTTTCACATAATATATTGATATGACAGTTTATTATTAATAATTTTATGACACATAATAAACACATGTTATAAAATATGAATACATAATCAAATTGACAACATTTATCACAAATTCAAACATCAATCACATGAATATGTCTCTATATACAAACTAAAAATTTGGAAGAAGCTCTTAGCTTTTGAAATTTCCCTATACATCAAAATTGTGCTACCCCAATATTATTGTATCCTCGATCAATGAATTCTCGGATTCTTTCACTCCTCTTAACTTTTACCAATTAAAAGACTATGTCAATAATAAGTTCTTAAGGCACCATACTAATTCCCCATTCAATCCCTACCAAAAAAAAAAACAAGCAAAGGCTTACTACACACAAAGACTTAGTTCAACTACATAAAACATTTATATGCATGATAGTACACGTTTGATGAAAATCCGATTTTTTACAAAAAAAAAAAATGAAACTTCTTTAAATCTTTAAATTGATCATAACTCTAAACTTTTTAAGCTACACCAGTTTTCATAAACAAAACATTAAAGAAGTCTACATTACTTCAATTTTAAAACAATTTTTCAAACTGAAAATCAAAGTTTTTCTTCACCATTACAAAAATAAGATCTTTAACATTATAAATAAATCAAGATTTCCAACATCAATTTTTTTTTTCTTTAAAAAATCACTTACTTACTAACACTAAACACTTTCATATTTCATAAATGTGAATGTTATAAAAATTTAACACTCGTCCTCAACATATTAGTAAACCAAATATCAATGACGTAGGCAATGTCAAGTATATTACAGTTAGTGGTATCTTAAGGTTGTCAATGATACTCGCATATTCAGCTTGTCTAACACCTTCACCAATGTTTTTGAAAAGGTTTACACTTGGATCATATGGTGTGCAAACATATTTACAGTCAAAGTACTTGTATTTCTTTAAGGTCTTTTCAACATAGTAAGACTGATCCAAATAAATTTCCTTTTATGACCTAGTAATCCTGATTCGAAGGATTACATTCGTTCTCCGAGATCTTTCATATGAAAGTTGTTACATAACAATAATTTCGCAGTATTTACAACATAAATGTTTGAACCAAATATAAGTAAGTCATCTACATAGAGACATATGATAGTGCAAAAGCCATTTTCAGATTTGTAACAAATACATTTGCCACTTTCATTCACTTTAAACCCATTCAAAATAATCAAGTTCTCAAACTTTTCGTTTAAGACCATACAAATTTGATCTATTACAGACCTTGTTTTCTTTTCCATGAATAATAAAACCTTTAGATTTCTCCATATAGATTTCTTCATCCAAGTTACTATTTAAAAAAATAGATTTAACGTCCATTTGATATACCACCGGTGAAAATGTGTGTAAGAAATATATTTTCTCTTTGTCTAAAACATTTGGCTATAAGGTGATCCTTTATTTATAAAAAATTCTATTAGGTTTTAGTTTCTTTTTCAAAATCCATTTACAACATATTGGTCTGCAACAAGGAGGAAAGTCTAATAAATGTCAGGTCCCTTTAGACTTTATAGAATTCATCTTATCGTTTATAGCTTCTTTTCACAAATCTACATCCAAAGATGACAAAACTTCTTGAAGATTTGTAGGATTCTCCTCTAATATACAGGCCATATAATTGGGTCCATGATCTTTAGAAACACATGTTCTCTTACTTCAAATAGGTTTTGGTTCACCTTGTTTGTTGCTTTCAATGCTCCTGATCACATTAACATGACTTGTTATAGTGCTCCCATTATTTCTCGATTTGAAATAGAATATATATTCATAAAAGTTAATATTATTTGACTCTGTGATCACTTTAGCATGCATTTAAGTCAGAAAACGTATACATATTTTTGTTTACTCCATATCCAACGAATACACATTAAAGGCTATACTAGTGAGTTTAACTCGATTAGGATTCATAATTCTTACATAAGCCTAACAATCCCAAGTTCAAAGATAAGACAAGTTGAGTTTTTTATTTCCTTCAAAATATCATAAGGAGATGTTTTGCTTTTGGGTTTTGGAACTCTATTCAAAATATAACAATTAGTCAATAAAATTTCCCCCCACCAATGAGACGCAACACTAGAGTTAAACATAATAACAACAATTAGTTTTAAAAGAATTATATTATTTCTTTCAGCTTTATCATTCATATGAGATAAATATAGTGTAGTTATTATGTGTATGTTTCTATGTAGTTTATAAAAATCATTAAGTAAACTATAATCATATTTTGTTCTTCTATCACTATGAAACCCCTTCATTTTTCTACTAAATTGATTTTTAATTTAAGTTAGAAAAATCTTAAACATGTCAAACACTTCACTTTTATTTTTCATTAGATATAACAAGGTATAGTCAAAACAATAATCAATTAAAGTGATAAAATAATGTTTTTGGTTTATAGTTATAGTCCCATGAAGTTCACACATATAAGAGTTTATTAAATCTAAAGGCTCAAATTCTCAAACTAATGATTTATGGGAACTCTTTGTTATTTTAGTTGACAACAAAATTCACATTTTTCTAGAATTATTTAAAGATAACTTTGGAGTTAAACCTAAGTTACTTAAGTTTGAAATCACATGTTAGTTCACCTGACATATTCTAGCATGACAATATTAAAAATACACAACATGTAATGAGAACCCTTTCAATTGAGTACCCTTTCCCAACATAAATGTCATTTTAAGTGATGGTGTACAAATAAGCCTCATAAGCCCTGCCTTATTCATAAGAAAACCTGAAAACCATATTATTTCTTATCTCTGAAGTGTGCATCACATCCTTTAGAATTAGAGTCTTTCCCGAGGAGAATTTCAACTCCACATCTCTAATACAAACAATATTAATGTTATGAGAATCTCCCACCAACACTTTCTTATCTTCAACAACAATTTATGTTTTAAATATATCACAATCATAGAAAATATGACTAGAGGCGTCGGTGTCAATCCACCAATCCACCTGATCCACAAACCATGCGGGTTTTAGTAATCATAGAAACAAATTGATCTTTAGTATGGTTAGTCTGCTGAGCAAAACTTGGCTTGTTCTTACACTTGCATGTCATATAACTTGGTTTCCCACAAATATAGCAGATGAACTGTGATCCAGATTCATTTCTAGAAGGTGGTTCCTGTTTCACAATATGGGCCTTAGAAGGTGGTTCCTGATTCTTGAGAGATTTACCAATTGGCTTCAAAACTATATTGATAAATTTCTTCCTATTGTTTGAAACAACTTGTACTTCATCTTTCTAGTCTTAGTCTAGGATTCTCTCAATTCAGAGGAAGATTATCAAGCTTTCTACTGAAAATTCTTTTGTTTTATGACTAAAGAATTTTAGAAATCCTTCCAAGTAGGGGCAATTTGTCAATAATAACAACAATTTAAAATTTTTCATCTAAAGTCATACCTCGAGACAAGATCTCATGAACTATTTTATGAATTTCATGCGATTAAGCCTCCGCGAATCTATCGTCGGTCCTCTGATATTTGAGGTAGTGGATCACAACATACTTTTTAGTCTCAACTTCTTCAGTATCATATGTATTCCTTAGAGCATCTCAAACATCTCTAACAGTATTGTTGGAATTGTAGTAATCATACAGATCATCAACCAATCTATTAAGACTATAATTCTTATAGAGGTAATCATTATTCTCCCTATAAGATTAATTATGCAACTCTCTTATCATTTTCTGTTTGTTCAACTGTTTATGGAACCACTGGAATATCATATATCCGAACGTTGACAACCTTTTTCATAGTTAAGAAAGATAACATATTTTGCTGTCATCGTTTGAAGTGAAATCCCTCAAACCAAAATAGTTGATTGACATCAAATGTAGTGGAACACTATCTAGTAATATCTTCGGTAGACATGACATAAATAAACATCTTAAAATTGTTGTTTTTGATTTTTGAAATACTGTTTTAAGAATAATTTTTAGCCACCAATGATATTACTGGGTTGAGTTGCATTTTTTTCCTATAAGGTTAATTATGCAACTCTCTTATCCTTTTATATTTCTTCAAAAAATTTATGGAACCACTAGAACATCATCTTTTCAAACATTGACAACAATTTTCTTAATTAAGAAAGTTAACATCTTTTGTTGCCATCGTTTAAAGTGACATTTCTCAAACCGAAATAGTTTATTGAAATAAGATGTAGTGGAACTAGATCTAGTAATGTCTTCGATAGACATGGCAGAATGAAACATCTTAAAACTGTTGTTTTTGATTTTGGAAAAACCATTTTAAAAATAATTTTCAGCCACAAAAGATACTACTGGGTTGAATTGCAGACAAGGTCGTTCTCTTTAAGACATTTCGTGGTACTGTCCAAAAAATGTGCATGACAAACAATCAACCACAACGTTCCCATGATAAAATAGCCAATATACATTGTATCAATTTTCTACTGCATTCTAAATATGGCAGTTACAACAACTCAAAAGTATGGTACGATGACTCAAAAGTATGGAAGCAACGGGACCAGTTCACTGAAAAAGATCTACAAAATCGAAGGGAAGTGGAGGAAGACTCGATCAAGTAATAACTGATAAAGAGAAGTGGAACATAGTGGAGGATTCAATCATCACATAAAAAAAGGTGTGTCTAAAATTCTTAGAGAGAGAAAAAACACACATTAAAATAAATATTAGTTTTTTATTTTACTTTTTTGGACACTGAAAAATAATACACCACTTAGCCCAAACATTCGCTCAGATAGACGACAATAACGTGCATGTGGTTGTCGATTTAAGTGTGTTCTCTCCCTTTCACAAAATTGAGTACCCCTCATGACACACCTCAAAGTTCCAACCTCCTCCGTATTAAAGTATGATATTTTCCTTATGTGGCACTTATTTAGTTTTTTTAATTCACATAATACTAGTTCTAAGTTTCAACTTTTAGTGCTTAAATTCAAACAAATCTTATTGTTTGTGTGTATTCGTACTTATATGTATTATAACATTAACACGATTTTGATGACTTACTCTTTTGTTGTTTGTGATTAGCATTGTGTTGGCACATAAAACTGCAGGTTGTGATAACATTTGGCTTGATTAACTCACAATGTTATAGATATTACAACTAGTGTTAATAAAATTTGATGTTTTTAATTCATAGGATGCCTAATCTATTAGGTAGCTACTATATAATTTATATACACTACTAATGTAAAAGCTTTTTAAACTAACAGTCAGTCTTAATCATGTAATTATTAAAAATGTTTAATTTTAACAATAACTACTTCAAGAGACATACATATGAATAATTGTGATTTATCCATAATGTAAAACATCTTACACCAATAGTGTATTCTGATTTATTTATTTATTTTATCCCTCTAATTTTTAAAAGTAGATAATAATTCAAAATTCGATAAATAAAGTTTGAACAAAAGTTATTGTAGGCAAGATTATGAAAATCCAACTGAATCGATCAATTTAATCAGTTTAATTGAGAATAAGCATATTATCCAATCCAAATGCACCATAAAATTGCTCAAACAGAAAACCAACGTGAAACTCACTGAACCAACCTTAAACCAATGATTTTTTATTTGGATAGTTTTACTTAACATTTTTGTTTTTGAAGTAAAAAGAAAGAGAAAATGGTTGCTAAGAAACTCAAGAAGTCAACAATGGCGGTTGAAGAGAATATTTAAAGTTCCTATTTAATATGTTTTCACCCTCCTCGAATTAAAAGTTGTGTTTCTCTCTCTTCTTATAGTGCAATGTGAATATGGAAAATTGAAAAAGACAACTTTTATCATAAAAGTGTAATCACACTCCTATTGTGAAAAGAAAAAATAATGTTCAAATTACAATTAAGTAAATAAAAAATAAATAAATTAAAATTCTAACTAAATACTATGTATAACAATATATTGAATTTGAAAATACTTATGAGCACCTTTAGGGCATTGATCAAGGGTGTGTGGTTAGAGGATTTTGGAGGGGAGGTGTAATATTTTAAAGAAGTTTGTTTGATTCATATTTTAAGAGGAGATGGGAGGGGAAGAGAGCAAAATTTCATCAAAATGGAGGGAGAGTAAAATCAATTTTAAAGGAAGGGAGGGGATGTGTGAGGATGAGAGGGAATAGAGACATGTTTGGTTTAAATTAGAGGGGATATGAGAAATTTTAATGGTTTTGTGTTTAGTTAAGGGGTGAGAAGATATTTTAAACGATTTTTAGTTATATGTAGCCCATTCATCCCCTCCAAATTCCTCCATAATCAAGGGAGAATAAAAATTATTTTATGAGAGTTTTTGCTTCTCCCTCCTCGTAAAAATTGACCAAACACGGCTTCCTCTAAATATTCCCTCTCCTCCCTTCTATCCAACTTCAACCAAACACAATTTACAAGTTGAATTTTAGAGAGTTTTTGAGGAAAAACCTTTAGAATATATATATATATATATATTTGATATTTTTTTATTAAAAAAAAAATGCAATATGATAAATGAACATATAATATAATATTATTCTATTTTTTTATTTTTTATAAAACATAATATATATATATATATATCAAAATATAAATTTTAAGGATTCAAAATTATTCAATAAAAAAATCCTCTAAATATCAACTCGTAAACACACCCTAAGTGATTTTTGCTCTCCCTTAATTTTGGATATTTGGAGGAGAGGGTACGAAGGGGAAGTAACTTAAAAATCATTTAAATTTTTTTCATTCTCCTTGAACCAAATACGAAATCTTTAAAAGTCCCTCTCCTCTTCTCACCTCTTTTGAACCAAACACATCTATGCTCCATCTTCCTTCCCATTATAACTCCCCTCTTATAGAAATAGCATTAAACTTTTTTATAAATTTAAAATTTGTTTTTTCTAATACAATTTTGTATTTTTAAGACAATTGTTAAAGATATGGTTTAAATTTAAAAACAACATTATGTTGAGATATTTTTTTTAAAAAAGATAGTTTAACTTTAAAAACAACATTACATTGAGATTTTTTTACCTTTAAATTTTAACAAAATATTTCGTAATTTTTAATCAATGACTTATTAATGCTATATATTTTGTTAAATATTATTTAATTTAATATATAAAAATAGTTAAATTATATAATAGGTTAAATAAGTATTTCATATTTATAAAATTTTAAAATTTTATTTTTAGTTTCTGTAAAAAAAAATTAATAAATTTTAGTCCCTACAAAATTAATATTTTTTAATCCCTACAAAATTATTATGCAAACAATTTTCATTCTTATTGAAATATCAATAAATATTTTTAAACAATTTTTTTTCAAATATATTTACAACATTGTAAAAACTTCCTCCACAAAAATTGAGTTTAAAATTCAATTTTTATATCTATATTTTCTTAAATTTACGACATTTATATTTAATTTATTTAAAATAAAAAATCTAATTTTTTATAATTATTTTTTTATAATATTTGAAATTTATTTTTACAAAAACAATTCAAAAATTTAAAAATTAAAGATCTATTAAACATAACTAACACTTGTTGAAAAATTTGGTAGGATTAAAAACTGTTTAATAAGAGGTCTACCGTAGAGCACCTGTTTTCAAAACATTGAGTTGTAGGGTATCCATGCTTTGGCTAAACCGCAACAGCAGATATTTTCAAACTCCCGTGTTCGTAATTAGTAGTAATTTATTATCCATTCCCGCCTCCAAACTCCAAACCGGAAAATGACTCTCCGACTATTCACAGCTCCGCCGTCCTTCCCTCGCTTCACCTGTCATGCCACCACCCTTCCCCCTCCTCCTCAATTCTCCACAGCAACCCCTTTTTCCTCAACTCCACAACCCGCGCCGCTAACTTGCGCACTTCATTGCCCTCATTTCCAATCGTACGCTTCCAAACAGATTATTATCCTCTTTTCACTCAATTATTTACATTTTTATTTAACTTTTTTTTTTTTTAATTTGTTTTTTATTTCAGGTGTTCGGGGTGCACGCACGAGCATAACCTTCACCGTCCTGTAATATTGGAAGACGCTACCAATTTCTTTCGGAAATATGGGGTCACGGATTTCACTTTTGATACCTGCAAACTGGTATCTTCGTTAAATCCTCTTCTCAATTCAGTAACTATATTCTATTTCACTTTTTAACCTTTTTTTTTCTTCATAATGTTACTATTTCACTCGGTTGCGTTTACAAAATCATAGAGAATTTGTCAATGCCATTGTAAAATCAAACATGCACTAAGACATTAACTATCCGACATGACACCGACTAATGACAGTGAATGGCACAAATTGATAATAATTTGAAAAATAGAGGTAATAATTTTATGTTATTACAAGTGGCAGTATTTCTCCTTTTAACATTTTTTTTTTCTATGAAATACTAAGATATTTAGTATCCGACATTAGACAAGACACTGAATCAAACAAATAGGTAATAATTTGAAAAAACAGAAGGAATTATTTTATCTAATCACTATTGACAGTACTTCTCCTTTTATTTTTTTGTATGATGCACTAACACATTTACTATCCTACACTAGACATAACACCAAGACTGAAACACACAAATCAGTAATAGTTTCAGAAAATAAAAGTCAATATTTTATGTAATCACAAGTGACAGTGTTATATCGATATTCGGACACATCTTCAATTTGAAAGTGTATGTGCTACATAGGACTATTTTTTATGGAACATAAGAAACTTACTTGGTTTTGGTTATTTTGGGTTATTTTTGCAGTGGGGTTGGAGGTGCCGTGCAAAATTGGCGGTGCGTGGTTCTTCAACTAACCCTCTCATTGGGCTTTATGAGGAGGGTACTCATAACGTAATTGACATTCCAGAGTGCAAAGGTTTGAATTTCATTATATATTTTTTAGTCCTTTTGGTAAATGTGTTAGATTTACAACACTGCTTATGTTATAGTGTTTAATTATTGTGATGATATACTATATCTTAAGTCTGCATTTTATTTTTCTATGTCTTGTATTTCATTTTTATTACTTAGTTTCATTTTAAATGTTCTCTGCATTGATTTGGGAGGGAAAATTAGGCATTCTGTTAGTTTTGTTAGGAAGTTAGTTGGGAGAGTCCAAGCTCTCAAATTCTTGGCGATCACTGTAACCGTATATCCTTTTTCTTTGATTCATACTTTCCTACTCTGTTAAAGAACATTCCCTCAAAGAATTCTTCAATAAATCAGTGTTCTACTTATATTCCTAATTTGAAGGTAAGAGTCAAGTCCCTAGAACAGAGTCAAGGAAACTATGTAGAGAAGTGAAGAACTGTGTGAGGTATGGTGCATCCATGAAGGTGATAGGAAGAAAAATTAGAGATTTGATTGATCTGATTGGGAGGTTATCGAACAAGATCTATGAATTCGATTAAAAACTAGTAACAATGGAGGTAGTGGTGTAAGAGACCGAGAGTCGGATGAGATACAAGTAAGGAAAGAGTGGTCGACAAAACTGGAAATTCCTATATTCTCCTATGACAATGCTTATGATTTGCCTAACAAAGTCTACAGGTATTTTTCTCCAAGATCATGGACAAGGATGAAAAGCTCCATGTGACAATGGTCGCAATTGAAGAAAAAGCTCTGTTAAAAACCCAAGAATTGGTTTCCTATGCTCCAAGGGTTTCCCCTTCACAATAGAATTTCTACTCTGTTTACATCTTTACAATATTCATGTTCCCCTAGTTATTTTCTTTTTCTTTTTAATAAATTTTTAGCTTAAAAAAATACCCTTTCTTACTCCAAAACCTCCATATTTATACATGATAATCCTAACTTACCCATTAACTAACTAACTACCTCATTAATTGATAACTTCCCTAACTAACTCCTTAACTCAAATCCTAACAAACTCTTTCTTGTCCTATATCCTAACAATACACTCCTTAAAGCAACTTTGTCCTCAAGGTTGCAATCTACTAAAAAAAGTCTTCAATTTAAAACTTTGAATAGTTGTTGAAACAAAAATCATTCCCCCCGCCCCACAACCCCATTGCTGAGAAGATGAAGATATATCTGAAAAATTGTTCGATATTGCTTTACACTGCTGCGTTATCGTCTACTTCTACTCCCTTGTGACTTGGTTAGCTTGACACTTCTTTTGAACAACTTCCTTTTCCTTGCTTGTTGTCCCATTTTGACTTCTCTTTTACCATCATGATTTGTCCCTTCTTCCTTCAACTCATTTTGACCACCAAGAAAATGGTTTTCGCTAACTTAGGGGTGGTTTCCACCTCTGCTCCTTCTTTGCTCTTCTTCTTCTTCTTGGCTTTATTGTGATACCCCTTATCTTCGATGCTAGGTGAACATTCTGTTTGGATCAAATTTTCGTTGCTCATTGCTTGCCAACATGTCAACAGAACTCTTACTTTTCTTATCTTGTTTTTGGTTCTTGCTTGGCAGACCTTCATTTTTCTTGTTCTTGCTCTCCAGACCTCTATCATCACTATGGTTTTCTGGCTCCAATTATTCTTGCACTTTTTTGGGGGGCTGCACCTCCTCTTTTGATTCTTTTCCTTTGTTGAATTATACTTTTGCCACTAGTTCTTCTTCCCCAGAATCTTGAAGATAAACCCCATATTCTGGTTTGAATTTCATGAGCAAAGCCTTCTCAAAGGAGAACTCCACATTTTGATAGTTGTCCTCCAAGAAAACCACCATGGTTAGGCTTCTCCATCCAATCCCAACCAAACCAAACCCATGATAGCCATTTTTCCTCACAATTCTTTAGACCTTTTAAGATGCTGAATAATTGGATCAACCACCAATAAGCAACACTGCTTCCGTCAAATCTTGGCATCACTGCTGCCTTTATGGCCAGCATGTCTTCCATCACTGGCACCCCTAGCACTCCTTGCAAGTTCGGTGGGTTGGATTAATTATTAGGAACCCAATAATTGGATTCCGAAGAAAGAACACATCTCTACTCCTAGGATTTCCCCTTCACAATAGAGTTTCTACTATATTCACAACTTTACAATATTTAAATCTTAACTAACTCCTTAACTCAAATCCTAACAAACTCTTTCTTATCCTATATCCTAATAGGCTCTCACATAGTTTCCGTGGTGGGAATATGATACATTTATAAATGGTACGTTTTGTCCATCCAACATTAGAAGAATTTTGCATAGCGATGGTGAAGAGGTTTCAACTGGTCAATGACAGAGTCCCTACGAATTTATGACGAGTCTCATACTAACCGGATCTGTAGAGGAGTTACAGGGAGCAATTTGAGCTCTGTGCTGATCCTCTGCGCAGTGCAAATCCTAATTATCTTAAAGGAATGTGTTCCGGAACGGTCTGAAGGAGGTTGAGCGGAATTAAAATTAGATCAATTGATACACTTCTGGAAATGATGAATTATGCACAAAGAATTGAGACAGAGAATATGGTGATCAACAACTGTAGTGCAGAGAGCTATCAAAAAGGGATGTACATGGGGAAGCACAAGCAATTCCAGACCGTCACAGGAATTGGGAAACAAAAATCAAGTTCAACCAAATACAAGAGTCAGTGCTCAAGGAGGTATTCAAATAGTCTCTGTTGAAGTTGTGGGATTTTAGAGAAAAGGAGGAGAGAAAATAATAAAGGTTTGAATATTATTGATAATAACTTAATGCTGACTTGATTACAAAAGATTCAATACTAATATCTATTTATAGAGAAACATAGACTCAATCCTAAATCAGGAATAAATCATAATAATAAAAAGAGATATTCTAAAATTCTCTATGATTATAAATTGATCATAGAAAATAACTCAAGATACTCTAATATAATATAAAAGATACTATAAGATATTATAAGATATTTTCTAATATTCTAACACTCCCCCTCAAGCTAAAGCTGTAGCTTGTTACAAGAAAACAATATTTTGCTCTACAAAATAATAAAAAAGATGGAAAAGCAACTCAGTGATACATGTGAAGTTGGAGAGAATTGCTATAAATATAGCTTAGCCAGATAGCCGGAATGATCATTAGCATGAGAGAAATTCATGGCAAGCAGGTAAACAAAGCAAGGTTCGTCCTTCTAAAAAACTGCATTTGGAAGCTTCAAACCAATAATATCAGAGACTCAAAATATTTAAACTTAAATTTGCTTCAAGGAGAGAGAGGCATGCTTCAAGGAGAGAAAGGCAAGGTCAGTACATCTGGGACAAAGATGGGGCCAGTGCATCTGGGAAAAATTGCCATGCTAAAGTGTGAGTTATGAAAATAAAAGACATTATCAGAATAACCATCAATGAAAAAAGTAGTCAGCACTAATATGATTCATCTGTGGGAAAAGAGACACCACTAGAATGATCGTCGGTGGGAATAAAAGCCACTGTTATAATCTATTAGTAAGAACTAAATTGCATGACAAACACCGAAGAAGAAGCAGCACAACTCTAACGAAACGAAGCCATGATCGATCAACAAAGTAAGAAAATGCGTCAAAACAGGAGAGATAATGGTTGTTTGAACAAAGACACATATTTTCGTTGATCAAAATTGGTAAGTAAGGGCAGATCTGGAAACAGAAAGGAAAACCCAATCTAGATGACTGAAACATTGCGTCGGAAGGCGGACAGACGCGCCTAAGCTCGAGGCTGTTGGAGGCACATTAGCGTGCGCGGAGCAACTTTTGACCTAGAAAAAAAAATTGGGTTGTGTAGATTGGGAGATTCTGCACACAATGGAAGTTGTTGTGTTGGAAAACTTTTCCAGCAGTGATGGCAGGCGGCAGCAGCATACGAGGCAGCAGCGACGACAAGCAGCAGTTGACGGCGGCAGATCTACTCGCATGAGAGATTAACAGCGTGCGAGAACGCGTTTGACGGCTTTTGGTGACGTGCTTTCAGGCATAACCTTATCTGGAGATGACTGCTGTTCGGAGGAAAATTTTCCAGAAATAGTGGTAGCAGCACCAATAGCGAATTGAATGGAAAACGAGTGAAATGTGTCGGAATGTTGGAAAAGAGAAACTATGATTATATTCCCTAACTGTTGGGAACTCGGCAGCGGAATAGAGGCGGGATCATTCATGGAGGATCGAAATAGGTTCTGATACCATGTTGAAATTGTGGGATTTTAGAGAAAAGGAGGAGAGAAAATAATAAGGGTTTGAATATTATTGATAATAGCTTAATGCTAACTTGATTACAAAAGATTCAATATTAATCTCTATTTATAGAGAAACATAGAATCAATCCTAAATCAGGAACAAATCATAATAATAGAGATATTTTAAGATATCTCTATGATTATAAATTAATCATAAGAAATAACTCAAGATACTCTGATATAATTTATAAGATCTTATAAGATATTCTCTAATATTCTTACATAATTAAATACTTAGTTTAGTTGAGAAATTTCTTAAGCTAGAAAATAATTCAAACTGGACCTATATAGTTGTTCCATTATAAAATAACAAACATGGGGTTAAAATAAATGCATATTTTTTTCACTATTATGGGCAAAATTATTTTATTTTATTTGATTTGTTCCAAACACAATGGGTTTTTCTATCATTCTTTTGTGTGTTTTTCATTGATGTTCTCCTTGGTTGACATGAAACTATATTACTTAAGCCAGTGTCTGTTGTTTTCTATGTGCAGCTCATCATCCTAATATTAATGCTGCCGTGGAGCTACTTAGACAAGGTATTTTCTTTTTTAATATTACCTGTGTGTTAATTATATTTTTATCATCAGTTTCTTCTATTCATTTGGCTTTTCCTCAACACTATCCAGGTATTACTGAATTAGATGTTAAACCATTTCTTGAAGATGAAGGCACCGGCAATTTGCGATATGTTCAGGTGAAGCGGTCATAAGAATTTGAATGCACTTGATGATGCATGCAGTTAACAATTAAATTTGGAAATTGTGAGAATTAACTGATGCTTGGGTGGATGTTTGCAGATGGCTGTGACAACACACAACACTTCTCTTCCCGCTGCACAAAGATATATGAATGGTTAGTTCTTGGCTCTTATTCATGAGTTACATGGAAAAAATGTATTGGATATTTTCTTTTAGTCAAAGGAATTAATTAACCATTATTTGATATAAAATTATATGTTTCAGGTAAGGTTCAGGTTACATTGGTTTGGAATTCAAGAAAGGAAAACTCCCCTGGTTCAGACAAACTGAATGCATTGGCAAATGTATGCTTGCTGCTTCCTTTCTACCATATTTGTTTAATCTGTAACAGATTCTCTTGCCACTTATTTTTTTATCCTAAAAGGTTATGGTTCATTTGATTGATTGCAGTTTCTATGGAAAAATGGTGGGCCACGGAGCAAGCTTCATTTAATTCATTCTGTGTGGGCCAACTTTCAGACTTCTGATAAAAATGTGAGTTTTTACTGTTTTCATGAAACAAATGAATGGCTAGTAGCCCTAGTATTTGATTAAAATGGAAAACGATATGCTGCATGTCATACAAGTATGATTGATGTTGTAGTTTCAGTTAGGAGAGAGGGCTCTTGGCTCATTGACTGGGTTTGAATACAAATCATATTGATTCTGTAAACAAATTGAAGTCATGGATATTGTTGATTTATAGTTATCATTTTGTTTGTTTTTTGGGGTGACATTTTATGGTTGGTAGGGAAAAAGGCTTCACGAGATCATATAATCTTAATAAATATTATATATGTGACTGTATAATGTATATCAAGTTTAACTTTGCAATTTGGATTGATTTTGGAAATGATGTCTTATGACACTTGACAGGAATGATGTTGATAATAATCGAACACGTTTGAAGAGAAATCTTTGAATGTTCAGACCCTGAAACTTGATAGATCCTTATTAATAATTATATAAAAATAAGCTGCTTTTATAAGATTTCTTGTATGCAGCTCTTCCTAAATTTTCCAGATAATCTATGCTTACTTAATCATGCTTGAGTAATTGTTTCTATCAAAAGATTCAGTTCAGGCCTTTAAAAAATGCTTACTTGTTGGCTCAGATAATTTTTGGGAATAGATGGAGACATCTTCTTGGAGAAAGAGATTTTTGGGAACATGTTGGTGGAATTGATGTGTCATTAGCCCCTTCTAGTTTTGGCCAGGCAAACACACGGGTAAAGATTCTGATTTGGTGGATCTTATAATTTTATATGGAAATTGTGGTATGCATTTAATAAACCTTCCAAATTAGTTCCTATAAAAGCATGGACACAAGGCCCCATAAAACACACACGCACTACATACCATGTAAGTAAATAAATTTTTATTTGTACATACATACACATGAACATATATAGTCATGTTACATCAAGAAGTATATGAAAATATATCTAGGAGCAACTTATTTCTGGCCTTTACCATTGTTCCCCCTTCAATTCCTTCTGCTATAAACCTTCCCTGGCCTGGGCCATTGATAAATTGGCCTTGAAATTGACCTTCATACTTGGGCCTGACAGTCTGGCATGCATGGATACTTTTTAGCTGCTTGTGATTTGAAGTTATCGAACTGAAAGGGAAATCTCATTAAATGAGATGCAGGCTTTTGAACCATTGACGAGTATTCTCATATCACCGAGTGTTGCGCTACTGTTGAAGTTGTGGGATTTTAGAGAAAATGAGGAGAGAAAATAATAAGGGTTTGAATATTATTAATAATAGCTTAATGCTGACTTTATTACAATAGACTCAATACTAATCTTTATTTTTAGAGAAACATAGACTAAATCCTAAATTAGGAATAAATCATAATAATAATAAAAGATATTCTAAGATTCTCTATGATTATAAATTGATCATAGAAAATAACTCAAGATACTCTAATATAATATAAAAGATATTATAAGATATTTTCTAATATTCCAACACTCCCCCTCAAGCTAAAGCTTACTAAGCTTTAGCTTGCTACAAGAAAACAATGTTTTGCTCCACAAAATAATAAAAAAGATGGAGAGGCAACTCAGGGATGCATGTGAAGTCGGAGATAATTGCTATAAATACAGCCTAGCCAGATAGCCGGAATGATCATCAGCATGAGAGAAATTCATGGCAAGCAGTTGAACAAAGTAAGGTCCGTCCTTCTAAAAAACTGCATTTGGAAGCTTCAAACCAATAATAATGGAGACTTAAAATATTTAAACTTGAATCTGCTTCAAGGAGAAAGAGGCGTGCTTCAAAGAGATAAAGGCAAGGCCAGTGCATCTGGGATAAATTGCCAGCGTGCTTCAAAGAGATAAAGGCAAGGCCAGTGCATCTGGGATAAATTGCCAAGATAAAGTAAGTCATGAAAATAAAAGATACCGTTAGAATAACCACCGACGGAAGAAGTCATCACTAATATAATTCATATGTGGGAAGAGAGACACCACCATAATGATCGTCGGTGGGAATAAAAACCACTGTTAGAATCTATTAGTAAGAACTAAATTGCATAACAAACACCAAAGAAGAAGCAGCACAACTCTAACGAAACGAAGCCATGATCGATCATCAAAGTAAGAAAATGTGTCCAAAACAGGAGAGATAACGGCTGTTTGAACAATGACACATATTTTCGTTGATAAAAAATTGGAGAGTAAGGGCATATTTGGAACCATCGAAGAAAGAATAATCGTGCACCAAGAAGAATCCCATCAATTGAATTGTAAATCTTCCAAACTTGTAAGCTAAGAGCCCACTCATAAGGGCTGCAACAACTGCCACGACAAAGGTTGAAGAGTTTCCTCCACCAAAAATCTGAACCAACATTCCACTTCCCAAGGACACCACAATCTGTGGGACCACTATTCCCAGAATCAGAATCAGGACACCCACGGTCCAAGTTGGAAACATACAACTTTGTGCTGGCTTGTACTCCTTGAATTCCTGCAACTCTGTGGCACACATCTTTTTTAGGGTTTCGACCATAGTTGTTTTTTTTTTTTTTTTTTTT
>JBBPBT010001310.1:3608038-3652347 GCA_037974875.1 Cicer bijugum | reverse complement strand
TTTGCACGCAGTGAACAATACCGTGCGATGAACAGTGATGCGACTGATCTGCTGAAAAATAAACGAAAAGCTACAAAAATCGGAATTGGGACACTTTATCGAGAAAAAAATCTTACGAATGATGGAATGTTAGAAAAGAGAAACAATGTTTATATTCCCTAATTGTTGGGAATTCGGCAGCGGAATAGAAGCGGAATCGTTCAAGGAGGATCGAAATAGGCTCTAGATACCATGTTGAAGTTGTGGGATTTTAGAGAAAATGAGGAGAGAAAATAATAAGGGTTTGAATATTATTAATAATAGCTTAATGCTGATTTTATTACAATAGACTCAATACTAATCTCTATTTTTAGAGAAACATAGACTAAATCCTAAATTAGGAATAAATCATAATAATAATAATAATAATAAAAGATATTCTAAGATTCTCTTGATTATAAATTGATCATAGAAAATAACTCAAGATACTCTAATATAATATAAAAGATATTATAAGATATTTTCTAATATTCCAACAGCTACCATTAGCCATGAAATGATTGATACATCTTTCTTGCTTTCTATTATCAGGCTTTTGACATCTTGCTGCAGAAGTTACAAAAATATGTTCCATATGAATCATCTGTTACTGATTTGTATGCTGGAGCTGGGGTCATTGGGTTATCATTAGCCGCCACAAGAAAGTGCAGGCAAGACCTGATGGTTCTATAAACCTCTAAAATATTTTATTTTTAAATTTCTGCTACATAGTTATTTGAAGAATTTATGTTTCATGTTGTCTTACAGATCCATTAAATGCATTGAGATTAACAAAGAGTCAAAAGTGTCTTTCGAGAAGACTATTGAACGTTTGCCTTCCACCATCGAGAGCAGCATTACTTGGCATCATGCAGATGCTTCAAAAGTTAGTACTGAATATCTGAAGCCTCGTCATATAATTCATGCTTGAATTTAATTTAGAAGTATTTTTCTGTTACATGTAACTTTCAAGTACAACTTAAATTTTCGTATGCATATTTCTTTCATCAATGTATGCAAAGATTGTTTACGGAAAGGACTAGATAAATCATTTTCGTATGCCTATTCCTTGTCATATCTTATTTGAAACTCATTGTATGAATCATTTGCAACAGGATCCTTTTTTGTGGCTTGCGGGCTCAGATGTTGTTGTCATTGATCCTCCTAGAAAAGGACTAGATGCATCTCTTATTGATGCACTGAAGAATATATCATCACTGGAGCGTAAAGTTTTGTCTTCATTTGAACGGTTGTTTCTTAGTGAATTTGTCAAGTTTGGTCAATTTAAAAATATTTCTCAGTCAGTGTCTGATTTAGTATAAGTTTACTGCCAGCCCAAATTCGGTCCAGGAAGAGAAAAGACCATGGGTTTTACGTGCTAAAGAATCTTCAGTCCAGATTGCAAGCAAATCACCTGAGGCAAACATTCCTCAATCGGTGCCACAAACCCTTATATATATAAGCTGTGGATGGGAAAGTTTTAAGGAGGTACTTCTGTACTAAAGTTTTTTTGGATGTACTTTCATATTTATCAAACTTCATCTCTATTTTAACTCTAAAAGTTGCTCTCTGACAGGACTGTAAGTCATTATTGTCAAATAAGGTGTGGTATTTGGAAAAAGCTCATGCTTTTAATTTCTTTCCTGGTACCCAAAGGTATTTTCTTTTAATTCCTGATCATTTGCTTATCTATACTTAAAGTGTTTATTAATTCTTTTAATCTTTATTCATTCTACTTGCATTTCAGCTTTGTAAACCTAAACATTTATATAGTTTTATACACTTCATGCACTTATATTTTTAATGTTTTATTCTTATTGGTTACTCATAAAACCTTGTAAGTACCGTGTCATCATGCTCACAGGTATTCCTTTATCTATAAAATGCACTCAATATATATAATCCAGGCCACACCCTGTGGAGTTTTTATCCCCTCAAATTAAAATTCTATAATATTCAACTTTTTTGTCTTTAGAAGTAAATTTTTGACACATTGTGTAGTTGATTCTGAGTATACTATAGCTTCCCCTCCTCCCTAAAAAAGTAGAATATTAATTTGTCACTTGCCAATTGTTTGCAGCATTGAAGTTCTGGCAGTGTTCAAGAGAGGCCCTCAGAAAAAGAAATCAGGAAAGAAAAAGAAAAAACACTCGCAACAAGCTGGTAGACATTAATGAGCACATGATTCACTCCTGTCCAATTTTGCGCAGAAGAAAGAAACGAATAAATTTAGCAGTCTCATGTTTTGTACTGATTGGAAAAGGGAATATTTTTTCATTATTTGATAAAATGTGTAAAAATAATTTAATGGATATAGTTTTTCATAACATTTGTGTCATATCCATCTCCTTGCTTTTGATTCAAGAATACAAAACTGAGGAATAACTTTTATGGCATTAAATAAAACCAACTTGTCCGTAGATAGCAGCTTGCCATTCAATGACTAAAAAATCTTCAATTTCTCTTCTGTCTTCTCTTAGATTTTGCCAGGTGAGGAAAAACTGTCAGAATGTTGTGGGCCAGTAGATCCTGTCTGGTCAAAATCCCAATTACAGGGCATACCTGTGAGATCACACGATTAGGTCAGTCCTATATGATCATTTTGAATAATTAAAATATTAACATAAGTTTTGAATGGTATTGATATTTACTAGTATGTTCAATATACTTACCCCTGATGCCTGATATTTGGGTACTACAAGCAGATGACGAAGTCCAACTTGCCGGAAGAGAATCATTGCTTTCGCCACTGATATGCTCTCTAAAACAGTAAACGGAGTTGTATTGGTGAGAGGATGTAAATCAACAAACATCTCCATTTCTTCCCTCGTTATAGCCACCTCTTCAATATTCCCTTCTCTCTCTGCCAGCTCTACCCAGGTAAATTTCTCTCTTGCTTCCCATTCCTCTGTTCTTCTTCTCTCTTTCAAGAACCACTTTTTCTTTAATGCTTGGATGAGGTGTGCTCTTAGTATTAGTCCATGCAGTTCCGTTGCCCCATTGGCGTGTCGTGCTGGTGGTATTATCCCATCATCCATCACCGGGAAGCCGTTATGTGTAGTGTTTTTCAAAACATCAACGATTTTGGCTACCTTTTCAACTCCTTGTAGGGAAATCACTGCTGGCTTTACATCTACAAGCTCACCGACAGTCAGATTTCTCATCCACGGCTCAGGATTTGCATCCATGAAAGGAAGGCCTTTCAAATGCAGTATAATCTCATAGATGCTTGGGTTAAAGCAGTCTCCAACACTTTTCGCTATCAAGAGAACAATCATTGTTATCGGTAGTAGGAGAAGATTGCTGGTAAGTTCAAGGAAGATGACGCAAAGGGATACAGTCATCCTCATTGAACCGGCCATAAGGGAGGCTGCTCCAAGTACAGCGAACAACCCTTGATCAATGTTTGTATGAGGTCCCATGAGCATGCCAAGAAGGCGGCCATAAGCCGATCCCATAAGAATGATTGGGAGGAAAAGCCCAGATGGGACAGCAATTCCAAAAGTAATTAGTCCTAATATGCAATATAGTGCAAAGAAAATTAGGAGGGAGAAGGGTTGATATTCATGAGGAGTGTTAGTCGAGAATATGTTTCGAACAGCATCGTCATTAGTGGTAAGCAGTAGAGTAGCAAGATCATTGTAGTGGCCAGGTGGACAATTGAATTGTTTGAAATTTCCAGACCTTCCATTTGTGGGGCAGACAGCGTCAGACTCTGGAAACGATGAATCACAGGGGGTGCATTTTGCTAAGAACGGGAGGCCATATTGACATGCTGACGTGAAGAGTACTACTGCAAGACTGAGGAGGAGTTTATGGATTTTTCCTTTCCTGCAATAATCAAAGGTAGACACTCCCTCAGAAATCATATACTTTTAATATCACTAAATTTTGTTGTGTTTGCACTAGGCAAATCTTTACTGTATAATGTATGACAGCAACCAACACAATCTTTACTGTAATGCTGTAATGCATGTATGGTCGGTGTAAAAATTGTTGTGTGATTTATTCATTTTCTTCAAGTAATTATTTGTCCTTACAAGTTAATGAAATGCAAAATATTTTGAGACTAAGGTGTATACGGTTGCTTACTGATTGATGAGATTGTAAAGTCTGAGGACCTTATGCAGAAGATGATTGTAAAGGCTTCCCAATACCCCGCCAATGATTCCAATGACTGCAACAGGCAGAATATCCATCACATGGTATCTAACAGTGACATTGCTAACATCAAACATGACCAGTCCACCTGTACCGAAAAGGCCACATTTCCCCGAGTTACAGATTTCGATAAAGGTCCTGAGCACCACCACCACCACGGCTGTGGAAAAAAAAGTTCTCCATAGAAGAGCGCTTCTCCACCAGGTTGCAACCTCTTCAAGCGCAAAGAGAACTCCCCCAACAGGGGCCCTAAAAGCCGCACAAACTCCTGAAGATGCACCACAGGTAATAAGATCCCGTCGGTCACGGTCATTGTTGAAATATCGTAGCCAGCGCCATTTGATTCTGTAATTGTCAGGGCCTCCTTGGCCTAGTAAGGAAGCAATGCAGCTACCAATATGTACTAAGGGTCCTTCTTTGCCAAGGTCTAGGCCTGCAGCAACAGCTCCAATGCTTCCAATTATCTACAAGAACAAATGTATGAGATATGACTTTAAGAGGGATTGGTAATTTCCTTATAAACAACACTGATGGTATGTATATGAACACCACTTGCATTGGTGGAGCAGAGTAGTAATTATTTTTTCTTGATAAGTTAAATTTTGCAATTATGTGGCATTCTATTTTGGGGAGATGTATAACTTCTATATACTACATCCCTCTCTAATTCTTTTCAAAAAAATTCCTCATCGCTTTTCATAAGATCACATTCAATTTTGTAATTACATTAATTTTTTTAATAAAAATATTCTTAATTATTGATATATATACTAGTTATTAATAAATTTAATATTTTAATTGATATAATTTAATTAACAGAATATATATATATATATATATATATATATATATATATATGGATGGAGTAAGTATTATATTTTAGATGACCCCATTGGCCCTGAAAATTGTTTGTCGCACTTATAGGACAATTGATTGAAGCCAGCTGTACTTCTCTTGTGCAAACTTTGCGTTGATTTATTGGATCACCTTTTTAGCTATTCTGATCGCACCATATAATTGCAATGTTATTATTATATGTATCATTGCAGAAATCAGTACTGCAATTAATTAAATTGTCTGCAACCCTTTTATTGATTGATAGATAAAAAATAAAGTTGAACATAAATTTAAAGGATAAAATACATTTTGGAAGCATATTATCCTTTGAAACTTTTTTCCCACCTTCCAAAAACTCATAATTTAACTTAGTCTTACAAATGGATTTGTATTGAATTAATCAGAAGTAAAAGAATTGAAGCAATGTAGGAAACAAAATTAAGAACCAAACACTGTTACCTTAACTATCAATGTCGTAGCCCCAAACATGTTTGGTGTATCAACGCCATTAAGATAAGCTTTGATTTCAGGTATTCCAGGTCCAGCTGCTGTGGGTGCAAAACACACACAGAGAATAGCAGCAACAAATGTTAAAATGAAATTAATCCCCGTGAAGAATAAGAAACCTGTCAAGTACCTGTACCATGCATATCAATCACATTATTGAAGTTAAATTTTCATAACAAAATAAATTAAATTTATATACACTTTTAGCATAAAAAGTTTTTAGATTGTCAATCAATTACAACTATTAAATCATCATAGATATTTGATTTTTACCATAACTATTTCTGTAGTCATGTCCATGAATGGTTGTCGTTGTTGGCAATGTATAACTTTTTAATTGTGCAAAACAATTAAACTCTAAAAAATTAAAATAACAAAAAGGGTTGTTCTAAATCTAACCTTTCTCTTTGAATATATTTAAGAACAGCTAAAAGCTTGTATCCAGCAATGTTTTCAACAGCAAGATTTATAAGTGTCGCTATAAGACCAGTTAAAAGTCCAACAAGAAATGCAAGTAACCATTTCAAGAATATGTATTGTAATACTTCAATTCTTGATCTGCTTCTCCAACCATGTTTGAATAGATCATTCTCATTTATCCTGCACAAATAAACAAAGTATAAAAAAATTAACTTCTTTTGGTGACAAAAAAACATATTGCATTTGATTTCAGATAATATTAAAATATTAATAATATGCTTTTATTTTTAGTACTTACTCATAGTCTAAGCTTTCTATGTACGAAACTTTTTCACCAACAAGAGCAAGTGGATTTGAAGATAGTGTTCTGTTTCTTTTGATCAATGGTTGATTTAATGGATTACTGCTTTCAGGGTCTATTTCTTCTTCTTCTTCTTCTTCTTCTCTTTCAAATTCTTCTTCCATTTTGTTGTTTCTTGTTGTACTTTCTACAAGATTCATATAACTCTCTCCGATTAGAATAAAAAGAAGTTGTTGAGAATTTGAGGCAGATAGCTTATAATGTTTTAAGGTATGTGTGAATTTGGTGAACTTTATGGTTGTTTTGGATTAGAACAAAGTGAGACACCTAAGCTATATGAAGAAAGTGGATAGCATATATGTTGCTTTCATAATTGAAATCTATATGTTTGTGTTTTTTTCATTGCTAATTTTTTATTATTCAGATGGAAACTTGACAACTGTTTTTGTGTATATGGTTCCATCCCTTTTTGGATTCATTCAAATGGTAAAGCTACTTGTTAAATAGATACTAATTTACTCTATTCACAAACGAGGATTAAGTGTTACTGAAGAGATTAAACTCGTATATTATAATGAATTTAAATTCGAATTTCTACCGAAAGAAGTTCCTCCGTATAGTCTTAAGATACTTCTCAAATAAGAACATTTCTATCGAAGAAAATCTATGAAAAATAATAATAATAATAATAATAATAATAATAATAATAATAATAAATAATAATAATAATAATAATAATAATAATAATAATAATTTATGGTATAATAGTATAGGAGTAGTTTGGACTTGGAGAGTAAATTTATTTGACAAAAGAAACTTGTCGTTCCAACTCCAAGTTGGTTAATTAAGAAGAGTAAGTCATGGCCTAACTAGTGACTAAAATAAGGTTTAAAAAAGAAACAAAAGCTCTAATAAAGCTACTTGTTGGAATAAATTAAGGATTATTAATTGAGTTTGGGGACCAGAGATAATGAAATTCGATTATTATTTCAGATATTTCTTTGTTCCAATCCTCTTAATGATTACTTAATTATTTTATGCATATTAATATTCATAGTATTGATAGTTTTGGGACCATTTTTTATTTATAATATTCATAAAATTAAAAATCTTCATATCTCTTTCTCTCCGAAGTCTTCTCTAAACTCTCAAAAGATTGTGAGTCTCTATTTATTTATATATATGCAATATATTATTGGTCTTAAACATATATAATTGCCTCTAATAAAACAATATATGCTTCATTGATGGCATGTCATGAATGAATTCAATTAAAAAAATTCACATTTCTTTCTTTTATGAATACTTTTATACGGAAAAATTATGTCACAAAAATTTTGATATATTTTTACCATCCAAATTTACCCGTTTTTAACATATCATCCTATTTGTCAAAAAAAAAAAGAAGAAAAATCCTCCAACAACTTAGTCATATACATGACCAGGGAATGTTTGTCTTGCAAAACATGTCACATTTTTTTTGGGTGTGATGAATAAAATCTTAACAAAAAATATAATTATAGATTCTAGTTAGCTGGACATTTTTGTATGTTAGTGTTGTACTTTTTTCTTATTAAAATATAATAAAATATACAAATATTACATGCGCGTGATTCATCAAAATATGGTACACCATTAATCTTTGATAAATGTAGTAAAAATAATTCCACAAAATATAAGAAAAACGTAGTAAATATTTTAAGCAAACTAAACATTAAAGTAGTTACTAAAAATAGTAGTTCTGTAAAAAAAAATCTCAGTTAATTTTTCTGTGAATATCTTAATCTCTCAGTACATGAATATAAAATTTAATCAGACTAAGATGCTACTGCTTTACTTTTTGGAATATTGCATGGTACTCACATGAAAAAATAGTTAAAAGGTAACCACTTCATTCGGCTGGTTGTGGCGTGATGTGAAATATGGTAGAGAAAAAAAAATTGAAAAAAAGATTGAATTATTTGGAATTAATTTAATGAGAAAAAAGTTAATTAGAAAGAACATACGATATATTTTATATAATAATAATAATAATAATAATAATAATAAAAGTAACAAAAGTTAACTAACTTTTATCCAATATTAATCAATTTATAACTATGTATAATCAACTCCTGATAATTAATATCTATAGTAATGTGTTTTTTTTCTTCAATTTAATATTTTTATTCTATTTTATTAATATAATTTAGTTTTTATTTATTACATTCAAGATAAGAGAAAAAGTAGGAGATAATTTGTTAACAAAATATAATGAAATTGTTAATAGGATGCAAAATGTACAGATAGAATTGCTAAAATAATACATCACATTATTTGTTTTGACGTGTCTACTCAATTGCATTAATTTTGATATATTTTTTTTATTAAATGCATTTTGTTTGAATTTATTAATCTAATTTAGTTTTTTTAATTATATTTATTAAATTTATAATTAATCATTTATTTTAAAAAAAATAAATGACAATAGATGGTGCATTCCGAAGATGTGACCTCCTATAGAAATAAAAATATCTTTAAAATAATTGCATTAACGACCTCTTCAAGGTAAAAAAAAAATATAACATTTTGATATATAAATTTTAATATAAAATATACTAGAAAATTTTAAATGAAAAGATGATTTAAAAAAAAATATCTCAATTTGGTTACTAAGGAAATGAATTATCTTCCTTAGTGGTGGGGCAAGTTTTGAGGAATTGGTGAACCAAGTTAAAAATGTATCATGGGATGGTTTGCTTTTAGAGAAGCTTGAAATTGGGATATCATTTTTTATTTTAGTTTAGAATAATATGTTTGAATATCTTTAAAAAATTCATTTATATTTAAATATATTTAAAATTTAGAATAAGATACCATTCAAATATATAATTTATATTCTTGTTTAGAATATATTTAATTTTTTTTAATTTAAGGATATAATATATTTTTATACTATAATTTAATTCTATATATAGAAATGAATAACATTTTATAGGAAGAGATTTCTTCGTATGAAATTCATCACATATAGTTCTGCTTCCACTGCTTCCATAACTTGAAAATAACAAAAAAAACTTCATCATTATGCTTGGTGTGGGAACCCAACTTTGTGTTTGTAGGCAACTATGTTATGAAGTGTATTATCTTTGTATAAGAGAGATTGTTAATACATTTTTATTTATAATAAAACGATAAACAAATTAATTCAAACTGATTAATGTCGGCATAAATAATGATAACACATTTGAATTATTTTAAATAAAAAATGTTAATTGTGTCAAAAAAATGTTAATGTGATAGTAAGATTGATATGTTAATTGTTAACTCTTTTATCATAGTTAATAAGTCAATTTTATATCCGCTCCTAACACATTGAAGTTAATAGGGATGTGCAAATCTACGGAACACTGCCCATACACAAAGACATCGACAAGAGTTATATTTTGAGAAAATAAAAATAATTTGACGTAAATCTTAATTATATATTTGTTATCAGACGCCAAAGATATTTTTATTCGAAGTTAACTTTGATGGATATGGGTTGCATGTTGCTGGCCATATCTGGACTATATATTCAAAATGAGATGATCTAGATTGCGATTTAAATTTTTAAATTAGAAAAAAATCAAAGTCTACACTAAAATTTGTATTGTTGAATTTTAATCAAATAGTCTATGTGGTCAAGTAAGTGCATGTGGTGGGAGTATCAAACTCAAATCCATCTTTAATATGTTGAACTATATAATATACAATCATTATAATCATGGATATTATCGTTGTGAGATATTTCTAAAATATTGAGTAATATATATATTTATAATTGGTTATAAATGATATGATATTGTTATTAGTTTAACAATTATTTTCATTCTGTGTTAATATAAGGTCTCAAGTTCAATCTGCGTTTAAAGGCCCATTGATCAATCACCTGAACACTGTTTCTATCGAAGTTAGTTTAATAAAATAAAAACTAATTTGTATTTCAAAACTTTAACTCGTAAAACCACACAAAGTACGTTTCAATTTAATTCATTATTAGTGTTTTAAATGCTTTTTAAACAATATATTAAATATATATATATATATATTATTTTTGTTTATACACTTTTTATAGATGGAATAGATAATATGTAATAACAATATTATGCACGATTTCAGAAATCTCCCATTCTCATTTATCAATTTCAAAAGTATGCATGTTAAGTCTTGTAATGACAGATAAGGATATCTTTTTGAGCCACTTGTTGTATGCCACGTTCCTCCTTTAATGAGTAAATTCGGAGTGATCAACGGTTCATTATAAAGTGCCTCTTCACCACCTCCAAAGGGCACCTTATCTATCACGTGATTCTTATTTGTTGATTAAATACGAAAATTTTAGTTTTTGAAGACCCAATCATATGCTTCAGTTTTGTCGAAAAATAAACATGTGCACCACTTTATTCATCTCTTTCATGTCCCTACATGTTTGAATTTGCTAACTAACTTGGATATTATAAAAAATTAATTAGTTTTTGATTCACTTCGAAATTTTAATTATTTTTAAATTTTTATAAAAAAATCATTTTTTGAATCTTTACATAATTAATTTTAAATTAATTAAGTTGTTGTTAGAATGAAACATCTTTAAAAATGGAATGTTAATCTTATTTTATATGAAAAACTTTTTATAGTATTATGAACATATATATATATGCAAAATATTTATTTAAAATTTTTTGTTGATATTACAACAAAGATTACAACTGTTTGCATTATAATTTTATAAAGATTAAAAAATATGATTGTAGTGTTATTAAATTGGTTAAGATTTGTAACCAATATCCAACATTTTTATGTACTAATTTTTTATTTAGTAATCAAATTGTGTTTTTCATATTTGGTAGCTTTTATTTGTTATTCTCATATGAAGGATTGAATTTCTAGAGTTGAGGTGTGGCCTTTGCAAAGGATGAGCTTTTTAAACATATTTTTGTTTTGTCTGTAAGAAGTCAGCGATATCAGTTTTTATGACTAGTCATAATAATAAGGACATATCCCTTGGCTTATAATGTCTTAGGTATGAAATGATTTAACATTCAATTTCAAAAACTAACAATCCCTTTTATAACTCGTGTTAATTGGATTTCTCACTTGTTATTATTCCTTTACACATAACTTGTTATTTACTTAAACTGGTTTTATACTTGAGAAATTATCACTTAATTTATTTGTGATTAAGCATGTTAGTAATGAGAAACTTTTTTACTAATACGTTAGTAGATCTAAGGAGTTGTTATTGATTTATAAAATTGTGGATATATATATATATATATATATATATATATATATATATATATATATATTGTTATTTACGAGATGATACGTTGAAAGTAAACTTGGATTAGGAAGGGATTCTTTAGTACTTTACATGAATTTGACATGGTATGCTTTCAAATATTAACTCCTTAAATATATTTACAGTAGTATATAGCGATAGTTGTCCAATGCTAATGTTTAGGATTGACGAAAACTGAGTAATATTTGCGTTAGCTAGCTGACACTTAATATAGTGTCGTTCATTCCTAATTTAATTTTAGCGTTCGATTATTGTTGGTCAAATTGACGCTAATTAATGTTGGTTATAAAAAAAGTCAACACAAGTGAATATATTTGAGTTGTTTACCCTGACCCATGACACTGGCGCTACAATATACCTAGGAACATTCCTAGGGCTAGCTAGGCCTTTTAGTCTTCAAAAGGTTGTTGTAGGTACTTTTTGCAAGAGTTATAGCCCTCGATGATTGTACAACAAAGTATCTTAGGCTAAAGCCTTCAATCAAATTAAGTGGAAATTTATTTTTTATTTTTTTAAATTTGACATTTCATAAGGCTATTGGCCTCAATAGTGAACTAGGAACTAGACAAGTGTTCGGACCCTCACAAAAATAAACCCATAGAACCATTTTCGAGGGCCAAAGTCATCGCCTAGTAATCTTACGCGGACAACTTCTTCGTCTCTTTTCTTTTTATTTCAATTTTTCTCTTCTTTCTGATTTCTATTCTTTTTCTTCCTTCTCTTCTTCATTTTCAAACTCTCTACTTTACTTTTATTCTCTTTTTTCTTCATTTTCAATCTCTCCTTACTATCTTGATATGTAAATTAATACTTTTTCTCTTCATATTATCTATTTTTTTTTATTATCTATATACGAGAAATAGGAAATTTGTAGAAATATTTGGACGAGAAAAAGGAAATGTGTAACATCCTTAAATCAAATACTAGAAATAATTAGAGTTTCAAATTTTAAAATAGTCTAATTTATAGATTATTATTATTATTATTATTATTATTATTATTATTTGGTGTTGTTGTTGTGTTTTTAAGTTTATTTTAAGAAAAAAATTATTTCATATATTATTTTAAGACAAATAATATTTTAAGTATTATTTCATATAATATAAAAAGTTGTGTTGTTTGTTAGAGGCTTATGTGCAACATATAACAACATAGAGAGTTATTATAATTACATTTTGTTATATAATTATCTAGTATTAAGGAGTTAAAGAAAACCGAGTAAGAACTATATGTTTAATAAGATTGAAATTCATAGGAGATAGTAGGTCTAGAAATAGTTTATCACAAACTTATTTTTCAATTAAAAAACAACTCGATTGAAGTTCACGAACAACTGGGTTCGGCTCAAATCAAGTGAACCAAAAGATAAAAAAACATAAAAGGAACACATATTTTCTTTCAACTTTAAATTAAAATATCAATAAAAATTAATTAAAAAATAACAAAAGTCCATATTATTTATATTTAAAGTAGGCTTTAAAATCAATCCGCTTAGATCAATTTTCTCATTATTCATCTTAATTGTCTCATGTGTTGGTATTCCATCATTACATACTATCGCACTACAAAATAATAATTTCATCAGAACATAGGTCAAAATAGAGGCCATACATACTACTGCATTACAAAATAAAATTTTCAAGTAATCATTTCATCATACATATTCATAATAATCAAAATAAAATTCACAAGGTTGGTTCCATCAATTCATTAGTGAATCTTGAGTTTGTGGAGCTTGTTAATCTCGAGATAAAACATTTAGTGCTTCTCCCTTATCTCCTCCAACCCTTGTTGTCTTTGCTTTCTTAGTTCTCTTGATGTTATTTCCACCTTCTGTTCTCTCTATCAGCAACACTTCCTTGCATGTCCTTGTGTTGTGACCAAGCCTCCCACAATTTTTACATTTCACCGTTGCAAACTGTCTTGGTAGTATATTCGAACCTTTTGCCTCATCATTGGACTTGTTCTTTTTTTCTTTGGTCTACCCGTTGATCTCCTCATGATTGGAGAATTTATAGGCTTTCCATTTGATGTAGGCCAAAGTTTTGGTCCTTTTGATGGCATTGCAATGTAAGAGTAACATGTCAAGAAGTTTGTTTTCCTATTTAAAACAGAACCAGAAACATGTCAAAAAGACAAACATAGCTGAACTAGAAGTAAACATGCAGTTAAACCAGTAGTTAACCAGAGCTGAAATTATATTGAATCAGATTTAAAAGGAACTAAACCAACATGCCGTTAAATTCAAATTATACTTGTAGTTTGGTGAAATGTACGATTATGGATCAACTTTGTTGTGCCATATACAAACAAGGGCATGGCAACACATAATGCCAGTCAAGTCAAATCCCACTTACGACAAACATAAGTTTTTGTGTGTAGATTTACTATATAAGTGTTTATACTATTAGTGACACTAAACAAGTTAAAATCACCATCTCCATGCCAAGTTGGGAACCAACCCCTAACTGCTCTTTTTGTCTTTTTTAATATTTGCTTAATCTAAGGACATATATTATCTCTATATCTTAGCATGAGCTCTTTATGTTGAACATTATTGATGTCATTCAACAAAAGATTCATAAATCATTGCCATGAGTCTCTTATTTTGGCTTCAACAATTGCATATGGAATGAGAATCATTTGATTATTCTCATCTTTATCTTATGCAGCTATTAACTGACCGCCATATTCTCCCTTCAAGAAATAAGCATCGAACCCAATTAAAGGTCTCCATGTATTAGCAAACGCATACTTTCAAGCCTCCATGTAACAACCTAAACTCCAAAATAATATATATAATAATTTAAATTAGATTATTTGAACAAAATTCCTAGCGGATAAATAAAAACTATTTCAGATGAAAAAGAAATTTTTGCAAGTTAATTTAGGATATCACATTTCTCAAAATTCAAAAAGAACACTTTAAACTTTTTCCTCCTATAAAACAGGGAATTTCCATAAACTTTTTCCTCAGATGAATCATTGGGAATTAAAGTTTTCCTCAGATGAATCATTGGGAATTAAAGTTTTCCCTAAATTTTATAGTAAACTACTTTATTAATTAAATAGAATTTTAAATAATTAATTTGATGACTAATATTATTTTAGAATATATATATGTTGATAAATTTCGTGGCTTATTTTCGTTATATGAATGCTTTCTATGATGTGTCAGTTTGATACATGTTATATTACATGAGCGATATAAATAATACATATTATATTTTATTATTTGATATATTTAAAAAAAATAGTATTTTAGAGTAATATATATTTTAAAGAAAAAGATTTTATGCGATTTTACGTGTATACACATGTACCCAATTAATGTAATACTTTTATGTGCGCTTGACTTATGTTAAGTATGCAGATAGTTATATTTCAATTATTTATAACTATTTTCTATTTTTAATTATTTTTTTATAAATAATTATCTTGATATAGAATTGATATTGTGTTTGATTTCGTTTATTTTTAAATACTTGTTATGGTATTGTGATTTTATATATATTTATTATGATTTGGTAATTAATATAAAATATTGATGTTATATTTATTTATTTTATAATTTTGACCATTTTCTAATATGATGGTATAATTATAAAGTGAGTATTTTGAGAAATAAGTATAATTGTAGAGATTATTTTGAATGTGAGAGTTTTGATTATTAGTAATATATTTTTTTTTATATTGATTATTTTAATTACTCTAATTTATAAAATACTAGTAATGTTTGGAAAGCTAAATGGTGTTTGGAGGAATATTAAAAAGGAGATTAAATGATTATTAGTTTTATTTTAATAAAATAAAAATAATAATAGTAAAATATAAATAAAGAGACCAATGGATTTGACTCTATGAACCCTAATTGTTAATAAAATAAAACAAACAAAAGAAGGGAATGGAGTTGGAAGGGCAGCCGTAAAGCCAAAGAGGAAACACAATAATAACCCTATCGTTTGACACCGGTGATGTTCCAGAAAACTTTCTCCATTTTCGCCCAAATTTGAAATTCGTTATTTTGCACCGTTCTCCTTCACCGTAAGTCCGATTTGAGTGAAACCAACGCCAAAACGACTGTGTGAAAAGTGGCTATATTATCCACTGATGGTTTTCTGATTTATGAACGATTGAAGGACAAAGAGTCAGAGAGCAATGACTGGTTGGGTGTCGAATCGTATTCATAGGTGAAAGCATCGAAATAAGGTAATGGGTGAGAGAGCGTTCGAATTTATGAGTATAATATATTGTGAGATGAACGGGAAAACCGTATTTCCCAATGATTCATCCGGGTTCGTTACGTATGGCAGTAGCCCTTTGAGGGATAAATTAATTAATTTACAAATATGGAAATTGTGAGATTAAAATATAGAATAACAATATTTGTAGGGTGTTGATTGATTTAATTTCTTTGAATGTGTGAAATTGATATTATTGTGATATTGGGTGTCGAATTAAATTTATATATATATATATATATGTATATATATATATATGTGTGTGTGTGTGTGTGTGTGATTAGATGACTTTATGTGGTGTGATAACAAAGGATTGATGTGTTGTGATAATTTTAGATGATGATGATGATGTATGATTAATAATTGTGATGTTATAAGTTGTGATAAGTTTATGTGATGATGTTTGATTGATGATAGTGATGCTATAAATTTGTGAGGAGTTTATGTGATGATGATGATGTATGATTAATGATAGTGATATTCTAAACTGTGATGAGAATAGTGAATTAAACTCCATATTTGACGAAATAATAGTGATTTCAATTTGTGTTTGAGATGACAGTTTTAATAGAGTATCATAAACCAACGAGGGGAGAAAATAAATATTGTGAATTTGTGAAGTGGAGATTATTTTGTCGTCATATAGGTAGGGCTTAACAAGCATAGTGATTATGGGGAAGTACAACTGAATGAGCCTGATCGTTTTGGAGGTCGCACTCCAAATGTCTGGAGCTACCATGCAACACACGTTTTCCTCGACTGTCATGTATATGTGTCTCGGGTTGAGTTGAGGGGATCTATGAGGACATGGCCAATTTTAATTGTTCGTCCACCGAGATGGTGGCAAAGTATCAAGCCTCCTAACCAAGTACTTCAGAGTTAGAATGCTACCACATTGTGAAGTAGAGTCTAAGCTCATGCATAACATTGCATTTCCTTGTGATTGTTTTGTTGTGATTGATGTGTTTTAAAGGTAATAATAATTAGATGACTTGATGCATATTATAATGAGATGATTATTTTACTTAAGTGACTTTGATGTTATAGTATGATACTATTTAATTAAATATTTTGATATATCGTAAAGAGATTATGACACGGTTCTATTATGATTGTTTGTGTGTTCTTCTTACTCATATTATACTATTAACATGATTTCAAAACTCACCTCCTTCGTTGTTTGTGTTTGACTGGTTGGGCCCTGCGTTTGCGAAATCGCAGTTATTACATGTTAATGAGTCTTGAAGTTCAAGTTTGGGAGGAACCCCACTCTGATAGGTGATACCAGGAACAAGGGTTTTAGTTTGTATTTTACTTATTTAATTTGAATCAAATTTTTGTACGAAAATCTTAGAAGCACTAGTAAGTTTTTAGAATTAAATCAAGTAATTATACTTAAATCAAGTTCATTAAGATTAAATAGTTTTATTTGAGTAATAAAATTTGAATTGTTGCATGTGTACTTTGAGAAACGTGATATCCTAAATTAGTTACAAAAGTTTTTATTTTCTTGAACATATAATTTTATTTATCCGCTGCAAATTTTATAGGAATATGATATAAATTATCATATATATTATTTTGGGATTTAGGGTGTCACATTAGTGGTATTAGAGCAGGTTTGTCCAATCAGGCCAAGTGGGTCGAATGTCGATTCAGTGTTAGTCGAATGTTAGTCGTGTCAATTGTGTTTTCTTGTGTAATAATTATTTTCACTATGATTGTTTTCCCGTTATATTATTGTGTTAAGTGTTATATGCTTTTGTATTATTATACATATTTTCGAGATTACTAATTAACTGTTCATTATTTGCTTACTCTGATTGTGTTATGGATCATAAATTCGTTCCTAAGTGAGTAAATACACCGCGAAATTACTTCTTAAGATTTAAGTTAATTTTAATTATTGACAAGATTGTGTTAGTTACTTGTTGCTTATTTCTTGTCTACCGAACTATGATTTTTGCACTCTTGTTTTATATGACTAGTTGAAAGTAATTATTTTGATTGACCAGCTGCATGTTTCAAGTTAGTAATCTCATTCAGGTAATCTTAGTTATCAAATGTCATACCTAACTAGTTAGTTGTTTTAAAGTTCGAATTTCACCCTTAATCAATTTAAAATATTTAATTTTGATGTGTATGTGTTTAAAGTGTTTGATCTAATAACTAATTGATTGAAACATTGATTTTTGTATGGATTATATGTTTAAAACTTCAAGTATTGACTTTTACTAGGTACAAATTATTTTTATTCTGTTGAGACTCAATTTAGAGAAAAAAAAATGTTTCGTTCTAAACTTTGAGTTAGATAGGAAATATGTTTCTTACGTTTAAAGTTTTAATTTTGACTAAAAAATTTCTTATTTTTATTTTATGTTGGTTTTTGTTCAAAAAAAAAAATTGATTTTAAATCGTGAATGTTAACTTTAAATCACTTGAAAGTGTTGATGGTTGTATCTAGATGAGTAGAGTTTTGATATTGGTTTTGAAAACAATTTAGAATGGTCGTCATGATTTAAATAGTATGAAATTCATATTATTAGCAATATTAATTCTTGAATATTAGAGGTTGGTAGAACTTATAATTTAAAAAAAAAATGACATTTTGAAGGAGTTAAAGTTTATTTATTTTGTATGGTGAAACTAACTTTTGTTTGAATTACTCTTGATTATTTTAAAGAAAAAGAAATTAAATTGAGTTGAATTTTTGTTAATTTATAAAATAACAATAATTATGTACTACAGATTTTATTTAATGTTTAAAACAACTTAAAGTTAACAGCATGTTATATTATGTCTTGTTTTTAAGAAAATTGAAAAGAGTTATTGTTATACTGGTCTAGGGGCTGGTGTGAATTGTAAGACCCTTAGTTTTTCATTCCTAAATTATACAATTTTAGTGTATTTTGTGTTGAGTTTCTTAGGCTGTTAATCCTGTTTTTGGTATTTAATGAGTTGCGACGAAAGTAAATATATCGGGTTGGTGAAAATTGTATTTGTCAATTGAGTTGCGACGAAAGTAAATATTTTCATCAAAATAGTTTGTGATGTGAGTGAAGTAATGTGTGTAAGAGTTGTTAGATATTTGTTTGGGTGAATTTTAAGTTTAATATATATATATATATATATATATATATATATATATATATATATATATGTTAGAAAGAAAAAAGAAAAAAAGAAAAAAGGGAAACAGAGGAAGAAAGAACCAAACGTTCCCTGCCTCGCGAAGCTTTCTTTTTCTCATTCCTCTTTTGCTTTCTTTTTCCTTCTTTTGCTTCACGAAAAGAAACCCAAGGTTTGGTAGGTGAGAAAGCAAAGAATTTCTCAGCTTCATTCTTCTTCTTTGATTCAAAAACGAAGAAAAACGGTGTTAGGGGTTTTCAAAATAGTTAAACGCAAACCTCCATGTTTCATCTAGATCTAAGCTTCGTTTCGTGAAGAGATAGAAGGGAAAGTTGCTCCCCACCATGCTACGATGCTAGTGAACTAACTTTGGAAGCGGCGTCGCGAGCGGATATTTTACTGGATTTACTCGCGCTACCGCAATCGCACGTTAAAGCTAACGTTAAGGTAGGGGCTCCTTCCAAACTTTTAGTTTGCATTTTGGGATTTATTTGTGGTTGTGTGGAAAAGAAATTTGTAAGGGTTGAAGTGTTAAGTTGGGAAAAATGAATTTAATGCTTTTATGGGTGGATTTCTAATGTTGGGTTTTGGTGTTATTGATGAGTGTTTCATGAATTTAACTCATTTTTTTGTGGTTTTGAGGAAATGAAATTTGATGTGTTTGAGTGGTGGGTTGTGATAATTTTGTGGTTGTCGTGTTTGATGTGTTCATAATTAATATTTATAAATTTTGAGTTGTGTTTGTGTGGATTTTGTGGAAAAAAATTGAATTGATGGGATTTGGTGTAAATTGTGGATTGGATTTCAGAATATGTCTGAGTATGTTCTATGTGGAATTTGAAAATCATTAGAGTTAAACGAGTATTAAAAATGGAGAATCTTTTAATAACTATGTTTACTTAATGTTTGTTGTGAAAATCATCAGAGTTAAACGAGTATTAAAAATGGGGAATCTTTTAATATCTCAGTCTACTTAATGTTTGTAGTGAAAATTGTAAGAGTTTAATGGGTATTAAAAATGGGAAATCTTTTAATATCTGCCTTTACTTAATGGTGTTTGTCCGTGAGAGACTACACCCTAGTAAATTGTGTTTGTCCGTGAGAGACTGCACTGGTGTTTGTCCGTGAGAGACTACACCTTGGTAATTGTGTTTGTCCGTGAGAGACTGCACTGGTGTTTGTCCGTGAGAGACTACACCCTGGTAAATTGTGTATGTCCGTGAGAGACTGCACTGGTGTTTGTTTGTGAGAGACTACACCCTAGTAAATTGTGTTTGTCTGTGAGAGACTGCACTGGTGTTTGTCCGTGAGAGACTAAACCCTGGTAAATTGTATTTGTCCGTGAGAGACTGCACTAGTGTTTGTCTGTGAGAGACTACACCCTTGAAAATCGTGTTTGTCCGGGAGAGACTACACCTGTGTTTGTCCATGAGAGACTGCACTCGTGTTCGTTCGTGAGAAACTGTACGTTTAGGATTTGTGCCTCTCGCGGAGGGTTTTGTTTGGAATTGAGGTTTAAGACTTGTGATAGGCTAAAAATTAACAAATCGTGCAGGCCTGTAGTAGGTGGCACCTTGGTAATAAGTGCTGGTCTGTGAGAGACTGTACAATTACAATTTTCTACTCCCGAAGAGCTTGATTTGAATTTCGAGTCCATGAGTTTTGGCATATACGCATCACATTAGGGTGCTTGGCATGCGAGTCGTGTTTGATTCAAGATTATGATTGAGTGTTTGAACTCAATTTGTCATGATGATTGTGTTATAATTGCTAAGTGTTATGTTTTGGAATTGTGTGTGAGTGTGATTGATTGCAAAACCATTTCAAAACTTAAGTTGTCGTGGTGATTGCGTTATAATTGCTAAGTGTTATGTTTTGGAATTGTGTGTAATTGTGATGGATTCAGTTTATGTATTTTTAGAAAAACTGCAGAAAAATCAATTTCCCAATCGATTCTGTTAAAAAGTAATACCAGCTTAATCGATTGCCTAATCGATTATTAAGTTTCGTGTTTTCTTGAATTTTGAAAATATATTGAACTAATCGATTTGCCAATCGATTAGGCTTGTTACAGTAGCTCAGCTATTTTTTCAATCAATTGTTCAATCGATTTCTTTAATCACAGGACACAGGTCTGACAAAACCATTTAAGAAAGCGATTTCCCAATCGATTGTCCAATCGATTGATTTAAACCCAGAATACAGGTTTCACTATAAACCTTTAAGAAATCGATTTCCCAATCGATTTACTTAGTAAACACTTTTATTCTGAGTCAAACAATCGATTGCCCAATTGATTCATTAATTGACTGGTCAGTTGATTTATTACTTGAAGGATTAAAACCCTATTTTTTTGATTTCATTTTTACTAGGCGAGTATTATATGAATGTTTAGCATATGGAAACCCTTTTAAGGTGCATGCTAAGTTGAAAGGTTATTTTATGCATTTAAAAACTTAAATGTTATGTGTTAATTGTTAATTTCGGTTGGTGACCCTTTACACTATTGTGGAAATCTGGGCTTTGCCCTCAGATGAGAACCAGGACCATCCTACCGATCCGTACCCTGTGGATGGAAATGTAGTTGGAAACACCTGACTGAAGCTATGTTAGGAGGATCTTGCGGGGCGTGTGAAGATCACTTAGGATGTATAGTTTTTGTAGGATGATCAAATTAAGTTGACGTATAGGGACTAGAGGTTTTTCTTTTGGATTGTGTTTATTTTAAATTGGAAGACTGTACCTTTACCAATATTGTCAGCATGACATTTTATTTTCGATTGGTCCCATGTACCACTTTTTGATGTCTAAATACATTGGATTCGTATTTCAAAAACTATTCCGCTGCTTGTAAATTATGTCGACTTAATGGTCGTTGTGTTATGACTTAAATATTTATCCAAAGGTATTTCCTTATTTATTTCTTTGTTTTATGAATTTGTTTTGAAAAGAAAAAACACTCTCGCTGTTAAAAATCGGGGTGTTACATAAATATTGAATCGTGAGGGTGTTGGGATATTTATTTGAAATGATTGATTTTCTGATTATGATATTATGAAGTCATTTGAGTTTGACCCGATGTTAGAGTTTGAGTTTAAGAACTCTTCAGTGATTTACAATAGTACTAATGATAAAATGTCTACTAATTGAGAAAGCGAAGAAAAAAGAAGAAAAAAAACCAAAGTTTTTAAAAATCTTCTCAATAGTGAAATTCTTTTTGAAAAATTATCTAAATTTTGGATTCTATAATTGATGTATTTTACAAGTAGATTTTTTTTTGTTATATGAATTAACATAACAAAATGGTATGCATTAGATTTGTATGTGTAGAGTGCATCATGTAGATTGATGTGTGTAGAGTGCATTATGTAAATTGGTATGCGTATAGAAACTAAAATTTTTTTTATCAATTTTTTTTATTAATTATAAAATCGAAATTCTTATTTGAGACTCAATTTTTAAGATTAGAACAAAACTCTAAAATATTTAATATTGAGTAGTAGGTGTGAGAGGATGCTACTATTTTGTAGATTTATGAATTAGTGTAATTCATAATCATTATCATATGTTTTGTGTCATGTGCACTACTTTAATGTATATAAATATACAATTTTTTTTTAGTTTGATAAAATAAGAAAATAAATTGAACCTATTTTAGAAGTGTTAATTAATTATAAAATTTCCTATCTATTTATCTATCCATCTATATAGTTTAAATTTTATTTCAAAATATAAGTTAAAAATAATAATTTTTACAGTGATTAACTATTTATAAATGTGTTTTTGATGATTAAAGCAGGAATGAATTTTTAGAAATTTTATAGATTTTAAAAATATATGTGATACATTCTATTTGTATTGTATTTAGAAACGTGATTTATCTTAGTTGTTTTATTTAGACTTTAGTTATTGAACAATAATTTAAAGGAAAATTTAGAATTCTCAATGATATTTTTTTTGGGTGCTAAAAGGTTAGTGATATTTTTTTAATAATAATTTAAGTCAAGAAATCAATTTTTAGAATGATGTGTAACCTTGAAAGTGGTTTTTGCACTATTTATTCAATTTGGTTTGGTAATTTGTTGTATCTTCTAGTAAATTATTATTTATCTTATCTTCTACTTGGAAAATCTATATATGCTTCCATTTGTTGTAACTTATAAGTGATGGTTAATTCAAAAGAAAACTTAACCGTGATCAATTTGGAGCAGTTAGATGTAAGACCCGTAATTTTAATTTATACCTTATGTATTTTAATGAATTTTGGTATTGAACTCAGGGGCTTTTTAGCCAAGTTATTAATATTTTGGAGTTTATATGATCAAAAAGATATTTTGATACCCGATTAGAATTACTCGATAAATAAATTAAATTAACTGCAGCGAATCCTTTACGAAGAATTAATGCGTTATGGGTAAAATGGTAATTTTATTAAATATCTAGATTTGAAGATATTTGTTAAAAGTAAATAATATATATATTAAAATATATGTATATATATGTTTGTGTGGGGGGAAAAAGGAAGGAAAATTAGAAAGAAAAAGGAAAGAAAGAGAAAGATAGGAAAAAGAAAGGAAAGGAAAAACGTTTCTTCTTCCCCTGCCTCGCGACCACACAACTCCCTCCATCCTTTTCTTCCATTTTTGTTGCTTTCTTTGCTTCCTTTGAGTTCGAAAATTGATATTGAGTGATAGGACAAAGGTTTCTCAACTCCACTCTTCAACTTTGATTCGAAAACGAAGAAAAACGGTATTAGTGATTCAAACTCAAATCTCCCCGTTTCATCTAGATCTAAGCATCGTTTCAAGAAGTGATAGAAGGGAAAGTTGCTCACCACTACACTACGGTGCTAGTGAGATAACTTTGGAAGCGGCGTTGCGAGCGGAGGTTTTTACCGGATTTGCTCACGGTACCGTAATCGGACGTAAAAGCTAAAGTGAAGGTAAGGGCTCCTTCCAAACTTTTAGTTTGCATTTAGGGACTTATCTGTGGTTGTGTGGAATAGAATTTTGTTAGGGTTGAAGTATTGATTTGGAGAAAATGAATTTAACTCATTTATGTATAATTTTGAGTAAATGAAATTTGATGCATTTGAGTGTTATGATTGCGTTGATTTGTGTTCATCGTACATGGCGTGTTCATACTTGATGTTTGTTGATTGATGTGGTTTGGTGTGAATCGCGGATTGAATTTGTTAACATGTTTGAGATGTGTTTTGTGTGGTTGGTGTGGAAAAATGATTTTGTGTGAGTTATGGATTGAATGTGAAAGTACGTTTGAGTTTGTTTTCTGTGGAATTTTGAAAACCATTAAGTTAAATGAGTATTAAGAATGGGGAATCTCTTAATATCTTGTTTACTTAATGTGTGTTTGGGAAAATCGTTTAAGTTAACTGGGCGTTAAGAATGGGGAATCTCTTAATGTCTTGGTTACTTAATGTTTGTTTTGGAAAATCGTTTAAGTTAAAAGAGTATTAAGAATGGGGAATCTCTTAATACTTCTGTTTGCTTAATGTTTTGTTTTGAAAATCGTTAAGTTAAATGAGTATTAAGAATGGGGAATCTCTTAATATCTGCGTTTACTTAATGTCGTCGTAAAGATGATTTTGTGGAGAAATGAATTGTTGTGTTTTGGCGTGAATTGTGTAATAAATTTGTGAATATGTTTGAGTTTGTTCTGTGTGGGATTTGAAAACCATTAAGTTAAATAAGTATTAAGAATGGGGAGTCTCTTAATGTCTTGTTTACTTAATGTGTGTTTGTTTGTTGGAAAATTGCTTAAGTTAACTGGGCGTTAAGAATGGGAAATCTCTTAATGTCTTGTTTACTTATTGTTTGTTTTGAAAATCGCTTAAGTTAAATGAGTATTAAGAATGAGGAATCTCTTAATGTCTCGTTTACTTAATGTTTGTTTTGAAATTTGTTTAAGTTAAATAAGAATTAAGAATGGGGAATCTCTTAATGTCTTGTTTGCTTATTGTTTGTTTTGAAAATCGCTTAAGTTAACTGGGCGTTAAGAATGGGGAATCTCTTAATGTCCTGGTTACTTAAAGTTTGTTTTGAAAAATCATTTTAAGTTAAATGAGAATTAAGAATGGGGAATCTCTTAATGTCTTGTTTACTTATTGTTTGTTTTGAAAATCGCTTAAGTTAACTGGGCGTTAAGAATGGGGAATCTCTTAATGTCCTGGTTACTTAAAGTTTGTTTTGAAAAATCGTTTTAAGTTAAATTAGAATTAAGAATGGGGAATCTCCTAATGTCTTGTTTACTTATTGTTTGTTTTGAAAATCGCTTATGTCACATGAGTATTAAGAATGAGGAATCTCTTAAGGACTCGTTTACTTAATGTTTGTTTTAGTAAACCGTGCAGACCCGTGATAGGTGGCAGACTGGTAAACGGTACGGGCCCGTGATAGGCAGTACGTTTATGGTTTACGCTTTTTGGTAAGTTGTGCAAACCCGTGATAGGTGGCACCTCGGTAAACAGTACGGGCCCGTGATAGGTAGTACGTTTACGACTTACGTTTCTTGGTGAATTGTGTTTGTCCGTGAGAGACTACACCCTGTAAACCGTGCAGACCCGTGATAGGTGGCACCTTGGTAAACGGTACGGGCCCGTGATAGGCAGTACGTTTATGGTTTACGCTTTTTGGTAAGTTGTGCAGACCCGTGATAGGTGGCACCTCGGTAAACAGTACGGGCCCGTGATAGGCAATACGTTTACGACTTACGTTTCTTGGTAAATTGTGTTTGTCCGTGAGAGACTACACCCTGTAAACCGTGCAGACCCGTGATAGGTGGCACCTTGGTAAACGGTACGGGCCCGTGATAGGCAGTACGTTTATGGTTTACGTTTTTTGGTAAGTTGTGCATACCCGTGATAGGTGGCACCTCGGTAAACAGTACGGGCCCGTGATAGGCAGTACGTTTACGACTTACGTTTCTTGGTGAATTGTGTTTGTCCCTGAGAGACTACACCCTGTAAACCGTGCAGACCCGTGATAGGTGGCACCTTGGTAAACGGTACGGGCCCGTGATAGGTAGTACGTTTATGGTTTATGATTTTTGGGAAGTTATGCAGACCCGGGATAGGTGGCACCTTGGTAAACGGTACGGGCCCGTGATAGGCAGTACGTTTACGACTTACGTTTCCTGGTGAATTGTGTTTGTCCGTGAGAGACTGCACAGGTGTTTGTCCGTGAGAGACTACATCCTGTTAAATTGTGAATTGTTGGTTCATTTTGTTCGTGTGGGTAATTGTGTTATAAGTGTTAAGTGTTATGTTTTTGAATTTGGTGATAACATGTTGATTGCAATACCATTTTGAAACTCATGATGTTGTAGTAATTGTGTTATAAGTGTTAAGTGTTATGTTTTTGAATTTGGTGATAACATGTTGATTGCAATACCATTTCAAAACTCCTGATGTTGTAGTAATTGTGTCATAAGTGTTAAATGTTATGTTTTTGGAATTTGGCGATAGCATGTTTAATTGCAATACCATTTCAAAACTCCTGATGTTGTAGTAATTGTGTCATAAGTGTTAAATGTTATGTTTTTGGAATTTGGTGATAGCATATTTTATTGCAATACTATTTCGAAACTCATGTTGTTGTAGCGATTGCGTTATCAGTGCTAAGTGTTAAGATTTGGGATTATGTATGAATGTGATTGAGTTTGTTTATGAATTTTTGAAGGAATACACAGGGAAATTGATTTACCCAATCGATTTGATGAGTTACAGGGGCCCTGTTTTTCACGAAATCGATTTACCCAATCGATTTTGTAATATGTTTTTCAAAACCATTTAAGAAATTGATTTGCCAAATCGATTGGATTCATTACAGGGGCTCTATCTTTCACGAAATCGATTTGCTCAATCGATTGGATTCAATACAGGGGCTCTGTCTGTCAATGGATTTACCCAATCGATTGATTTAAGCCCAGAATTCAGTTTTCACTCAAAACTTTCTGGAAATGGATTTCCCCGATCGATTGGCTCAGTGGGAAATCTTATTTTGAGTTTGATAATTGATTGCTCAATTGATTTATCAATGCTTTGTTCAGTTATGTATTACTTGATGGATTGATAACTCTATTTGATGTCATTTACATTTGGCAAGCTTTACATGAACTTTTAGCATGTGAAAAAACCCATCTAATATGTATGATAAATTGAAAAGGTTAATTGTGCATTGAAAAGTAAATGTTATGTGTTAACTGTTAATTTTGGTTGGTGACCCTTTACAACTATTGTGGAAATCTGGGCTTTGCCCTCAGATGAGAGTCAGGATGATCCTACAGGTTCGTACCCTCCGGATGGGAATGTGGATGGGAGTGCTTGATTGGAGCTACGTTAGGAGGATCTCACGGGGTGCGTGGAGATCATTCAAGGTGTTTAGTTGTTTTGTAAAATGATCAGACTAGGTTGATACAGAGGGAACATATGTCTTTCTTTGGGGTTGCTTTTATTTTTAAATTGGAAGACTGTACCGCCTTTGTTACGTAAATATTTTGAATTCATATTTGAGAACTTTTTCCGGTACTTGTAAATTATAATGACTTAATTATTTATCCAAAGGTGTTTGTTTGTTTGTTTCTCTGTTTCATTTTAATTCTTTTGAAAAAAAAATACACCCTCGCTTTGAAAAAAGGGGTGTTACATTGTGGTATCAGAGCTTTGGTTTGGTTTTCTTTGGGGGCTGTTGATCCTTAGGTTCTAGATTGGAGGTTAGGAGTTGTTGTCTGATCATGCATCGGGGTAATTAGTCTGAGTTATCAGATCAGGGGTAGTTGTTATGTGTTGTTATATTCGAAACTATGTTTTGGAATTATTCGAAGTGGTGTTAACACTTCTTCTTGTTATTGGTTTTTCGGAAACACTACCTCTAAGAGGGAACGACGTTGCAAGGATGAACGTCAGTAGGGATGATCAAATGGCGGAGGCTATGAATAACATGGCTGCTTCTGTTGCTGCACAGACTGCTACCAAGACTCAACATGATCTTGAAAAGAGGGAAAGAGAGATCCGTGCTGCAGAGTCAAGAGGGCTAGAAGAAGTGTATCGGTGTCTTCAACAGTTATGGCTAGACAAAAAGAGTTGTGGGAAGCTTTTAGAGACCTACACTTGAACTTAGAGTTTGCACCGGGAATTTTGAGATTCAGAATGATTAAGATTTCGAGTGGACTACTTGAAGACATTGCAAATTCTCAAGATGACGTCTTAATTCAGGAGAAGAGGAACCTAATAGTGCAAGGGAAGACAACAGAGTTCAAGATTGGAGCAGATAATATTCTGCGATGTAATGGTAGGATTTGTGTACCAGAAATTACGGATATGAGGAAAACAATTTTAGAAGAGGCTCATAAGAGTAGGTTGAGTATTCATCCTATAGCAACAAAGATGTATCAGGATTTGAGACAGAATTATTGGTGGCCAGGAATGATGAGACATGTAGCGGAGTATGTATCAACTTGTCTAACTTGTCAGAAAGCGAAGGTGGAACATCAGCGACCTGCTGGGATGTTGCAACCTTTAGATATACCTGAATGGAAGTGGGACAACATTTCTATGGATTTCATAACTAGATTGCCTAAAACAAGGAGAAATAATGATTCTACATTGCTGAAATTGTGAGGTTACACGGAGTACCATCAAGTATTGTGTCAGACCGTGATCCGAAGTTCACATCACATTTTTGGGGAGCATTGCACGAAGCGTTGGGAAAGAAACTACGATTGAGTTCAGCTTACCATCCACAAACGGACGGATAGACTGAAAGAATGAATCAGTCCCTTGAAGATCTGTTGAGAGCATGTGTATTAGATGATAGAGGATGTTGGGATGATGTACTTCCGTTGATTGAGTTCACCTACAACAATAGTTTCCACGCGAGTATTGGAATGGCACCATATGAGGCTTTATATGGGCGGAAGTGTCAAACACCCTTGTGTTGGTATAAGGACGGTGAAAATATGATCGTCGAACCAGAGATGGTGCAATAGACTACAGCTAAGGTAAGGAAGATCAAGGAGAAAATGAAGACTTCACAGGATCGTCAGAAGAGTTATGCGGACAAGCGTCGCAGACTGTTGGAATTCGAACAGGGTGACCATGTATTTCTGAGAGTCACGCCTACTACTGGAGTTGGTAGAACATTGAAATCGAAGAAGTTGACTCCGAAATTCATTGGACCATATCAGATTTCTGCACGAATTGGACCCGTTGCTTATCGGATTGCATTACCCCCGATACTGTCCAATATTCATGACGTATTCCATGTGTCACAATTGAGGAAATATCTTACAGATCCATCTCACGTGATCGAACCAGACACAATCCAGCTAAAGGATAACATGTCATTCGAAGTACCACCTGTGAGAATTGATGACAGGAAGATCAAGCGATTGAGGACCAAGGATGTTTCGTTAGTCAAGGTGATTTGGAACCCAATTACTGGAGATGCGACTTGGGTACTAGAGAGTAAGATGAGAGAACAACACCCAGAGTTATTTATCGACGCATAGTTTCGAGGACGAAACTAATTTTAGGGGGGTAGTAATGTAAGACCCGTAATTTTAAATTATACCTTATGTATTTTAATGGATTTTGGTATTGAACTCAAGGGCTTTTTAGCCAAGTTATTAATATTTTGGAGTTTATATGATCAAAAAGATATTTTGATACCCGATTAGAATTACTCGTCGATAAATAAATTAAATTAACTGCAGCGAATCCTTTACGAAGAATTAATGCGTTACGGGTAAAATGGTAATTTTATTAAATATCTAGATTTGAAGATATTTGTTAAAAGTAAATAATATATATATTAAAATATATGTATATATATGTTTGTGTGGGGGGAAAAAGGAAGGAAAATTAGAAAGAAAAAGGAAAGAAAGAGAAAGATAGGAAAAAGAAAGGAAAGGAAAAACGTTTCTTCTTCCCCTGCCTCGCGACCACACAACTCCCTCCATCCTTTTCTTCCATTTTCGTTGCTTTCTTTGCTTCCTTTGAGTTCGAAAATTGATATTGAGTGATAGGACAAAGGTTTCTCAACTTCACTCTTCAACTTTGATTCGAAAACGAAGAAAAACGGTATTAGGGATTCAAACTCAAATCTCCCCGTTTCCTCTAGATCTAAGCGTCGTTTCAAGAAGTGATAGAAGGGAAAGTTGCTCACCACTACACTACGGTGCTAGTGAGATAACTTTGGAAGCGGCGTTGCGAGCGGTGGTTTTTACCGGATTTGCTCACGGTACCGTAATCGGACGTAAAAGCTAAAGTGAAGGTAAGGGCTCCTTCCAAACTTTTAGTTTGCATTTAGGGACTTATCTGTGGTTGTGTGGAATAGAATTTTGTTAGGGTTGGAGTATTGATTTGGAGAAAATGAATTTAACTCATTTATGTATAATTTTGAGTAAATGAAATTTGATGTATTTGAGTGTTATGATTGCGTTGATTTGTGTTCATCGTACATGGCGTGTTCATACTTGATGTTTGTTGATTGATGTGGTTTGGTGTGAATCGTGGATTGAATTTGTTAACATGGATTGAATTTGTTCAGATTTGTATTACTTGATGGATTGATAACTCTATTTGATGTCATTTACATTTGGCAAGCTTTACATGAACTTTTAGCATGTGGAAAAACCCATCTAATATGTATGATAAATTGAAAAGGTTAATTGTGCATTGAAAAGTAAATGTTATGTGTTAACTGTTAATTTCGGTTGGTGACCCTTTACAACTATTGTGGAAATCTGTGCTTTGCCCTCAGATGAGAGTCGGGATGATCCTACAGGTTCATACCCTCCGGATGGGAATGTGGATGGGAGTGCTTGATTGGAGCTACGTTAGGAGGATCTCACGGGGCGCGTGGAGATCATTCAGGGTGTTTAGTTGTTTTGTAAAATGATCAGACTAGGTTGATACAGAGGGAACATATGTTTTTCTTTGGGGTTGCTTTTATTTTTAAATTGGAAGACTGTACCGCCTTTGTTACGTAAATATTTTGAATTCATATTCGAGAATTTTTTCCGCTGCTTGTAAATTATAATGACTTAATTATTTATCCAAAGGTGTTTGTTTGTTTGTTTCTCTGTTTTATTTTAATTCTTTTGAAAAAAAATACACCCTCGCTTTGAAAAATGGGGTGTTACATTAGACCTCTATGAGAATATGTTTCATTTTTAGAATCATCGTTTGAGTTATGAGATGAACGTAAAATCTTGGTTCTAATATTTGGATTAATTATTTGAATGTGTATATGATTAGGTAAATACTAAATTGTTTGTGTTTCAAGTGTTCTAATTATTGGGAATCGGTGTATAAAATTAAAGTAGTCGAGAGCATTTAAATGTGAAATAGTTTTATATTTCTTCAATTGAGTTATTGGTTATATATTGATGTTAGTGACTTTTCTTTTGTTGGTGTAACTAGAAGTAATTATAAATAAATTATTATGAAGGTGTAATTAATTGAATTTTTTTCTTGAAGTAAGGAGTAGGAGTTGTGGCGCCGCCTTCGCTCTCGTGAACCACATTAAAGATACTTTTAATTATCCATATTTGAATTTGAATGATTGCAATTATAGTTTCTTAAGTAGTTGACTACATGAGTAGAAGGGACTAGCTACCCCGATGACTCATCGTCAATAAAAGAGACAACGATAACTCATTATTTTGTTAGAAGTGCCTTTTAATTTTATTTTTAAATAGTTAAAAAAACATGTTCATTGCTTATATCAATTGAATGAATTTAATTATTAAATATATGTTACTAGGAAATAATATCTCTATCATTAGTTTTTTTTCTCTCCTTGATTATATACAGAGTATGTTTTTATAGAGTAACTGATTATAAATTATTATAATATTATTAATTTGTTAGATGTGTTTAATATTTTAAAAATTGCTCTCTTTGTCAGACCTAAATTAAATTTGTTTAATGTTTGGTGATAGGATTTATATTTTATTTTAAAGAGTAAAATTAGTAATATTTGGTTTGAAAGAACTAGTTGAAATTGACAACATATTTGGAATGTGTTTCATTTAACCAAACAAAATGAACTACGTTATTATTGACAAAATCTATATATTATGTTTTATATGTAAATTACAGTGAGTAATTCTATGGTATTTTATTTCATAATTGAATGATAAATGTGATAGACATTTTATTTCATAATTGAATGACAAATGTTGTGTGTTTAAATGATTTATTTTGTCATGTTAGTCTATCTTGATATGTTAGTTTATTTTCTACATGTTGTGCTTAATTCGAGATTGAATGTCTTAAATATCGTTATAGACTAAATTTGAATCTTGAGGGTGATAAGTTGGATATTAGTTCACTCACCGAAAATTTCGAAGATGAAATTCTTTAACAAGGGGAGAATTGTAACACCCTAAATTTTATAGTAAACTATTTAATTAATTAAATAGAATTTTAAATAATTAATTTGATGACTAATATTATTTTAGAATATATGTTGATAAATTTCGTGGCTAATTTTCGTTATATGAATGCTTTCTATGACGTGTTAGTTTGATACATATTATATTACATGAGCGATATAAATAATACATATTATATTTTGTTATTTGATATATTTAAAAAATAGTATTCTAGTGTAATATATATTTTAAAGAATAAAATTTTATGCGATTTTACGTGTATATACATGTACCCAATTAATGTAATACTTTTATGTGCGCTTGACTTATGTTAAGTATGCAGATAGTTATATTTCAATTATTTATAACTATTTTTTATTTTTAATTATTTTTTTTTATAAATAATTATCTTGATATAGAATTGATATTGTGTTTGATTTCGTTTATTTTTAAATACTTGTTATGGTATTGTGATTTTATATATATTTATTATGATTTGGTAATTAATATAAAATATTGATGTTATATTTATTTATTTTATAATTTTGACCATTTTCTAATATGATGGTATAATTATAATGTGAGTATTTTGAGAAATAAGTATAATTGTAAAGATTATTTTGAATGTGAGAGTTTTGATTATTAGTAATATATTTTTTTTGTATTGATTATTTTAATTACTCTAATTTATAAAATACTAGTAATGTTTGGAAAACTAAATGGTGTTTGGAGGAATATTAAAAAGGAGATTAAATAATTATTAGTTTTATTTTAACAAAATAAAAATAATAATAGTAAAATATAAATAAAGAGACCAATGGGTTTGACTCTATGAACCCTAATTGTTAATAAAATTAAACAAACAAAAGAAGGGAAGGGAGTTGGAAGAGCAGCCGTAAAGCCTAAGAGGAAACACAACAATAACCCTATCGTTTGACACTGGTGATGTTCCAGAAAACTTTCTCTATTTTTGCCCAAATTTGAAATTCGTTATTTTGCACCGTTTTCCTACACCGTAAGTCCGATTTGAGTGAAACCAACGCCAAAACGACCGTGTGAAAAGTGGCTATATTATCCACTGATTGGTTTTCTGATTTATGATAGATTGAAGGACAAAGAGTCAATGAGCAAAGACTGGTTGGGCGTCGAATCGTATTCATAGGTGAAAGCGTTGAAATAAGGTAAGGGGTGAGAGAGCGTTTGAATTTATGAGTATAATATATTGTGAGATAAACGGGAAAACTGTATTTCCCAACGATTCATCTGGGCTCGCTACGTATGGTAGTAGCCCTTTGAGGGATAAATTAATTAATTTACAAATATGGAAATTGTGAGATTAAAATATAGAATAGAAATATTTATAGTGTGTTGATTGATTTAATTTCTTTGAATGTGTGAAATTGATATTAATGTGATATTGGGTGTCAAATTATATATATATGTATATATATATATATATATATATGTGTGTGTGTGTGTGTGTGTGTGTGAGTGTGTGTGTGTGTGATTAGATGACTTTATTTGGTGTGATAACAAAGGATTGATGTGTTGTGATAATTTTATGTGATGATGATGATGATGTATGATTAATAATTGTGATGTTATAAATTGTGATAAGTTTATGTGATGATGTTTGATTGTTGATAGTGATGCTATAAATTTGTGAGGAGTTTATGTGATAATGTATGATTAATGATAGTGATATTCTAAACTGTGATGAGAATAGTGAATTAAACTCCATAGTTGATGAAATAATAGTGATTTCAATTTGTGTTTGAGATGACGGTTTTAATAGAGTATCATAAACCAACGAGGGGAGAAAATAAATATTGTGAATTTGTGAAGTTGTGAAGTGGAGATTGTTAGACCTTGGAGGTATTCAGGTGGGGAATTCCTAGGTGACTTGGAGGTCGCACTCCAAATGTCGGGAGCTACCATGCAACACACGTTTACCTTGACTGTCACGTATATGTGTCTCGGGTTGAGTTGAGGGGATCTATGAGGACATGGCCAATTTGAATTGTCCGTCCACCGAGATGGTGGCATAGTATCAAGCCTCCTAACCAAGTACTTCAGAGTTAGAATGCTACCACATTGTGAAGTAGAGTCTAAGCTCATGCATAACATTGCATTTCCTTGTGATTGTTTTGTTGTGATTGATGTGTTTCCAAGGTAATAATAATTAGATGACTTGATGCATATTATAATGAGATGATTATTTTACTTAAGTGACTTTGATGTTATAATATGATACTATTTAATTAAATATTTTGATATATCGTAAAGTGATTATGATGCAGTTCTATTATGATTGTTTGCGTGTTCTTCTTACTCATATTATACTATTAACATGATTCCAAAACTCATCTCCTTCGTTGTTTATGTTTGACTGGCTGGGCCCTACGTTTGCAAAATCGCAGTTATTACATGTTAATGAGTCTTGAAGTTCAAGTTTGGGAGGAACTCCGCTCTGATAGGTGATACTAGGAATAAGGGTTTTAATTTGTATTTTACTTATTTAATTTGAATCAAAATTTTATATGAAAATCTTAGAAGTATTAGTAAGTTTTTAGAATTAAATCAAGTAATTATACTTAAATCAAGTTCATTGAGATTAAATAGTTTTATTTGAGTAATAAAATTTGAATTGTTGCATGTGTACTTTGAGAAACGTGATATCCTAAATTAGTTACAAAAGTTTTTATTTTCTTGAACATATAATTTTATTTATCCGCTGCAAATTTTATAGGAATATGGTATAAATTATCATATATATCATTTTGGGATTTAGGTTGTCACACTCTCTCACACCTTACCTTATTTCGATGCTTTCACAAGTGAATACACATTCACAAGAAAAAGCCTTTGTTCACTATGCGAAAAATACGATTTTATTGCGCTTTTTTAAGACATTTACAACGTGTTTTTTTAAACAAAGAACGCTGTAGAATCGAGCGCTGTAAAAAGATACAACAATGCTTTTTAAAATATGTATATGTAGATATATTGTGCGTTTGTTATGCACCTTTCACACAATCATTTCACAATCAATACACAAAAATTGAACTATATAACTTAAATTTATAACTTAATTTACAGAACAACAGAACATATTCAGATACATATATAACTTAACTACATATACATATTTAAATATTGTACAACAACACATATTCATATGCATATTCAGATACCGTGCCTTATTCATATACATATAACTAACATTATTACACAAAATAGAACTAGCTACCATATATTCAGATCCCTTGCAGCATGCTATTTTCCAACAAATCAAATAATTTTCATTTCAAGCACATACTAACACCAGTCTTCCTTTAATTCAATTAGATCTTTCTCAGAGTATGTTGGACTGGAATTGTCAAAGTACTGTGCAATATAAAAAATGAACATAAATAAGTTAGAATCAAATATATACATAATTTATATATGAAAATCAAATAATGAAAATACCGTACTGTTTCTAGGATAATAGATTGATTCATATCAACAATCTCCTTCATGAATCGCAATATATAATACCCACAGTCGATGTTGTTATTTTGACGAGGGCACTATAAAATAAAACATATAAGTCAATAAAATATATGTGCATTGATTGTAATGTCATATATTTGTAAATGAAAATTTAAAGGCATATATTTCAAACCTTTATTAGAATCCATGTGATGTTATTAGACTTTTGCTTCGACATTGTAGCACCTCTTTGAGCTCAAAAAAACTTGTAAAGCACTATCGAATAAATAAATGTGATTATTATCGCATTACCAAACACATTATTTATACATTAACAAACACATTACTTGCGTGTCGAACATAGTCTTTATATCGGAGTAATTGTTGTAATTGTCGTGCAAGGGATCTAAATAGTATATAACTATAGAGGTCACATTAAATTCAAATAGCACCCAATGTGCCCTACAACAATAAAAATTTGGTTGGCAATTTTGTTTACACAACTAATAAATTAAGATCTCATAAATTAAAAAAGATATACATAAATAATATATAATTACGTACCCTGAATTATATGGTGCACATAACAACTTATCCTTCTCTATACTTCCTAATAAGATATCTACAATGTAATTCTTTACATTCACTGGATCGAGTTTTGTAAGACCCTTAGATTTTAAATTCTAAATTATGCAAATTTTAGTGTGTTTTGTGTTGAATTGTTGAGGCATTTAGCCAATTTTATTTAATTTTTTGAATTAAATATCAAAAATATATTTTAGGAGAATTAATAATATGTTTAATATTTATATATATTTTGAGACCCAATTAAAATTATTTGTCAAAAAATAATTTATTTACGTTACGAAGAATTTAATAATGAGTAGTTTTGTTAAAAATATCTCTTCTTGTTGAAAATTTTACCTCTCAATTGAGTTGCGACGGGAGTAGATATTTTTATTAAATTAGATTGAGATAGAAGTGAAGTGATGTGTGTAAGAGTATTTTGATATTTGTAGGAAAAAGCAAGGATAGGAAAGAGAAAAATTAGAGTCATTTTTCTCAAAGTCAAGCGTTTTCCTCCTTTCTTTCTTCCTGGTTTGCCAAAAACCATTGTTGGTGGATTCAAAACTATAAAACAAAAACTCTCACTTTTCTTCGACTTCTAAGCTTTATTTCGCGAGTGATAGAAGAAAAAGTTGCTCCTTGCCACTCTACGGTGCTAGTGAGCTAACTATAGAAGTGACGACGCGAGAGAAGTTTTTACCAGAATTAAACGATGTGCCGTAATTGTTTGTTAGAGCTACAATGGAGGTAAGGGCTCATTCTTTTGAATAATTTATAGTGTATGATATTAATAGTGTTCGTATTTATTATATTCTTTTGAAAGTATCTATATGGCATATTTCTCTCTGGAAATATTTTTTTGCAGGAAATTTATAATATGGTCCATCAAAAATCGTATAAAAGAAATGTTTAAAATCTAAAATTCAAATTAGTATTATGAATTTTTTTTTCTGATGTGATTTATGTGTAGTGATTAAATTTGATGTGTTTGAGTTACGTAATGAGTTATTTTCAATAAATGAGTTTGAACTGAACTTGAAATTTTACGAAAAATTTAGAGTTGTTAAAGTTTTGAAAAAGTTCAAATTTTAACGAAGTTAAATAGTTTGGGAAAAAAGATAGATTGAAATTAACAATGGTTTTAGTTTAAAATGTTACTCTTTTAATTACTCATGGACTGAGTTTAAAAAGAAAAAAAAAGTTTAGAGTATTTTATTAACTCGAGAATTTCGAGGATTTAATAGTCGAATATGTGTATGTGAAATTTGGACCATATTTGTTTTATTCAGTTTTAAGTAAAACTTATAGAATATTTGGTTTTAGAAGTTTGGTGTGTGAGAATGTTTTAATTTCATGTTTATGTAGTTAGCTCCTTGAGTCTCGAAAAGGAATCGAGACCGTTGGCACCGTATTAGCGGTGGGGAGAACTCTGATATATTAATGTTGTTGTGGTGATTTATGGTTGAAGATTTTGGAGATTGAATATGGATGATTAATATTTGAAAATTGTAGTGACTCATGTTTGGTGAAATTGAGGTGTTCATAATTAATATTATGAATTTTTGAGAAAAAAATCTATGTGTGGATTGGTGGAAAAAAAATTAATGCAATTTATGTTTGGATTGGTGGAAAATGAATTTAATTCAATTTATGTGTGGATTGGTGGAAAAAGAATTTAATTCAATTCAGGTGTGGATTGGTGGAAAATGAATGTAATTCAATTTATGTGTGGATTGGTGGAAAATGAATTTAATTCAATTTATGTGTGGATTGAATTAGGAAATGTGATTTATGTGTGTTTGCAGAAATTGAAATTGGTGTGAATAAATATGTTTCAGTATGCTCTGTGTTGTATATGAAAAATCATTAGTGTTAAATGAGTATTAAAAATGAGTAATCTTTTAATAGCTGAATTTACTTAATGATTGTGGTTAAAAGAATTAGAGTATGCTCATGCATTTCATAGTACATGGTGACCGCGATGGGGCCATGGTGATAGTGGTGACCGTGATGGGCCACAGGATGATGCCATGTGAATTATTGGTTTATATCATCCTTGCGGGGATTGTCGCCTCGTGCTGATCTGTGAGAGAATGCACTCTAGAATGTGTTGATCTGTGAGCGATTGTACTCTAGAAAATAGTGTTGGTCTGCGAGCGACTGCACTCTTGTATGTCGTGCTGGTCTGTGAGAGACTGCACGCAAGTAAATCGTGTTGGTCTGTGAGCGATTGTACTTTTGTATGTCGTGTTAGATTGAGAGCGAATGCACGCTTGTAAATCGTTCTAATCTTTGCACCTTGGTAATTAGTATTGGTCTGTGAGAGACTGTACAATTATGATTTACGCACTGCAAAGAGGGTTTTGGTTTGGAATTCCAGAATCATGCATTTTGGCATATACGCATTGCATTAGAATGCTTGGCACGCGAGTCATGTTTGTTTTACTATGATGATTGTATATACATACTCAGTTGTTGTTGTGATATTCCATAATTGCTTAGAGGTGTAAAGTTGGGTTGATTAAGTTTTGATGTACTTATGTGTTCGTCATTGATGTTATAAATATTGGATGTGTGATTGAGGTATGATTTTGTGGAGATTAATTTGGTGTTAATTATGTGTTCATAATTGATAATATTAATGTTTGAAGTATTGATTGATTCAGAGCCATTTTAGAACTGAAAATCTGCATTTTTTGTGTTGTGTTCGGTTACGACAGAGAAATTTGTTAAAACTCCATTTTTCAACATTGTTTATGCATTTTTGGACATATGAAAACCCTTTTGAGTAGTATGCTAAGACGAAAGGTTCTTCTGAGCATTTGAAAAAACAAGAATTTTGCTACGTGTTATTTGTTAATTTCGGTTGGTGACCCTTTACAATTACTGTGGAAATTTGGGCTTTGCCCTCAGATGATACCCGAGTTCATTCTACCGAATGTTAGCTTGACGACAGAGACCTCGTTAGACTTCCCTGATCGAGACTCGCCGACTGCTTGGGTATATGACCCCATCTCAAGCAGGGCTACTTATACGGGGAGGGTAATGAGAACTAGTAGGAAAGCTAGGGTACCCAGTGATCTCTAACTGGTCTGACCTCCTATATGTGAGCATGTAGTTTCTTGTTCTATTCAAATATCTCATGACTCTCTTGGCTGCTTTCCAATAGTCAAGGCCTGGATTGCTTAAATATCTACCTAAAATCCCTACTATGAATGCTATGTCTGGACGCGTACATACTTGGACATACATAAGACTCCCTACAGCTGAAGCATAAGGGATCTTTTGCATTTCTTGAATTTCCAAACTTCCCTGAGGGCATTGTTTGAGACTAAACTTGTCTCCCTTTGCAACCAGGGTGTCCCCTGGTTTGCAATCCTGTCACCCAAACCTTTTGAGAACCTTATCGATATAGCTCTTTTGTGACAATCCAAGAATACCTCGAGATCTGTCTCGGTGTATCTGAATTCCTAATACAAAAGAGGCGTCACCAAGATCTTTCATCTCAAAATGCTTTGATAGAAATTTCTTAGTGTCGTGCAACATGCCTATATCGTTAGTGGCAAGCAGTATGTCATCAACATACAAGACCAGGAAAATATGTCTACTCCCACTGAACATATGATACACACAAGTATCAATTGTATTCATCTCCAAACCAAATGAGAGAATTACTTGATGAAATTTATGGTACCATTGACGAGAAGCTTGTTTTAGCCCATAAATGGATTTTCTTAGTTTGCACACCATATTCTTTGGGTCTCCCAACACAAAGTTTTCTGGCTGCACTATATAGATTGTCTCATCAATGTCGCCATTGAGAAAAGCTGTCTTTACATCCATTTGATGAAGCTCCAAATTAAAGTGAGCAACAAGAGCCATGATTATTCTTAAAGAGTCCGCCGATGAAACCGGAGAGAAAGTCTCTTTATAATCAATCCCTTCCTTTTGAGTATAACCCTTAGCTACAAGACGTGCCTTATATCTCTCCATATTACCATTGGAATCCCGTTTGGTTTTAAAAATCCATTTGCAACCAATGGGTTTCACTCCTTCATGTAATGGGATAAGTTCCCAAACTGAATTGTCTTGCATAGACTTATACTCCTCATCCATTGCTTCGATCCACTTATCTGAACGAGAATCTTGCATGGCATGATGAAAGTTGACCGGGTCATCTTCCGTCATGCCAACATTTTCCTCTACCTCATTGATAAATACTACATAATCATCCGAAATAGCATTTTTCCTTTCTCTAGTGGATCTCCGCAATGGAGCTGGCTCTTGAGGCACTTGTTCTTGAGGATCTTGAATTTGATCTGGATTTTGTTCTTCCTGAACAACCAGATCATCTTGAGTTTGTTCAATAATGGGAAAGTCAATTAGTGGAAGAATCAGTTCTGGAATTGTTACCGATTCTTCCTCAAAGACAAAATCTTTAACCTTAATCTTCCCCCCAAACTCAATATCCTCAAAGAACGTTGCCGTTCCCATCTCAAAAATTGTTCTCAATTTAGGATCATAAAATTTATAGCCCCTTGATTTTTCTGAGTACCCTATAAAATAGCTGCTAATTGTTCGGGGGTCAAATTTCTTTTCATTCGGCCTATAAGGCCTTGCCTCAACTGGACATCCCCAAACATGAAGGTGCTTCAGACTAGGCTTACGCCCAATCCAAAGCTCATAAGGTGTTTTAGCCGCTGCTTTAGTTGGTACTCTATTATGAATGTATGCTGCTTTTTTTAATGCCTCTCCCCAGAGTGACTCTGGCAAGGTGGAATGACAAATCATACTCCTTACCATATCCTTAAGAGTCCTATTTCGACAGAGCAATTTGTTAAAACTCCATTTTTCAACATTGTTTATGCATTTTTGGACATATGAAAACCCTTTCGAGTAGTATGCTAAGACGAAAGGTTCTTCTGAGCATTTGAAAAAACATGAATTTTGCTACGTGATATTTGTTAATTTCGGTTGGTGACCCTTTACAATTACTGTGGAAATTTGGGCTTTGCCCTCATATGATACCCGAGTTCATTCTACCGAATGTTAGCTTGACGACAGAGACGTCGTTAGACTTCCCTGATCGAGACTCGCCGACTGCTTCGGTATATGACCCCATCTCAAGCAGGGTTACTTATACGGGGAGGGTAATGAGAACTAGTAGGAAAGATAGGGTAGTATTTCTTGTGGTACTCACTCGCGAGAAGATCGATTATCCGGTACCGTTCATATTAGTGCTTGGGATGAGTGGAGCTTCGGAAGATGCGAAGGATTCCTCAATTAGAGTTGAGACATAGGCCATCATGGAAGCTAAGGATACAATGGTTGGACCAAGGACTGGCAGAAAGGATAAGGGGTCGATGCCCATGGTGCGAAAGATTGTAGCCCATCTAGGCGGGTTGAGTCCGAGCTTCCTCTTCCAGTGAATGATCCTTTACCGACTATCACTAAAGTAGTAGACTATTTTGAGGTCACGACACCGTCGAAGCCACCTATCTCGTGGGTGGATCCGAATTTTGAAGAGAGCGATCCGTCTATGGATGTTGATGAGTAGGTGGTTACCTCGAAGATGAATGCTGCGTCAGACAAGACTTGTGGAGTGTGTGGAGGTCACCCTTGTTATTGTAGTTGCTAGAGTATGATCAGATTAGTTTTGTTGGATTGGGACTTGATATCTTTCTTTTGGTGGTTGTACTTATTTCATTTTGGGATGACTGTAACTATACTTACACAGTTAGATGTCTTCTATCTTGGTGGGTCCATGTTCCATTATTTTTGACGTGACCATGGTGGGATTAGTATTTCTTGGAGCAGTACTTGTACATGTCTCTACCGAGAAAACCCAAGGGATATGAGCGATGCCTAATAGGTCTCATAGTCCCGGTGTATTTTACATTTAGATATTTAGGTTTATCGCCTCAAAACTATTTTAGTTTGTTATATTTATGTTGTAATCAATTATGACCATTGTCGTTTGTGTTACGCTTTGGTATTTTATTAGTTGATTTTTGAAAAAAAAAAATACACTCATGCTGTTAAAAATCAGGGTGTTACATTGTGGTATAAGAGCTTTGGTTAGATTGTTGGTTGACCTATAGGTTAGGAGTCATTATCTAATCATGTGCGGGGAAACAATGCCTCCAAGAAGGAACGACGCTGCAAGAGTCAACATCAACATAGACAATCAAATGGCTGAAGCAATGAATGATATGGCTGCTTCTGTTGCTGCACAAACAGTTGCAAAAACTTTGCGGGATCTGGAGAAGAGGGAAAAAGAGATCCATGATGCTGAATCTAGGGGATTAGAAGATTTTCGTCGTTACAATCCACCAAATTTCAATTGCGTCGTATCGAATGTCACTGTTGGAATTAAATGAACTCAAAGGCCAAATTGAAGATTTGTTGGAGAAGAAATTTATTAGGCCAAGTGTATCACCATCGTGGATTATCGGCAGCTTAATAAGGCGACTATTAAGAATCATTATCCTTTACCACATATCGATGATTTGATGGATCAATTGAGAGGAGCCACGATATTTTCGAAGATTGACTTGAAGTCGGGTTACCATCAAATTCGAGTGAGAGAATGAGATATTCCGAAAACTGCTTTCATAACTCGTTATGGACATTATGAATATCTTGTTATGCCATTTGGAGTTTCCAATGCACCAACAATTTTTATGGACTACATGAACATAATTTTTAGTCCATTTATAGATAAATTTGTTGTGGTGTTCATTGATGATATTTTAATTTATTCAAGAACTGAGGAAGAACATGGAGAACATTTGCGCCAAGTTCTTGAAATTTTACGCGAGAAGCAATTGTATGCCAATTTGTCGAAGTGTGAGTTTTGGCTAGAGAAAGTAAATTTTTAGGACATGTGATAACCAAGGAAGGAATCGTTGTGGATCCGACAAAGATTGAGATAGTTCTTGCTTGGAAACAGCCTCCAACCGTCACTGATATACGAAGTTTTGTAGGACTGACATGATACTATATGAGGTTTATTGAAGGTTTTGCGAAGATTGTAGCTCCGTTGACACAACATACTTGAAAAGATCAACCGTTTGCATGGAAGGAGAAGTGTAAGAAAGATTTTCAGTTACTGAAGAGAAAGTTGACAACCTCTCCAATATTAGTATTACCACAACCAAAAGAACCATATGAAGTTTACTATGATGTATCTCACCAAGGTTTGGGATGTGTTCTGATACAACACAAGGAAGTTGTAGGTTACACCGCAAGACAATTGAAGATTCATAAAAGAAATTATCCTACTCATAATTTAGAGCTTGTTGCTGTAGTTTTTGTATTGAAGATTTGGATGCACTATTTATATGGACGTGTTGACACCTAATTTTGTGTGAGTTTTATTTATTTTTTATTTTTTATTAAAAAATGAAATAATAATAATAATAAAAATAATAATAAGAATAATAATAAATAAAGATAAAGAAAACCGAAAAGAAATGAATTGATGGTAATGAAAATCAATGTAATGATGATCAAAATAAATGAAAAAAAAACGAAAAGAAATGGATTGATGGTCATAAAAATCAGTATAATCGTGATCAATTGAATAGAAATGAAACCGAAGAAATGAATCAATAGCAATAAGAATGAGTATAATTGTGGTCAATTAAATGAAAAGAAACCGTAGAGAAATAGATTAATGGTAATCAATTGACAATTATTCTCTTGTCTTTTGTAATCTAAACCCAAAAGTCTATAAATAGTCGGCCACAAGAAGACAAAGAGGAGGAGAATTCGAAACACAAATTGAGAGCACAAAAAAAAAAAGAGAATAATGGAGAGAAAATAGAGAAGAAAGATTGGAATCTGGAGCTAGTATAGAACAGTGCGGTAAACACTTATTTTTCTCCTTGTCTATTTTTTTTATATTATTATTGTTATAGAGTTTTTTTTTTTT